>PVJI01000746.1:0-228940 GCA_004026765.1 Micronycteris hirsuta
ACCAGAGAAACAAAATAGAACCAGAGACATTGAAGTTTAGAACATTCTGGCAGTAACCAGAGGGGAGGGGGAAGGGGAGAAGGGGGACAAGGGTATTCAGGAACTGCTATAAAGGACACATGGACAAAACCAAGGGGGAGGGGGGAGGCAAGGGAGGGAGGTGGGTTTGCCTGGGGTGGGGTGGGGGGAGGGTAAATGCAGACAACTGTAATTGAACAACAATAAAATAATTTAAAAAAAGACGTGTTTCTAAGTTAATAAATAAAATATATAAAATTAATGTCTTAAAACAAAGGTAAATTGACATGCTAGCATACAGGTATAGAATAGCACTAAATTGTAAATCAAATAATTATAGGCTTTGGTCTTAAGTCTTTTCCTTCTCTGGTATTCCTTAGACATTTTTAGATTGAATGAGTTAATTTTATTTTATTATTTTTTTAATATTTTACTTATTTTTAGAGAGTGGGGAAGGGAGGGAGAAAGAGAGGGAGAGAAACAGCAATGTGTAGTTGCCTCTCACATGGCCCTCACTGGGGACCTGGACTGCAACCCAGGCATGTGCCCTGACTGGGAATCGAACCGGTGACCCTTTGGTTCCCAGCCCACACTCAATCCACTAAGCTACAGCAGCCAGGGCTAATTTTATTTTTTTTTAAATATTGAATAATTAAGAATTAGATAATTATATCCAGCTTTACTTTAGTTACCCATTAACCTAAGTTTCTTTGAATGAAAAATAGTAGTTCACTGACAGAGCAGCCAAGAAAAAACAAAAAATGTCCCAAATGAAAGAATAGATCAAAGCTCCAGAAAAAAATACAACTAAGTGACAGATAGCCAACCTACCAGATGCACAGTTCAAAACACTGGTAATCAAGATGCTCACAGAATTGGCTGAATTTGGTTGCAAATGAGAGGAAAATGAAGGCTATGAAAAGTGAAATAAAGGAAAATGTACAGGGAACAAACAGTGATGGGAAGAAAACTGGGACTCAAATCAACAGTTTGGAGCAGAAGGAAGAAAAAAAATATTCAACTGGAACAGAATGAAGAAACAAGAATTCAAAAAAATGAGGAGAGGCTTAGGAACCTCCAGGACATCTTTAAATGTTCCAATATCTGAATCAGAGGGATATCAGAAGGAGAAGAGGAAGACTAAGAAATTGAAAAGTTATTTGAAAAAATAATATAGGAGAACTTTCCCAATTTGGCAAAGGAAATAGACTTCCAGGAAGTCCAGGAAGTTCAGAGAGTCCCAAAGAAGTTGGACCCAAGGAGGAACACACCAAGGCACATCATAATTACCTTAACCAAGATTAAAGATAAGAAGAGAATCTTAAAAGCAGCAGAAAAAAAGGAGACAGTTACCTACAAAGGAGTTCCCACAAGGTTATCAGCTGATTTCTCAAAAGAAACCTTGAAGGCAAGAAGGGGCTGGAAAGAAGTATTCAAAATCATGAAAGACAAGGACCTACATCCAAGATTACCCTATCCAGCAAAGCTATCATTTAGAATGGAAGGGCAGATAAAGTGCTTCACAGATAAGGTTAAGTTAAAGGAGTTCATCATCACCAAGCCCTTATTATATGAAATGTTAAAATGACTTATCTAAGAAAAAGAAGATAAAAAATATGAACATTAAAATGACAACAAACTCACAGCTATTAACAACCAAACCTAAAAAATAAATAAATAAATAAACCACTAAGCAAACCACTAGAACAGGAACGGAATCACAGAAATGGAGAATACATGGAGGGTTATCAGCAGGGGAGTGCGAAGGAGAGATGGGGGAAAAGGTACAGAGAATAAGTAGCATAAATGGTAGGTAGAAAATACACAGGGATACTATTAAGAATAGTATAGGAAATGAAGAAGCCGAAAAACTTATACATACAACCCACGGATGTGAAAAAAGGGGGGAATGCAGGTGGGAGGGGGTGTGCAGGGTGAAGGGGAATAAAAGGGGGAAAATGGGACAACTGTAATAGCAAAATCAATAAAATATATTAAAATAAAAAAAACAAAGAAAATTAAAGCTCAGAGAAATGGGAAGAATTTGCCCAAGATCATCTAACTAATAAATGACAAAACTAGGACTCAAATTAAAGCTACTGTATATGAGGTGATGAATGTGTTAATTCACTAGATGAGAGGAATCCTTTATACATATGTGTGTATTTGGCAAAGTGTATATGTGTGTGTGTGTGTATACACGCTGCATATCATATCTATATACTATATATGTTCTAAGTGCATATATATATATATATACACACTCAAATACACACATATATTGGGCAACAGAAAAAAGCAAATTTTTAAAATTCAAGATTCAAAATTATAAAATGTAAAAATACTTTCACATCCTCAGCAAGAGAAAACTTTGTTTAATTTGGAATGTGAATGCATTTTAATACGAATGTTATTTTGGGAAGAGCAATTCTACTTGTAAAGGGTGCCTAGGACTTACAAATGTCCTCATATGGCTTTGACATATATTAATACTTTGAGCTAAAAATTCAGAGCTGCTGCAAGCACATCATATCACAGTCTACACCTTGTTTCAAATAGAAAGTGATGACTTAAGGATGGTGTGGAATGAGTTGAGAGAAGACTGGGATGAAAGATGCAAAGGGAGGGAATAAAGAGGGATGCAGGAGTCACTATTGCAGTGCCTTCTTAGACTTGAAAGTGAATTAGATATAAGGGATTGAGGTAAACACTGTGCAAACAGTTTTTAAATGTTATTTTTTAAAGACTTAAGACCACAAACTATTAGACAGATTATATACAATGAATGAATTCCCACAGAGCACTTTCCCTCAAGGTTGCAGAGTGAATATATGATATAACCAAAATTTCCATTGAGATCTGTCTGACTTCAAAGTCCAAGATTTTTTCTCTATATCACTCTATAAGGATATCCCACAGAAAATGTGTAATTTTCCAACAATCTCACGGTAACTCCAAAACTAAAGGAAGTGCAAGATGAATATAGCCAAGTTTCAGAATTCCTCTCCAGAGGCTTTGCACATATATTTTAACACTAGACTCTAAAAGTAAAAGCTATTTGAGGGGGAAAATATTTAAATGGGCAAAGATCATAGAATTATGTAGTTATGATAGACAATACCAATCACCTAGAATACAGGTCTTAGCCTAAGGTCCACACAATTGTAAGAGCTTTAAGGTATCATAGAACTATTGAAATTGTACATAAACTTATTTTGTAAAATTTCCATATGTCTGACCCAAAACTCCATAGATTTCATGGTACTTGCAAAGGGGATTATGATTGAAAATGTTTAAGAACCAGTGATATAAAACAAATAACTTTTTATAGATGAGAAATTGGAAGCCCAGAGACCTAATGAGGCTATGGGTACCACACAGCCGGATAGTGGAAGGAGAGCTACTAGAACAGGGGTATCTAGCTTATTTCAATATCCCTTCCCACATTGTAGAGCCACATGTAATACACCACACCACGAGTTTGCAAAATTAAAGCTGGTCTCTGCAGAGGATGGCACAGAGTAGAAATGGAGAAGAAGCCTTTGTGATCTTAAACATCCTGGTGGACTCTAGGTCCCCAGTCTTTTGCTTTTCAAGGGACTATAAAGAAAATCTATGTTTAACTTTACATGGTTCAATTTGTAGAGAGAAACAATATCTTCTACTTTATAAATTATAGTGCAAGGCTAGCAGTGGACATTTTCTAAGAAAACTCAATGACTTAGAACCTGCTAACCTCAGTAAACAAAATCTTAGTGAACTATAATTAATGTTCACAGTGCATCTGCTTAATTTTCCTAATGCATTAGTCTCCTCTTTTTTTTTCCTTTGAAAACCCCTGTAATCCTTCATTAGTTTTCCTTATAGTAATTTATAGTAATTTTACAGTCAGGTTTCTTATCTTATTTCAACTTATAGTGCAACGTTAATTTGGATGTTGTTTTATGAGAGTAGGGGGATAAAAAAAACAACTTAAAAAGAGATACATTCACTAAGGTGTTTGTTCAGGCTAACATGGCTGTAGTTTTTACAGAAATAACTTATAAGAGCTATGACAGTTATGATAAGTGCAGTGGTGTCTAGTTGACTATTTCTGTATTGCAGAGAAATTGGCAGGGGCTGCTGAGAAATGAAAGCTTCAGCTTGCCTATAGAAAGAATTAATCATAACTGATTACTGAAAACTAGAACTTGACACAAACTTGTCTTTCAGTCATGGTGATATCCTAACACTGATGACATGAATTTTGCATGCACTTTCACAGGGAACCAGGAATGACACTTGAAAAGCACAATGACCCATCTTTTCCACCGCTGCCACCACCACAACAGTATCACCAAAACAATACCACCAGTCACAGCATCTAGAGCATTGACTGAGTTTTTACTATGGGTAAGTCTCCTTAATGTATTGCTTACATTATTTTACATAATATTCATGATGTTGTCATTTAGATGCTATCAATCCTATTACTATCTATTTAATACCAATATCATTTCATAGATGTCTTTATAGATGAGGAAAATTTAATTTAAGGAGGTTAAATGGCTTGCCACCTTCTCCCATAACTAATAAGGAACCAAACATGAATTAGACCCCAAATTACTTTGATTCCAAAGATAGTTCTTTTAACCCACAAGTTATTTTTTCTTCCATGTTGCTTATCTAATAGCCATAATGCATAGGTTAACGTATGTACTTTTAACACAGATTCAAAAAGATAGGAAGGAAGAAAGGAAAACATAAAGGTTGTTATAAGAGTAAAAAATTAAGTGGGAAATCTATGATCAAAGAAGAAATTGAAGACAAAGTGAACAGCAGACCAAGAGTAGACTTGTTGAAACGGAACTTTGGGTAAAAGAAGGCAAGATATACCTGCAAATGATCGTCTAGTGGGAGGAGGAATTTTACATGCTTGTTCACTTTCCGTAGGTCAAAGCAGTCAGATCCAATCCAGTGAGCCCTGGCATCAAATTACCTTGAGCTGAGTCTAAATCATTTAACCTATCATACTTAGTTAATTTGCTGAGAGAGTTAATTTGCTTATAGCAAATGGGGGTCTTTTTGGTACAATTCATGGCAAGTAGAAAAATATGATTACCTTATAATTCTACCTAGAGTACATATATAATTTTGTCTCTGGGGCCATATTTAAAAGAAGCAAACACTACTGCTGCACAGAAGCTTTTGACAACCCACACCCTGTAATGAAGAAGAAGGAAATGGACTGAAGCACTCAAAGCATGCACAAAACTGAACATAATTTGAAGGCCCTACAGAGACTGAACATTAAAATTTTAAAAAGCCTAGACACATCAGCATTGCAGCCAGCCCAGACTCTCAAAGACCAATAAAGCAATGCTAAGAGCAACATTAAGAAATCATTCCATACTATTTGAATAATTTCATAAATTCACTGGATGCTCTGTCTATTATTAGGCAAATCACTAAGAACTCATTGCCATTACAGATGGTTGAGGGTGCCTAGTGTGCATAAAATCAACATCCCATGAAGTCCTGAAAAAAACATATGTTTGCAGATGATTACCCAAAGATAGCACTAGAACATTCATTATTCATTAGCTATATCATTACAAATTTAATATGATCCACTCTCCATATTTCACTGAATCTAAGTCCCTATGGACCAAGTCGATACATGCAACTTTATTTCCCTTTTCTGTTCAGATTGGATGAGTCTTTGGAATGGCATGTTAGCTCAACTCACATAAGAATTTTGTCGAGTGATAAATGACAAATGTCGCAAGTAAAACACACATACATTTTTTTCTATGTTTGTCAGTAACTATTTTAGCAGAAATTATTTAGGCTGTCCTCACCTATGTTCCTGCCATGATCCACAGAGAACATGTGTCCAAGAGTACTTCTCTCTTCTGGGGAGTATTAGGAAATTTCTATATTCGTCTCTAAATTGTATCAGAGAAGAGAGGGTAATTTTATCCAAGTGTCCATGTGTGGGACACTTGAATAAAGCTGCCTTTAGATCTCTACATTGCATTCTATGGGCATCAGGCTTGGGGCATCCTGATACTGGTGTAGAAGAGAGTGAATAATAAAAGTCTGGCACCAAAAGCCCACTAACCGACAACATATTCTGAAGTGCTGTCAAATCTGTGCCATTACAGCAGAATTACCCTAAACTACTTTCAGGTAGGAATTCTTTTGCTTCTGGTTATGACCATAGCTGTAAACTGTGAAAGGTATTCATCATCCCACATGAGCATCCTTTTCATAATTAAGGTGTCAGCCAAATGCCATTTCTACTGAGAAATGGCTTTTATATCCCAAGTCTAAATCTATTGTCCCCTCTTCCGTGACACTTTAACACTTTAACCCTTTTATAGTACTTACCATAACCTGCTGGATGGTTATTGAAATTATGTGATTATGTGCCTTGCTCAATGACTAGACAGTATGAATGTCTTGAGAGTAGAGATTGGTATTGAATCATGTGATCTCTCAGTCCTGTCAGGGCACATTATATGTGAAGGTACGGGCAGATTTAAATCTGTAAGGCTATATATTTTTAGTTATAGTTTAAGAAAGACAGTGCCAAACATCAGTAAATCAAGTCTTCTACTAAAGAGATTCACTAGTATAGTTACATATGACTACACTGAACATGTGCTTACACATGCATATGTGTGCCTGCATCACACATACATGCACATGCCTCAAACAGAGCACTCCAGGCATCTTCTTTTATCTTTTCACAATCATTGGTAGTAACTCAACCTCTATTTCTTAATAAAAATTTAGCCTTCTTAAGGAAAGAAAATTGCAAATGTCAAGGACCATTTTGTAATATATACAGGGTCCAGCCGAAGTAACACCTGTCTGAGGGTGTGGTTGGTAGGGTAACAATATGGGTGTAATCATTTATAGTTTTAATTTGAACATTTCACTTAAAATGTCATATGGTATGCTTGAGTGTGATGTTTTTATGTTACAGACTTATATGGTTATGATTGTGTAATAAAATATTTTATAATAAAAGAGGGGCATTATTTGTGCTGGATCCTTGTATATAGTATCAATGCATGGTATAGAAATAAACTCAGTTTGTGTTTGTGGTCATCAGGGCTGGCACATCATAAAAGCATGAAGACATTTGCTGAGCTTATCTGAACTTGTTTTAGAAGTTGTTTCCTAAATTCATTTTTCTTTCAGACAGGTCTGCTTCTTCCCTTTTTGCTTCAAATACTCTTGATGCCTGGTTTTGACCCTGCCTGCTTCTTCTATTCAGAGTGCCCATTGCAGGTGTTCAGGTGATCTGCATCCATTCATCCTTCACCAAGGCTGGGTTGTAGGGTGGCCAATAGTGTATTAAGGATCTAGCTTGTGGTTTATGTTAATCAGTAGAATCACACAAACACAATACAGCATAGTTCAGTTGAAAAAGCACAGAACTAGGTGTCAAAAAATCTGGGTTTAAATAATATTCCATGACTTAATATTTATTTGAACTTTGGTCACTTTGTTTGTCTAAACCTTAAATCCTTTACTGGTGAAATGAACATAATTCTAAAATTCTGTTAATCCAGAGATTTTCAACCAGTGTGCCACAAGAATTTTTAAAATATGTAATATCTGACTGAGGAGTACTGACCTCTTACCCTTAAGATTGTCAAATGAAAAATTAAAACAGCCAATACAACAATCTGGCGTGAATGAGTCAAATCATACCTATTTTTTTTGCAGGATTGGCAAAAATTATATTTTTGGTGTGTCCCCAAATTTTAGAAATTAGTTTATGTGTCCCATGAGAGGAAAAGGTTGAAAATTGCTGCATTAATTCATTTTACAGAATGCTACATTATATAATTTTGTAAACTTAATTATCATACAAAAGTCAGTGAGATCACATCACACAATTTAACATTAATAGACAGATCTCTCATTCCTTCTCTTTCCCTTCACTGTGAGGTATCTCATGATATCACTTTGGTGTCAGCTCCAAAGGAATATGTTGCTTGCTTATTTTATTGTGCTTCTCCCTGCCACTCACGGCTAATGACTGAAAAGAAATCAATAGGTGTCTCTGGTGGTATTTGGAAGATGCATTTCTTAGGTAATATTTAGAAGTAATTACTTATAGGCAAACAGAATTTTTTCTGGATATGAGTCTGCCCTCATTCTACATCAGGCAATTATCAGTTTCTTTGTTTTTTTTTTCAGTCTAAAGCAATTAAGTAGCACACAGACGCAGATAGAACTGTCACTTCCCAGTATATGTGTTAAGTACTTTGAAAAGAGCTTCATGAGTCATTAAAACGTTGAGTGTTACTCGACCTAATAAATGAATTTGGCAAAACTGCAGGATACAAAGTCAATATTCAGAAATCAAAGGCATTTTTGTATACCAACAATGAAACATCAGAAGCAGAAATCAGGGAAAAAAATCTCATTTGACATAGCAACAAGAAAAATAAAATACCTAGGAATAAACCTAACCAAGCAGGTAAAAGACCTGTACTCAGAAAACTATACAACACTGAAGAGAGAAATCATGGAAGACACAAACAAATGGAAACATATACCATGCTCACGAATCAGAAGAATCAACATCATCAAAATGTCCATACTACCCAAAGCAACTTATAGATTGAAGGCAATCCCTATCAAAGTACCAATGTCATATTTCACAGATATAGAACAAACACTTCAAAAATTTATATGGAACCATAAACGACCCTGAATATCAGCTGCAATTCTGAGAAAGAAAAGCAAAGAAGGAGGGATCACAATACCTGATATCAAACTGTATTACAAGGCCACTATAATCAAAACAGCCTGGTACTGGCATAAAAACAGATAGACCAATGGAACAGAATAGAGAGCCTAGAAATAAACCCAAGTCTCTACAGGCAATTAATCTTTGACAAAGGGGGCAGAAGCATAAAATGGAGTAAAAACAGCCTCTTCAACAAATGGTGTTGGGAAATCTGGACAGCTACATGCAAAAAAATGGAACTCGAGCACCAAATTACACCATACACAAAATTAAATTCAAGGTCGATAAAAGACTTAAATATAAGTCATGACACCATAAAAGTCCTAGAGGAAAACATCGGTAGGAAAATCTCAGACATTCCACACAGCAACATCTTCAATGATATGTCCCCTAAAACAAGGGACATAAAGGAAAGAATAAACAAATGGGACCTCATCAAAATAAAAAGCTTCTTCAGGGTAAAGAAAACAGTATTAAAATAAAAAGAGAACCAACAATATAGGAAAACATATTTGCTAATGATACCTTGGACAAGGGTTTGATCTCCAAAATATATAAAGAACTCATACTACTCCAATCCAGGAAGACCAAAAAAAAAAAAAAAAAACAATAAAAAAGTGGGCAAAAGACTTGAACAGACACTTCTCCAAGAAGGACATACAGAGTGCCCAGAGACATATGAAAAGATGCTCAACATCATTAACCATCAGAGAGATGCAAATTAAAGCCACAATGAGATACCACCTCACACCGGTCAGAATGGCCATCACAAACAAAGCAACAGATAACTATTGGAGAGGATGTGGAGAAAAGGGAACCCTAGTGCACTGTTGGTGGGAATGCAGACTGGTGAAGCCACTGTGGAAAACAGTATGGAACTTCCTCAGAAAACTAAAAATGGAACTGCCTTTTGACCCAGAAATTCCACCGCTGGGATTATACCCTAAGAGCCCTGAAACACCAATCCAAAAGAACATATGTACCCCAATGTTCATAGCAGCACAATTTACAATAGCCAAGTGCCACCTAAGTGCCCATCAACAAATAAGTGGACCAAGAAACTATGGTACATTTACACCATGGAATTCTACACAGCAGAGAGAAAAAAGGAGCTTATACCCTTTGCAACAGCATGGATGGAACTGGAGAGCATTATGCTAAGTGAAATAAGCCAGGTGGTGAGGGACAAATACCATATGATCTCACCTTTAACTGGAACATAATCATCAAAATAAAAAAGCAAGAAAAACATAACCAGAGATAATGAAATTAAGAACAATCTAACAATAGCCAGAGGAGGGGGGAACTATGGGGAGAAGGGTTTTCCAGAACCACTATAGAGGACACATGGACAGAACCAAGGGGGAGGGTGGAGGTAGGGGAGGGAGGTGGGTTTGGAGGGGGGAGGGGAGGGGAGGGGAGAGGATGCAAACAACTGTAATTGAACAACAATAAAGTAATAAAAAAAAAAAAAACTTTGAGTGACTACACAGGCCAGTTTGGAAGAGCACCAGGCAGACTTGGCTATTCTCACCTTGAGTCTACCATTAGCTAACAGTGTGATTTAAGGAACATGTCATTACCCTAACTGCCTTTTTTTAAAATCTTGAAATATATGGCATGATATTTTTTAACTGAGGTCTTCTTTGTTTCTAACATAATCAAATGTGGTTCCCAATAGGAGCAAATTGCTGAAACTGAACAATCAAAATCCAGTTGGAATGAAAGAGAATTAAAGGATCAA
Source organism: Micronycteris hirsuta (assembly GCA_004026765.1). NCBI lineage: Eukaryota > Metazoa > Chordata > Mammalia > Chiroptera > Phyllostomidae > Micronycteris > Micronycteris hirsuta. The sequence goes on from PVJI01000746.1 coordinate 10,518, forward strand.
TCATCTAAGGAAAAAAATATTGTGTTTAAAAACTTATTTTAACACTGAACTTCATGGAAATTTAAGAAAAAGAAAAAATATCTATCTACATATCACCATTATTTATGTGACATGTTTTATATATTAACTTATAAATAAATATAACATGTATATATAACATATATTTTATATTTATTATATATGTTATATGCATGGAAAATATGATTTTCTATATATACATATATGGGAACATATAGTTATACATATGTCTATGTATTTTCCATATACATAGAAAATAGATATTTTCATGAAATTTGTTCCAGTAAAAATCTTTTCACTATGTTCTTTTATATAAGAACTATGAACAAAGTAATGTTGTCTCTAATAGTAGTCTTATATCAAAAAATTGCTAATAAATATTTTTTAGTATTTTGAGGATGTAGTATTTGCTGGCCAATATATAATCCTTTACATATACTAGATATAGTCATTTAAAAATGTCTAAAAAGTAGATATTATCATCTCCATTTCAACAGAGGATGAAATCAGCATTTAGAGAAGTGATTTCTTTACGGTCAGTCAGCTGATATAACGTAAAGCCATTATCCTGTGGCATTTCCATACATCTGGAAATAATTCACTAAACATGCTTCTTCTGAGAGGCAAAGCCAATGGGAAACATACTGACTCTTGAGATTTGGTACATGACATCAAGTTCTCCCGTTAGAGAAATAGAAGGGTAACATAATCTTGAACATATCGTCCTAAAGTCAATATTGCTTCCACTCAGTTTTTCACAGGGAAGTGATACTGGATAATAGCTATCTACAGATAAGCTTTATAATGAGATTTTAAAATGAGGGCATTTTAAAATGCTAATATAAAGAGGAGCTATACATTTTTACTACCAGGTACAAGTAGCAAAACCGGCACTATCAACACCATCAGAAAGTCATGTTCTCTCAGGGATGATTACACAGGTGGACATAAGGAAAGGGCAATAGAACTCTCAAATCCCTTTCAACTTCAAAGAAGCCAAAGCTGTCTGCCCAAGGTATAAAAACTACTAATTACAGATCACAATTTCAGCCCAGGTCTATCTGATTTTGGTTTGAAATCTTTGACATAACAATGTGCTTTCTCTAACCAGCATTATGTCAGATGCATAGCTGTTACTTGGTGTTTGTTGACTATTCAATATCACATTTCTATTGAAGAAGGAAAAGCAAAGAGTGAAAAGAAAATCTACAGAAGGCTTGGTTCTCAATTCCTTCAAAAGGAAGGGCAGAAGTGATACAACCTTTTAGGTAAAAAGTCCAGGTGAGCCCGGCTGGTGTAGCTCAGTGGATTGAGCGCGGGCTGGGAACCAGAGGGTCCCAGTTCGATTCCCAGTTGGGGCACATGCCTGGGTTGCGGGCCAGGTCCCCAGTGAGGGCCATGTGAGAGGCAACCATACATTGCTCTTTCTCCCTTCTCCTCTCTCTGAAAATAAATAAATAAGATCTTTAAAAAAAAAAATAGTTTAAAAGTCCAGGTGAATATGTTCATGGGTAGCATTGTTTCTGCTCCTTACCACCCTTCTCCATGGTTTTTCTCTCCTACTTTTGCAGTTGTATATCCAGTGCTTGGAACATAGTAAACCCTTTATATGTAACTTCAGGGAAAGTTAATTTAACCTATCTGCCTCAATGTTCTCACATGTAAAATAGGACTAATAATATTAATGTACATTACAAAGTTGTTGCATGGATGAAACCAGACTGTTCACTTTAGCAAATAGCCAATATATGGCTATCCATACTTATATAGTAAGTATTCAATAAATGCTGGCTATTATTGTTGGCTTTGTTATTATAAATTTGTTGAATGAATAAATGAATGAATGAAACCCATGGGCAGGTCATATGGAGTATCAATAGATGAAATAGCTTCCTAGACTGGAGCTCTGCCACCCTGAAATGAACCATTTGGTAGTGATTATCAGTGACGTAACAATATGTAACGTGCTGTAGCAGTCAGGCCCATTGGTCACTGCTCTTCTTCTATATCATCTCAGCACAAATGCAAAACAGAGCATCTGCTGGCCCTTCAGATAGATACTCATTCATTTTTAAAACCTCATCCATTTATTTTAACAGTGATTTGTTCAATTCTTTTTTTGCATTTATTCTATCACTTACTAAGTACTTATCTATCATGTATCCTGAACACCGTGAAACATACTAAAATATGGAGATAAAGGAACCAATCTCTATCTTTAAGGGACATTCAGTCCTATGAAACAATTGGAGTGAGTACAAGACAATGTAATATGGAATAGACAGGAGGGGCATGTCCAAACCAGGTTGGTGGGGCAGGGGAGAAGGGGGGAGTGGGAAGGTATGAGATTATAGGATTACATAAAAAGGTTTCCTAAAGGAGTGACCTGAGTATTTAAGGATAAGAATAATGATAATTTTGAGAATAGCTTTAGAATTGTTATGAAGATAGTACAGAGAATCCTTGTGTGTCTCATACCCAATTTCTCCTATTGTTAACATCTTGCTTTATTATTACTAAAGTCTATACGCAGATTTCCTTAGTTTTGGCCTACTTTCCTTTTTTGTTTTCAGGATCCCATCCAGGATATCACATTATATTTAGTCATCATGCCTCTTTTATGTTCCTCAAGACTGATTCTCTCAGATTTTTCTTCTTTTGCATTATCTTGACAATTTTTGAGGGGAATACTAATCTGGTATTGTGTAGTACGTCCTTAAATTGGGTCTTATCTGATGTTTTTCTTATGACTAGAGTAGAGTTATATGGTTTTGGGACAGAGACCAATGAAGAAAGTGCCATTTTTATCACATCATTTCAAGGGTACACATCGATATCATTTATGATGTTTTATGTTAAATTTGATCACTTCACTGAGGTAGTGTTTGTTAGGTTTATGCACTAGAAAGTTACTCCCTTTTACCCTTTCATTTTATCTAGGCTTAGTGCAAGAAAAGTGCCGTCTTAAAAAACATTACCTTTAACCTCAATTAGTTACAAAATTTCAGAGTGGGAGGATTATTTATGATTCTGGAACCTGCAGAAACTTTTCAGCTATAAAATAGGGTGATGAATTGGTGACCTTTAGTTTAACTATTCATACGATTTAATGGAAGACAGCACACTGCCTGAAAGAAGTGACAGGACTCTGGAAGCCCATCTTAGTACAATTTTCTTCAATCACACAGAGAGCTCTGTTTTGTGGGCTGCAGCTGCAGCAAGCTTAGGACGTGCCTCATAATCTCATTAGCGCACAATCTGGGCAGGGAGAGGGGTGACTTGCAGCTGCGCAAGGTTTGTGGAAAGGGGTAATCTGAAGTATTAACAATGATTAATTTTTCACTTTCAAGGTGTTGAATATGCGTTGTCTTATTTAATGTAACTCACATAATAACCCCGTGAGGTGGGCATCGCTCGCCCTATTTTATAGCAAAGTAATGTAAGACCCAGATCATACTATACAGTAAGTGGCAGAATTAGAATTTAAACCCAGATGTTAGGAGTCACAGTCCCATGTTTATAGGACTGAAATATATTTTGAGCAGAGAGCAACTTTAATAATATATTCCTTTTTTGTTTGTTTGTTTTACCACCAGATAGATTGCAGAGCCAGCTTACTTGTAGAAAACATTCTTAAGCTAAGTCATGATTCTTCCTGTGAGTAGAGAAAAAAATAGAGGTCCGTATTAAGAGTGTGAAGCAAGGAGAATTTAGTAATAGACTGTTTGTATTAAAAAAGATTACCAGGTATTAGTACTTAGAAAAATCTAACTATGATGCTAGTCGCCAGAGGAGTAAAACCAAACCAATGTATGGCCATGTTGGCCCTCCTTCAACTGGACTAGTAGGCAGCCTTCTTAAAGACCTCAAGATAACTAGGCCTACATGGCCTAGACACAGAATTGTAGGTAGCATTGGTTCTAGCTCCCAGGCTCCCACCTAGTTTTTGATTAATTAGTAATACATTCCAACTGGGAGCTCATTCATCACATATTATTCTGCATTAAAATAAGTCCAACACACACTTATGCAGGACTTACTATATGCCAAGCACTGTGCAAAGGACCTTCACAATCATTATCTCACTTAATTCTCAAATATACTTGCCATGTAATCATGACTAATCCCATTTAGCAGAAAAAGAAACTAAGGCTTACTGAGAATAAGTGCTTTCTGATGGTGGCAGAACTAGGATTCAAGTTTGGGATATTCTCCTCCTGGACCCCATTCCCTTTTCCAAAGCCCTGTGAGAATCCCCAGGAATAAAGAATTGCCTCATTTCACTATCTAAGTCCCATGTCATCATTAGCTTTATACAACCATTAGTCCGTAATAAATGTGCTTGTTCTTACAATAATCTGATACTCAACATTTTGAAGCTAATAAGAAAAGGTCAGCTTTAAATGGCTATACTATAAAAGAACTAAAATTAATGAAAAAAAAAAAAGGTCTCCCTAAAGTTCTTCATAAGCCATCTGCTTCCCTCAATATCATAAAGAGAAAGAAATATATTCAAAAATAGGGAGGGGATATCACCAACGACAAGGTCACCCCATCACCTGCACAAGCCTCTTTAAAAGCAGCCCATGGCCAAGGTTCCTGCTGTCCTGCTATCAGTTCACTGGACTGGCAATCTATTGGCTGACTGCTTTTAATCCCATCTTTCTGCTTCCTTGATTCAGTTCAAGGAAGCTCCCACAAGCTGGGGCTTCAGACAGCAAAACTATTGAGAGAGATGGTTCTGTGGCATTCCTAGGTATTTTGATTCATAGAAACACTTCACTGCACAGCTCCCTACCATGTTGAGCAGTTTTTAAGCACAGCTAATCTGTACTGAGAACTACAGCTCAAATTCCCGTGTATGTTTGAAAAAAGAGACAGACACTAAGAGGGGGAAAAATAACATGGAAACAGCCAGTGCAGGTAAGGAATGCAAGCTTTAGAATTGGAAAGAATGTGACTTGAATTCTAGGCATTCATCATTTAAGCATTTCATTTAAATTCTCAGCACCTTTGCTTCTTCGCCTATGATCTCTTTTATTTATGATGTCTTTTTCAAAATGTTGTTTATTCTTTAAGTCATTCATCCATTTAAAAATAGGTAATGAGTGGATATTATGTTCCAGGTTCTTTTTTAGGCATTTTCAGATACAGCTATGAATGTATTGGGCAAAGCTGACTTTGATGGAGTTGGAAGAGGACAGAGAGTAAATAGGACAACAGCAACAAGAACAACAAACAAAAACCACATGAGATTTTGAGATAATAATAAATGTTCTCTAGAAAATAAAACAGGGTAATGTGGTAGATGGTGTCTCAAAGGTTTGGTTTGGTTTGGGTGTAGCCTGGCATGGATGGGGTGGTATTGAGAAGACTACATGAGAGATGTAAGTAAGGAAAGGCTGTATGTTTTTAAGGGCAGATGCTGTATTATATTTTTTCCATTGTACCCTATGAGGACTGGTTTGCAGCAGGTAGAAAATATATACTACTTTAAATGAATATGTGCTTGGCCCCCCTGTAGGTTCTCACTTCATGATTTTTCTTTGTATTCCTGTGAAAGCTGGTACTCATGTCCTAAAAGATTCAACATATACTACACAGGCAAACCAAACTTTTAAGCATTCTGATATTACAGAACCCTTATTCTATAGTCACCATTCACTAATTATTTAAATACGACCCATCTAAGCTTGGAGCTATGCAAAATTTTTTAAAAAGAGAGTAAGATGAAATCATTTCCCTTATTTGTCTGGCCAGGGAGGTAAAATGTGTTTGAATAGAAGAATAATACAAGATAGTGCCTTAAAAGGTCCCAGGTGTGGTAACAAATGCTTTCAGTATGTTGAGATTTCCCCTCACTTATGATGCGGCTCTCAGGAGGTTTGAAGGAGGAGGTGTATTTTAACTGGGTCTAGAAAGATTTAAAAATGAAAATGTAGGAGCAACTGCTTTTCAGGAATTATGTTTAAAATGAAATTCCCATAAACTGAATTCAGTACTTCTTAAATGTTAGCCTGCAACAGAAAGCTTAAAACAAAGATTGCTGGCCCTCCCCTTCTGAGTTTCTGATAAGTCTGGGGTGGGGCCCATGAATGTGTATTTCTGACAAGTTTCCAAGTGAGTCTTCACATGAATGTCTCCAGGCATAGCTCCCAAACAGCAACGTATGCTATACCAGGGTGGTATCATTGGACCCCTCTGCTCTGTTATGGATCATGAGCAAAATAGATATAAGGGGTGTGTGGGGTATGTGTGTATATGTTCATTGTGTGAGTAGATGCAGAATAATGGAATAAAGTTGGAGAATGGTCCATACCACACTACCTAGGAAAATGGTATTCCTTTCATATCCTCCTGCTTTCCATTTGACACAGCATGGCCCCATTCCTTCCTCTTCTGTCCTCTTCTTTCTACTACCCAGACTCATCTTACCTATCACAATGTTAAAGAAACAAAATTATGGCTGTTAAATTGAGATTAAGAGCCACTGGGATCATATAAAATTCTCAAGGCTCAAAGTGATACAGACTAGTCCCAGACACATCAGGGTCTTTCCTCAACCATCCATATAGGCTTCATAAGTTCCTCGATGCTCTCTAACATTAAGGTTGGTCCTTTAATAAATTTTAAAATATTAATCTTAATCTTCAGGTTATCCATCTTATACGAAGTATCTTTCTTTTTACCCTGATGATACACATTAAAACATAAAAATAAGAGTTCCAGCAAGATGGAGGCATAGGCAGACACACTGTGCCTCTTCACACAACCAAAAGGACAACAATAAATTTAAAAACAAAAACCAACCAGAACTGACAGAAAATCGAACTGGGTAGATGTCCGACAACCAAGGAGTTAAAGAAGAAACATTCATCCAGACCGGTAGGAGGGGCGCAGATAGGCAGCCCAGGCAGAGAGGACTCTTGGCCAGGCAGCAGCTGGAGAACCAGGGCAGGCAAGGCAGCATCTGGTAGACTGAGTGGGTTCACATTCACATGCAGATAAACCAGGAGGAACAACTGGGGAGCAAGACAGAACACACAATCCAGGGCTCCAGCGTGGGGAAATAAAGCTTCAAAGCCTCTGACTGAAAACACCTGTGGGGGTTGAGGTGGCAGTAGGGGAAACTCCCAGACTCACAGGAGAGTTAGTTGGAGAGACCCACAGGGTCCTAGAATGTACACAAGCCCACCCACTGGGAATCTGCACCAGAAGGGCCCAATTTGCTTGTGGGTGGCGGAGGAAGTGACTGAAAACCGGCAGAGAGCAGAACAAGCGGCACTGTTCCCTCTTGGCCCCTCCCCCACATACAGTGTCACAACATACGCAGCCATGTGGGTTTTCCCGCCCCGGTGAACACTTAAGGCTCCACCCCTTACTACATAGTAGGCATGCCAAGACACACACACAAAAAAAAATGACCCAAATGAAAGAACAGTTCAAAGCTCCAGAAAAAATACAACTAAGCAACAAAGAGATAGCCAACCTATCAGATGCACAGTTCAAAACACTAGTTACCAGGATGCTCCTGGAAATCACTGGGTACTTCAACAGCATAAAAAAGACCCAGGCAGCAATAAAGGTTGCATTATGTAAAATAAAGAAAAATCTACAGGAAACCAACAGTGGTGGAAAGGAAACCAGGATTCAAATCAACAGTTTGGAGCAGAAAAAAGAAAGAAACATTCAACCAGAACAGAATGAAGAAACAAGAATTTAAAAAAATGAGGAGAGGCTTAGGAACCTCCAGGACATCTTTAAATGTTCCAATATCTGAATCAGGGGGATATCAGAAGGAGAAGAGGGAGACTAAGAAATTGAAAACTTATTCGAAAAAATAATATAGGAGAACTTGCCCAATCTGGCAAAGGAAATAGACTTCCAGGAAGTCCAGGAAACCCAGAGTCCCAAAGAAGTTGGACCCAAGGAGGAACACACCAAGGCACATCATAATTACCTTACCCAAGATTAAAGATAAGAAGAGAATCTTAAAAGCAGCAAGAAAAAAGAGGACAATTACCTACAAAGGAGTTCCCCTAAGACTATCGGATGATTTCTCAAAAGAAACCTTGAAGGCAAGAAGGGGCTGGAAAGAAGTATTCAAAGTCATGAAAGACAAGGACCTACATCCAAGATTACTCTATCCAGCAAAGCTATCATTTAGAATGGAAGGGCAGATAAAGTGCTTCACAGATAAGGTCAAGTTCAAGGAGTTCATCATCACCCAGCCCTATTATATGAAATGTTAAAGGGACTTATCTAAGAAAAAGAAGATAAAAAATATGGACAGTAAAATGACAACAAACTCACAACTATTAACAACCGAACCTAAAAAATAAATAAATAAATAAACCACTAAGCAAACAACTAGAACAGGAACAGAATCACAGAAATGGAGATCACATGGAGGGTTATCAGTAGGAGGGGAAGAGAAGGGGAAAAGGTAGAGAGAATAAGTAGCATTAATGGTAGGTAGAAAATAAACACGGGGAGGTTAAGAATAGCATTGGAAATGTAGAAGCCAAAGAACTTACAAGTACGACCCATGGGCATGAACTAAAGGGGGGGAATGTGGGTGGGAAGGGGTGTGCAGGGCAAATGGGAATAAAGCGGGGGAAATGGGGCAATTATAATAGCATAATCAATAAAATATATTTTTTTAACAAGACATAAAAATAAAGCCTACCTTCAAACAGCTAGACCTTCCATGCCAGAGATATTGAGAAGGGTATGCTGAATGGGACCCCAATTGCACCATCACTACTTTAAAATACCCCCCAGCCTGTCTTTGATTTCAGAATTCTCATCTCACAAATAATTATGATGCTCTAGTAATTAATTAAGTAGCATATTACAGCATTAAATTAACTTTTAATTTCATTATTCCAAATATTAGAATTCTGTATTTTGGTTGATGTAGACCTTATTAAACACTAAATAACAACAGACATATGACCTCATATCACTGTTTTAGTTCAAAGATCTCAAGATGAAAGCAACAGAGAAATTTGTATTCTGTTCCAATATATTATGGCCAACAATATTGGAAAAACAATGTGTTCTCCCTTGTTCAACCTTGTAATGACATATTTTCAATTGTTGTTTGTATAACTGGAAAAAACAAATTTAATGGCCCTGCTTATAAGCTTGAAATTTATGGATCAAGCCTCATGACCTAATATTAGGCCCTTGCACTTTGTTTATAAATTACCATCTACACCTTGGCCCATTCCTGAGTTATCATAGATTCCCAAACAACCAGAACTGGCTCTCCTGTGGATGACAATCTCAGATGACAGGTAATCAGATCAGTTCTACATCATGATTAAGCAAGTCTTCCACCAAGAAAGGTTATTCTCTCTACCTGATGTCTTTCTTTAGCCAGAAATCTATAAGATGTTGGCAAGAGAAACTGAAAGCTAAACACCAAGTGTAGTAAAAATGTAATCTGGAAAATTTTATTTGTTTTATATGCCTCCATTTTCCCTTCTACATCTTGTGATGTGGGGATGTGTGGAGCAGTGGGATACGAGAAAAAGGAATATGAATAATATTTTGCTTCTCTGAAGGGAATACTTCCATTCATGTTCTTGGTTGCCAGAGGAAAGCTGTGGTTCTGTTCAACAGATAACATTTTGGCTGGATCTGTATTTGTGGCTGACCATAAATTGTAAGCTCAGTACCTGAAATGGACATTAACTTGTGTTTAGAAGTTTCTGGATATGGCAACAAGGGATACAGTGGAAATGTAGGCCAAATGCTGAAAACTTCATCAACAGTGAAAATATGACATAAAAGTAATGCAGAATAAAGAATGCAGAGCCAATAAAATTACAAAGAAACAGTGTGATAGCACCTAAACAATGATTTACACTTAAAAGATGCATCATTCTTATTTGGAATGGTGCCCCTAATACGTTGTTGTTGCTATTGCATTTTAAATTAAGTTGCAGAAGAAGGTGAGCAGGACTGACTTTTTGTTATAAATATTACTTTAAAACAAACTGACAGTGCCCAGAGGGGAGGGGGAAAATGGGGGCAAGAAGGGGCAGGGTCAACTCAAGGAACAGGTATGAAAGTACCCATGGACAAAGGCAAGGGGAGGAGGAATGAGTGTGGGAGGTGGGGGTGGGTAGGGCAGGGAGAGTAATAGGGGGAAATGGGGACAACTGTAACTGAACAATAAAAAATTTAAAAACTTGGAAAAAAGAGGGAAGGAGGAAAATAAATTGATTTTTGAAAAATTATAGAGAAAAGGTGGAAAACTATACACAAAATTGACAGAAGCAGCTATCTCCATGAGAAGAATTGGAGGGTCAGGACTTCATAGGTACTTTTTATACTTCTGTTGCATTTGATTTTGGAATATTCAATATAGCATGATGTAATGGAAATGCTTTTTGGAATCAGAAATGCTTAAAATAAAATTTTATTTCAGTATACCTAACCTTGTAAAATTATTTTCTCAATTCTTTAGTTTCTTTGGTTCCTATAAAGTAACAATAATATCTGCATTATAAGTCAATAGGAATATCAAATAAGATCATACAAGAAAATGCTATGTACATGATTGTCATTCAATGTGAGGTATCAGTTATTATTTCTCATATTTCTTGCGCTCTTGGAAGAAAGAAGAATACAGTAAATGAATTAATTTCTTTTCCTGTAAACTGAATACAATTTAAGAAAAAGAAAAATACACAGGGTAGTATGGAATGTGACCTGGGGAAATTAGTGTTACAGTCAGTTAAATTTTGTCTTGCAATCATATCACTCATATATGATTGAAAATGTATGTGGTAGCTGGAGAGAGAAGATGGTAGTGAGATAGGTGGGAGCAGAGTCCACTTCTCCGTGCACACGGGTGAAACACCTAGTTGATCTTCTGAGAAACAGAGTAAAGAGCCAAAAGTAGCCCAGCATATATGAAGATTGGAGACCAAAAACCATAGAGGGCATAGAAAAATCAGATGGTAAGGAGAGTGCTTTGGGATAATAAGGTCCCCGAGACCAGCGAGGAGAACGAGGCAGCTGCAACCCCAGGCCCAGCGCCCACTGGGTCTGTGGCAGAGTTCTTGGGACAGAGCCAGGTCAAGGTCTCCCTCCCCTGCCAAACAAGGTTTGAGCAGCACGGGGAGAGACCTGGTTGCTTGAAGTGGCAGAGAGGGGAATAAGGATGAAGCAGCAAACACACAGGGGCTGTGAGCACCCACGGAGACTGGGTGTACCAGCTGGGGAGAGTTGAGAGTTGGGCTGTGATGGACCCTGACCCGGATAATCCCTGGTCTAGTTGGAGAGGTGAGTTGTGTGAGAGGCCAGGCCCTTGTATCTCCACAGCAGGCTTGAGCAGGAGGAATTTTTCAAAAAGGAAAAGTGAAAAAAGAGACACTCAGTGGCTGTTTGGGGAATTCTCCTGCAGCAGCTGTCCCGGCCTCCTCCCCACCCAGCCTGTGCTCACACCCATAGCCTCAGGGAGAATGTGAACCTGAACCTTCCAGACTGGAGGCTATCTGTCCTGCCACGCCCACAGGCCCAGGACAAATTCACCTGACTCTGGCATGCAGAGGCACCACGAACCCAACCCCTGCGCCCCTAGGGAAGCAGCAGAGGAGGCTCACACCTGCATCCACAGCAGCAGCCACGGTGGCACCCCTGCCTTGCAGGGTCAACTGGCTTTCTGGGAGGAAGGCAGAGACACCCCCCACAGAGGAAAACTGCAGGGCTCAGGGAATCAGCAATCCCCAGAGGGACTTGACTCAGTGGGGGTGCTGAATTGGCTTGAGGGGGCACTGAGAGTCCCCAGCATCTAGGACAGCAAAGAGCAAGAAGGGGCTGTGTGAATGCCCCTAACTGGTACACCTTGGGGACAGTGCAAATGGTGGACTGAAGGCCTAGGCTGGGCACATAGGGACACTGGGGGCTCAGCAGCAAACTGGGAAACTGTGCTGAACTGGGGAATTGAGCCAGAGGCTGGCCAAGTGCTGCTCAGGAAGGGAGAAAAATGAAACTAATTCCCCCTCAGCCTGCTGCAGCCAGGAAGACCAGCAGAACTGGCTTGGCCAGTTTGAAGCCAACAGAAGGTTTTTTTTTTTTTAAGTAATTTTTTTTTCTTTTAACTCCTTCTTCCTCTCTTTCCTTCTTTCTTTTTGTTTTTACTCTTCTTCCTTTCTTTCCCTTTTTATCTCTTCTTCCTTCCTTCTTTTTTTTTTTTTTTTAATTCCCACAAGTGAGACAATAAAACCTGGAACTGTGAAAAGATCAGAGTTGTACCCAAAGAGGGGGCGTCTCAACAGCTGATACAGTGAGACAAATTTCACTTTGCTACTCCGTACAACTTGCAAGTTATTGTATATTTATATTATTATTATTTTCATTATTCTTACATCTTTCATCTTATTAGTATTTCCCTTCTTTCTGTTTAGTCTTCTTCACTTGGCTGGTTAAATTGCATTGTTTTACTGGTTTCCCTTTTCTCTCTTTCATAGTGTATTTTTAATTTACTGTCTTTCACTTCACTTGTGTTCCATTAGCACAGTACTCTATGTCCTATACTTCCTATTCTTGTTATCCAGATCACATAGATTCTTTCATATGATTGTTGCTCCATTATTATTGTAAATAATTGCTGTTCCATACAATTGTAAATACTACACAGCACCCCTCCCAGGTCTTAGCCCACTTCACTGTTTCCTGAACTTTATTGCTATTGTGGTAAACTCTATTCTCTCACACACTACACCTATTTTCTATCCTTTACTCTCACTTTACCCCATAATCTGACCTCCCACAAGCTCACTGCTTTCTAGATCCAACTCACAATCCTTCTTCCCCCTAACAAGAGTCTTATCTTCTTTTCACCCTTTCTAAAAAGTGGCTAGTTGGGTAAAATATCCCAGTTTACACTATACCTATCCGAAGGATCTCTTATCTCTTCTCTATGGGCTGGTACTTTAAATATCATAGAATACACTCCTGCTGCCTTAAGCCACTTCGCCTTCCCACTCCAACTGATCACAAAAAAGAATAGGTGAAAGCTGTGAACACCAGGATATCTGCTGGAAGAGGAAACATGCCACAAAGAAACCACCAACAGATAACAACAGAATAAGGTGAAGGAGGGAGTGGAAGTCACACTAACTCAACCTAGGACCTATCTGGAAATACAACTAAATAGTGGAGAAATTACTCAGAACAAACAACTGAACAAGAACAAGAGAGAATACTCAAAACCTTGTACACATGGAAGAACCAGATTCAACACAACCTGCCCACACTTGCACAACAGAAGACAAGTGGTAGTGGACAGAGTGACCCTCAGTTAACTAGCTGGAGGGAAGGACCCACCAAAGAAATACCCAACAACAATCAAAACCTGAAGACATACACAGAGCCAACATAAATGACAGCCCAGGGCCAGCGAGCTCAGGAGATCAAGGAGACTACACCACTGAATCTCACAGGTCTTCTACCATAGAAGTTCATACCATAAACCCAGGGACAAATCAGATCAGATCAATTTAAGAAGCAAAGCCTAACAAGAAGAGTCTCACAAATGATAGGAAGACAAAGAAACAATCCCCAACTGAAAGGAAAGTAGGAAGCCTCAGAAAGAATGCTAAATGAAATAGAGGCAAGTCAACTATCAAATATTGAATTCAAAGCAATGGCTATAAGGAAACTCAACAAGCTAACAGAGAATTACCAAAAACTACAGGGAAACTACAATGAACTCACTGCAAACTATATCAACATGAAAAAGAAAATAGAAACTATCAACAAGGGCCAAGAGGAAGTGAGGAATACAATTTCTGAACTGAAGAACATAGTAGAAGGAATCAAAAGCAGGCTCAATGAAGCAGAGGATCAGATCAGCAAGCTGGAGGACAAGGTAGAAAAAAACACCCAGGAAGAGCAATAAAAGGAAAAGAAGCTCAGAAAGAATGAAGAGGGGTTAAGGGAAATGCAGGACAACATGAAATGTAATAATATCTGTATAATAGGGATACCAGAAGGAAAAGAAGAGCAAGGGATATAAAACCTGGTTGAAAAATTAATGATGGAATACTTTCTTAATTTGATGAGAGAAAAAGCCATACAAATCCAGGAAACACAGAGAGTCCCAATCAAGAGGAACACAAAGAGGCCCACTTCAAGACACATCATAATTAAAATGGCAAAATTCTAAGACAGAGAGAGAATCTTAAAGGCAGCAAGGGATAAACAGGAAGTAACATACAAGGGAGCCCCAATAAGGTTAACAGCTGACTTCTCAATGGAAATGCTCCAAGCCAGAAGAGAATGGCAAGAAATATTCCAAGTAATGAAAACCAGAGGCCTGCAACCAAGACTATTTTATCCAGCAAGGCTCTCAATTAAAATAGAAGGCCAAAGAAGGAGCTTCCTGGACAAAAGAACCCTCAAAGAATACACCTCCACCAAACCAGCTCTGCAAGGATGTTAAAGGGTTTGCTCTAAGAATGGTAAGAAAAACAGTGAAAGAGAGTAGAACAAAGGTATGAAAAAATGGCAATGAATAAGTACCTATCAATAACAACCTTAAATGTAAATGGATTAAATGCCCCAATCAAAAGACACAGAATAGAAGAATGGATAAGAAAACATGACCCACATTTATGCTGCCTACAGGAGATCTACCTCAGAACAAAAGACCTACACTGACTGAAAATGAAAGGCTGGAAACAAATATTCCAAGCAAATGGACAGGAAAAAAACTAGGGTAGCAATACTCATATCAGACAAAATAGACTTCAAAAAGACACAATCAGAAATGAAAGAAGACAGATTACAACTGACACCACAGAAATACAAAGGACTGTAAGAAATTACTATGAAGAACTATATGCTAAGAAATTTGAAAACCTAGGTGAAATGAACACTTCTAGAAAAATATAATCTTACAAAACTGAATGAAGAAGAAGCAGAAAGGCTGAACAAACCAATAACAGCTGATGAAATTGAAGCAGTAATCAAAAAACTCCCGACACACAAAAGCCCTAGCCCAGACAGTTTCACAGGAGAATTCTACAAAGCATTTACAGAAGAGCTAACCACTATCATTCACAGAGTATTCCAAAAAATCCAAGAAGACGGAATACTCCCAAACTCTTTTTAATGAAGCCAGCATCATCCTAATCTGAAAACCAGATAAAGACAGATAAAGAAAAAAAACTTCAGGCCAATATCACTGATGAACATAGACACTAAAATCCTCAAAAAAAAAAAATTGGCAAACTGTAACCAGCAATACATTAAAAAGATGATACACCATGACTAAGTAGGATTCATCCCAGGGATGCAAGGATGGTACAATATTCACAAATCAGCAAATGTAATACATCACATAAACAAAAGCAAAGACAAAAATCATGTAATCATATCAATAGATGTAGAAAAAGTATTTGATAAGGTACAGCACTCATTTATGATTAAAACACTCAGCAGAGTAGGGATAGAGGGAGCATTCCTCAACCTAATAAAGTCCATATACGAGAGACCTACAGCCTACATCATATTCAATAGGCAAAAACTAAAAACTTTTCCACTAATATCAGGAACAGAACAAGGTTGTCTACTTTTACTACTGCTATTCAACATAGTACTGGAAGTCCTAGCCACAGTAATCAGACAAGAAAAGGAAATAAAAGGCATCCAAATTGGAAAGGAAGAAGTAAAACTGTCATTGTTTGCAGATGACATGATAATGTACATAGAAAATCCTGTAGACTCCACGAAAAATAATACTCAACCTAGTAAATGAATTTGTCAAAACAGCCAGATACAAAGTCAATCTCCAGAAATCAAAGGCATTTTTGTACACCAACAATGAAATGTCAGAAACAGAAATCAGGGAAAAAATCCCGATTTATATAGCAACGAGAAAAATAAATTACCTGGGAATAAACCTAACCAAGGAGGTAAAAGATCTGTACTCAGAAAATGACACAACACTGAAGAAAGAAATTAAGGAAAACACAAACAAATGGAAGCATGTACCATGCTCATAGATCAGAAGAATTGACATCATCAAAATGTCCATACTACCCAAAGCAATTTAGAAATTCGATGCAATCCCTATTAAAGTACCAATGGCATATTTCACAGATATAGAACAAACATTTCAGAAATTTATATGGAACCATAAATGACCCTGAATAGCTGCAGTAATTTTGAGAAAGAAGAACAAACCAGGAGAGATCACAATACCGGATATCAAACTGTATTACAAGGTCACTGTAATCAAAACAGCCTGGTACTGGCATAAAAACAGGCACATAAGCCAATAGAACAGAACAGAGAGCCCAGAAATAAACTCAAGTCTCTACAGTCAATTAATATTTGGCAAAATGGGAAGAAGCATAAAATGGAGTAAAAATAGTTTCTTCAACAAATGGTATTGGATGATCTGGACAGCTATATGCAAACAAATGAAACTGGATCACCAACTTACACCATACACAAAAATAAATTGAAGGTGGATAAAAGACTTAAATATAAATCGTAACACCATAAAAGTCCTAGAGGAAAACATTGGCAGGAAAATCTCAGACATACCATGCAGCAACATCTTCATGGATATGTCCCCTAAAGCAAGGGACATAAAGGAAAGAATAAACAAATGGCACCTCATTAAATTAAAAAGCTTATGCATGGCTATAGAAAACAGCATTAAAATGAAAAGAGAACCAACTATATGGGAAAACGTACTTGCCAATGATACCTCGGACAAGGGTTCGATCTCCAAAATATATAAAGAACTCACACAACTCCACTCTAGGAAGATAAAAACCCATTTAAAAAATGGGCAAAAGACTTGAACAGACACTTCTCCAAGGAGGACATACAGAGGGCCCAGAGACACATGAAAACATGCTCAGCATCACTAACATCAGAGATATGCAAATTAAAACCATAATGAGAGACCACCTCACACCAGTCAGAATGGCCATCGTTAACTAATCAACAAACAAGTGTTGGAGAAGATGCAGAGAAAAGGGAACCCTAGTGCACTGTTAGTAGGAATGCAGACTGGTGAAGCCACTGTGGAAAACAGTATGGAATTTCCTCAGAAAACTAAAAATGGAACTGCCTTTTGACCCAGCAATTCCACTGTTAAACCCTAAGAGCCCTGAAACACCAATCCAAAAGAACCTATGTACCCCAATGTTCATAGCAGCACAATTTACAATAGCTAAGTGCTGGAAGCAACCTAAGTGTCCATCAGCAAATGACTGGATCAAGAAACCATGGTACATTTACACAATGGAATTCTACAGAGCAGAGAGAAAGAGGAGCTTATACCCTTTGCAACAGCATGGATGGAACTGGAGAGCATTATGCTAAGTGAAATAAGCCAGGTGGTGAGGGACAAATACCATATGATCTCACCTTTAACTGGAACATAATCAACAAAAGGAAAAGCAAACAAAATATCACCAGAGACATTGAAATTAAGAACAATCGAACAATAGCCAGAGGGGAGGGGGGAGGGGACAGTGGGGAGAAGGGTTTTCAGGAACTACTATAAAGGACACATGGACAAAAGCAAATGGGAGGGTGGAAGCAAGGGATGGAGGTGGGTTTGGCTGGGGTGGGGTGAAGGGATGGGGAGAAAATTCAGACAACTGTAATTGAACAACAATTAAGTAATTTAAAAATAAAATAAAATAAAATAAATTTTACATTAAAAAAAGCAGAAAAATATATGCGGTAAGTAATCCATGTTACAAAGTAGAAATGTCAAATGAGTGCACCTGGGATGAAAGGAAAGGGACTTCATCACAGCCTTTCAGGATGCAGGATCCAGTTTTCTCCCACTCATCTTACACTTTCTCTTTCACATTGGATGGCAGCTCACTAGCTATGCCCAGTAATCTGTAATTGTTCCACATGACATCTGGCTACTCACTCACTATTTTGAAACCTCCTAGCAACAGGCTATAGAAACAAGGAAGGCCAAAAAAGAGTTGGTTTGTTAAATAAAATTAGCTTATGACAAAATTTCAGATTTTCATACTTCTATATCAAATAGAATCCATAAACTCTGAGGTTACAGTGCAGACCAAGCTCCCATAAATTGGTCACCCAGCCTACCCCATAAAATAAGATTGTGACCTCTAGGTCCTAAAAGAAAACACTTCCATATAATTTAACATTTTTGTGTCTTTATCAGAATATATGGTCATATTTGAATTCAACTTTGAATAAATGTATTTCAACATGTGTTTGTTTGGCATTCATGTACTCACAATATTGGCAAGTGCTTTGAAAGACATCAAACAAATCTGTCGTCCTTTACTAAAAGAAGCTTTCATTCTCATTAATTATAACTAGCATTCGTGAAATACCTTACTTCAATAGAATTATTAGCTTATTTTTAACAATTCAAATACCAGATTTAAACTACTATCCTTTTTGTCTTATATCTCATAAACTAAAGTGTTTAGTGCCATTAAATACTCAATATATTGTTATGTGTTAAAATGGAAAAGTGCTTTGGTAGAGCTGTAATGGAGTGTTTTCTTTCAAAAACATTATAGAATTCTGAACACAAATAAACCTAAGAAGTTAATGAAGGAAGGAATATACAAATTATCTGATAGAGAGGTATTATTAAAAATAATTTTGGTCATTGTGTCAAAATGGTATTTTTTGAGGGATAATTCAATGTAATGTGGAAACAATTAGTGACATATAAGAAATTCAGATATAATAACTTGTACGTATTTAGCAGAAAGTTTTTTTTTAATTGTTATTCTATTACAGTTGTCCCTATTTTTCCCCCTTTGCCCTCTTCCACCCAGCCCACCCTCTGCTCCCACAGTCAATCCCCACACCACCATTGTCCATGTCCATAGGTCATTCATATGTGTTCTTTGACTAGTCCCTTCCTCTTCTCAAGTTACCTAAATAATTAGTGATTTGTTCCTAAGATTCTGATATAACTTGATAGGAGGTCACATTCATTTTGAAAGGTAACTTCCCCATCCCACCCCACCCCCACCAGGGAATACTTTTTTTTAAATTGTTGTTCACTTACAGCTGTCCCCACCCCCTGCCCCCATTGCTCTCCCTTCCAATCTCTGCTTCCAAAGACTATCCCCACCCCATTGTCCTTGACCATGTACACGTCCTTGACTTGACCTTTCCTCTTATTTCCCCCATTATTCCCCTCCTCCCTCCCCTCTGGTCACTGTCAGTTTGTTCTTTATTTCCACGTTTCTGGTTCTTTTCTACTTATTTGTTTGTTTTGTTGATTAAGAATACATATCTAAAGTCAATATTTCAATACATGTAGAGAATAGCTTTCTAGTCTATCACGAACACTCTGACATTAAAGTTATACTGGTTAAAATTTAAAGATTTAGTTCTTTAAGTGTTGTCTTGTTTTTATAACACCAGAAGAATGTGTACTTGATAATTCCAGATACATCTCTTACCAGATTTTATAAGAGTTATTGTGGAAGGGCAATAATGGGGATGGTGCATGCAGAAACTTCTTCTTGTGTTCTAAATGTCTTGTATTAAGGAGCCCCTACATCATTTAGTCAAAATTTCCTACAGAATTTTCTATAAAATTTATTTACTGAATAATCAGACCAGATGGTTAACTGGGTAGCAGAAAGTAGTGAATGCCTTCTTTCTGGAGGGATCGATATGGGCGGAGATAGGGACGCAACAAAGGAAATAACAGAAGTTATACATACTATGTTACATGACAATTTTTACTTCCATTATGTTATTTTGTAGCTTATTACTCTCATTTGCTTTTGTTTTCTTCTTCTTTCTTAAAGAGAGACAATGACTTTTTTTAAAAAAATCTCTAAAACATACAGACCAATAATGATATCGAAAGCTTGAAAATCCAGCAACCAGACTTCACCCTCTTTCTAACTAATGCAGATAGTCCAACTACAACTAGTGCAGGTCTGGGACTGCTTTCTGGTTTTGATCAGCTTACCCTAATCATTTTCTAAAGGGCAAAATTTGTATATTTGTCTTTATCCCTAATTATTCTAGCCAATTCCTTTTATAATAAAAGTGTCTTCAGAATGACTGGCCTTCATACGAGTACCCACATTAATTGTTTGGTACAATTTACTGTTTCTTTGGCTCCATAAAGGGCTACAAAACTTTGTGGCAATACCAAAGTCTCAACATGCACTCAATCGAAAGAAGAAAAAAGAAGGCAGGAATAATCACAAAGCCATGTGGTTGCCATTTTCAGGGAGTACTTTGGCAAGTAAGTGCTTTTACTTAACTACTTTTTGCCTTCATTTCCTCATCTGTTAAATGACAATAATAATTTTAGTTGACTCACAGTATTATTATAAGAATTAAATAAAATAGGACCACAGTTCCTGAAGTATAGCAAATACTCGGTATTAACTATAGTAATGAGATAACACTACACCAGAGTAATCTCATATGTAAAGAACAATTGTTTTAAAATATTTAAGCTAAGTGCTGAAGATGAGTTATGTGATGTTCCCAAGTTATTATATTGAGAATTTTAGGTCTAGATTACCTGACTCCAAATTCTGTACTCTTGTGCCCCATCGTATTTCACTAAGACCATAGGACATAGAAGCAAAACTGTAAGTAAAGTATTCCAATAATATGGACAAACACTGAAACATTTAGGGGAGAAGATAGAAAAGAATAATACAGGTGGGTTTGACTAAGTAGCCCATAGAAGAAGTAGGACCAAACATGGCTTCAAAAATGGGTACAATGTGGTAAGGACGGAAAAAACATCCGATGTATGGATTTCAAAGATAGTCTCACAGGTGTATGCATATGTCCAAACTCATAAAATTGTAAACATCAAATATGTACAAGTCCTTGTATATCAATTATACTGAAATAAAGTTGTTTCCTAAAAAAGAAAAAGAATATCACAAGAGTTACAGTAATATTTATGTGTATAGTTAAGAGTAGGACTCATGAAGAAAAAGGATGATTTAGATGATGTCTAACAAAGGTTTAATAACAACCTCATATTTGATGTATGAATAGTCTATATATTTAAACCTTCAAAATTCTATTTTATAATACCAAAAATTTTATTTTGAAAGTAGCTTGAATAACTTATCCATAGACAGGGAGAAATGCAATGTTTTGCTCTTAAGCAAGCTAATAGTTAGATAAATGTATTTATTGGGTTGGCCAAAAAGGCTATTTAGTTTCTTCTGTAAATAAAAGGCACATTTTCATTTTCACCAATAACTTTATTGATTTGGATATTTTTAATAGGTTGGCTATCTCTGCTATGGGCTTCAGTGGATAGAGGCCAAGGGTGCTCCTAAACATCTTCCAAGGCACAGACAGCCCCACTGTCGGCCACAATGTCAGTGGTACCAAAAAACTTCACAAACCACTTTTGACACATTTGATCAGTCACAGCACCTTCTCCATACATTGCATGAGTCTTTTTTTGTGTTTTTACCTTTCTTGAAATAATAAAGCTATTACGACACACCAAAAATATTGAATATTTTCTTCCACCTTCAATATTAAAATAGCTGCACAAAAAATCACCAGTTTTGATGTTTCTTTTAATGCATGTTGACAAGACAGCTGTCACAATACAATCTAACAAAATTGTTTCAGATGAAGTTAAAGACAGCTAAGCACTACTAGAGCCATTGTATGAAAAAAAAACTAAACAAACTTTTTGGCTAACCCAATGTATTACCAGAAATTAATTTTTTAAAAATTTATAATCTTGCTGTTATAAATAGAGAATCTTAAGTGTTATCAACAGCTTTTCAAGTTCTGCAGGGATTTAATCTTCTTGCTTGCTTGCCTATTTTTTGTTTTCTATTTGTTTGTTTTTTTTTTTGTTAATTTAGCTGAGAAAATTTTTTAAAATACACAGCTAACCTCCAATAGTGAAAAATTTAAATAGCCTAAGGGTAATGTTGTAGAAAATGATAGGATATTATATAGCCATG
This sequence comes from Micronycteris hirsuta, assembly GCA_004026765.1. Classification (NCBI taxonomy): domain Eukaryota; kingdom Metazoa; phylum Chordata; class Mammalia; order Chiroptera; family Phyllostomidae; genus Micronycteris; species Micronycteris hirsuta. The sequence continues at coordinate 32,513 of PVJI01000746.1, forward strand.
GATAATAATATTCATTCAGGATATGAAAAATATGACAAAAATGTTCTCTTTATAATGCTAAGTTAAAAATGTGAACAAAAAAGAAATACAAAATCATGTATAACTAGTTTTAAAATTAGTTATAACTAGTTTCTCCAATTGTGCACAAGAAAGATAAAAATAAAAGATATCCTAACATTAAGTTTTATTTATATTGGAGTATTAATGATTTTTAAAGATCTTTTCTCACTTTTTTCTTCTCCAAGTACTAAATAATATCTATGTTACTTTCATATGTAAAAATTACATGCATATTTTTAAATATATTGTGTTCTCCTCATATTCCATTAATACATATCATTTAAGTTGTTTTTTCAAAGTGCAAATGTAACCCAAGAAGTTCCATTTGGATCAATGACTAGGCCAAAAACAAGTTAATTATAATAATCAAATTAGCATTAACAGATTATATTTATTGACTGTCTAATGTGAACTGCACATCATACATAAGTGTTTTACAGTTTTAAATGTTCACTGAAATTTCACAGAAATATTTGATGTATGTATACTATTCTCATTTTTCTAGACAGAGTTTCCTCATCTACAAAACAGGGATAAAAAATAGTACTATATAAGAGAACTCAGAAAGGGGCCTGGAGACCTGGTGCATGCCCTATGACTATTTTCTACCATCATCACCATCCAGCTCCTCACCATCAGCATCATCATCAATCATTTTACATTTGATGAAGCTGAGAATTACAGAGGTTAAGAAACTTGTTCAAATTCTGACCTGTTTAACCACAGAGTCCAAGCCCTTTGACTCAAAGATAAGCACAGTAAATAAATATTTCAATTATAATTAAAATGTAACTGCTTATACAACTGAGTGTCCTTAAAATAAAAAGTCTCTGAGCATTTAGCTTATTTTCTAAATATTGTCCTAGATTTAGGAACTCTGTGACCTTACATAAATTGCTTAAATTTCCTAGGCCTGAATTTCTCTTTTTAAAAAATGAAATAGTTGAACAAAGAACACAAAATAATTACAGCCAAAATTTTTTAAACTCTTATTGTGTGTAAGGTATTATACTAAATCCAGGATTGCAACTACCCGATAAGCCAAAAAATATTAATAATCACACCTTTTCTACAATGATGTAATTGAGGCTTAGAAAACTCACCTCATGTCTGCAGCAGACAGTGACAAGACTGAGATTTGAATCCGGGTCTGAACTTAACTAACATCTGAGCTCGCTCTGAACTATTTGGTACACCTGTCGCTGTAACTGTCAGATCACTTCTGCATCTGACATTTTGTCAGTATTTGTTAATTACTGATGAGACATGGCATAATGTTGGAAAAGGAGTTTAACGTTTCCCCCCAACCACATTTGGCAACCAAAATCTCACTGTTTTTATTGTGATAGAGACATAATAAATGAAAATCGATTAGTGTTTGATTACCACAGTACTCTACTCAGTATTTTGTAATAACCTAGTCCAAGCATATAGCTCTTGGCACACAGTGAGTGTTCTCTTAATATTGAATTAGTTAATATATGAGCCAACTTTGTTTTTTTAGATTTAAGTATTAGTTTATTGTGTTTTTTTAAATAGAGATGATCCAATTTTAATATAGGTACTATCCAATGTTAATATCTGTAAAGTGACTGTTCTTGGCAGTGGCTTAAAGCTTAAGTTAACAGGTGTAAATTTTATTTTATTTTATTTTAATTATTTTATTGTTGTTCAATTACAGTTGTCTGCATTTACCCACCAGCCATACCCCCCCACCCCAGCCATCCCCACCTCCCTCCCTTGCTTCCACCCCGCCTTGGTTTTGTCCATGTGTCTTTATAGCTGTTCCTGAAAACCCTTTCCCCTTTCCCCTTATTACCCCTCCCACCTCCCCTCTGGTTACTGTCAGATTGTTCTTAATTTCAATGTCTCTGATTATACTTTGCTTGCTTGTTTGTTTTGTTGATTAGGTTCCAGTTAAAGGTGAAATCATATGGTATTTGTCCCTCACCACCTGGCTTATTTCACTTAGCATAATGCTCTCCAACTTTGGATTTACAAAGTGCATTAACTGATTATTCAGTTGACCATTATAACAAAGTATTAGTACAGAGAGTGCAGATAAAGCTATGTGTCATCTTGCAAATGAGGATATGTGTATTCAGAAGGATTAAGCAAACTGCCCAAGGTCATCCCAAAATGGGAAATTGAACATGGTCTCCAGGGTTCACTGAACTTAAAATCAAATTCTTTGACACACTAACTGGATCAGAGGTAAAGTTTTCCATACTGAAGTTCAATCACTTCAGCATGAGTTTCTGCTCTTTTTCAGGAATGGTTAAGACTTCTTAGTTGCTTTTCTCAGCCTCTTTAAACCTTATTATCTTATGCAGTATTTTGCCATCTACTGACAAAGTAAAGGTTAAAAGCAAAGGCATATAACAGGATTTGAGGCTGTTTTGAGGCTGCAAGTTTTTCATTTTTATAACTTCATACAAGTTGACAAATGAAAGCACCACCAAATGCAAATAATTTTGTTTGCATTTTATTAGTTCTAAAAGGGTTTCCTGTTATCAATTGTATATAAACACAAGTCCAAATAATTATTATTGCCAGCTTGATCCTTTAATAAAGGATCTTAATAAAACCTAGGTTTTAACATTAAGTATAGTGGAAATTAATTGTTTATATGTATTTTACTTCTCTTAACAAAAAAGGTAAACTAATTATATTTGTACATTAAATATGGTGGAAACTAATGATTTATATATTTTTATTTCTTCTGAAAAAAAAGAACTAATTATATTTGTATAATGAGAGATAAGTGCACTAATTTGGGAACTGAAAGCAATCAAATTAAGTTTGATTACAAATAAAATAACCAGATAAAGTGTTAAATTCTTTTCAGTGTCTTAATATAGTTTTTCTCTCTTTTCTCTGTTTAATAAAACATAATAATTACCAACTTCATTTGTAATTTAATATTTTTAAAAATTCCATGAGACTGAAATTAAACTAACAGGACACTTAAATATGTCTTACTTAACTTTCACATTTCTTCAGCTGATCTAAAGAATAAAGATCCATCATGTGGCAATGCAATAATACGTTCTTAAAGAATGAATGGGTCTCTACTCTCATTAGTGGGTGAGACTCAAGGCTGGGCATCCTAACCCAAATCTGATAGAAAGCAGATATATTACTTTTGAAAAGAACTTATATAATCAGAAAAAAGATGATAAAAATTTCTTAAAAAATTGTCAAAAATACAGATTTCTCTTCTTAGAATCCTGGAGAAAAGGAACACAGAAGTATTCTTTTTACTCTATATTATATCTACTTTTTATTTTAGCTATGGGTAACACTGACTTGCTGATAATTTTAATAATTATTAAAAATACATATTAATAATAGCACCAAAATGTAAATCTTGATATCACTTCATAGATAATAAAACACTTTAATAATTTCTGATATTATAGTAGATATTTGATAAAATATTATTGTCATTTTATTCTCTGATCTAAAAGAATTTTAAGAGACCATCATTTAGTTTTCAAACCAAGGCAGCTATTAAATATAACCTATTTCATTTCTTAAGGTCCATATTATCTCCTTTTGTTTTATACTCAGGCCTATGGAATGCCTCAATGTGCTGTACCTGTTTCATTAACAAATTGCATTTACTGACTAGTAAATTTAGCAAGTTTAACTTGAAATTTAAAATGAAGTTATTCATTGTGCTGATTTTTTACTGCTAAAGATGCTTGTTATAAAAGTTAAAAAAAAAGAAATGCTTAAAATGCAGCATTAACTTTCTATCTTTAATCTCCTCTGTGTCCATACTTCCACTGCCTACACACACACAGTGAAGATAACCACGTTAACAGCTGAGCTCTGGAACTTTCCAGACTTTGCTCATTTTGCTACACCGCAATGCCTCTCAGCAATTGGAGGAGAGGTTGTGTGATCCACTTACAACTGTGCCCAGGCACTGAGCACCCTGCATTACATCACACGATCGCAAGCCTAATTTCTGAAAGGAAAACCGGTGAGAATCTAAAACTCACTACACTTGTTGGTCATTTTCCTGACTGATTCTCAACATCATTCAATAATAACTTTTGACTAAGGAAAGACAGAGTGAAATAGTATTTATTTCTTTTTCTTTATGTCTCAGATAAGGCAAGTTTTTGGCAGGCTAGTTGAGAAAGTCCTTGTTAAGCACTTGCCACGAGCCAAACACGATGCCACATGCTTTATGTTTTCTTTTCACAACAGTCTGATGGGGCAGGTGTTGTTCTCTCAATTTGAGGAAACTACATTAAGTGACTTGTCCAAAGTCCTTTCACCAGCAAGAACATGAATCAGTACATGCACTCAAACTTGCCTGTTTCCGTACTACTACTCAAATAAAGTGATTCCAAAGAGTTAGGAAACAGATTCCTGAGCTGTCTTTGCAGCAAACTTTGTGAATTTAAGGTCAGGACTCCACTGCAGCGTACCCGCTTCATGGAACTACTTTAGTTCTGAAAGTGCTGTCTCCTGTCTAACCTCACTTTATGACTGATATTTGGCCTGATCTTCCCCATTCTCAAAAGGCCTCAAATTTAGACTTGATTACACATCAAATGAGATTGTACACGTAATTATTGGGACACTCAGAAAACTGAAAGAAGACTGTCACTTTATACATTAAAACTTTGCCTTATTATACAGAACAACAGGAAGTGGTACACTGATTTGTTTTATATAACCAAGAAGTTGTCTTATGAATAGCATAAATATATCACATCGTGTTGTGTGTGTGTGTTGCAAGGAGTTAGACATGTTAATTTTTTTTCTAATTTATTTTTCTAGCACTCACCCAAGGATAGGTTTCTATTAATGTCAGAGTAAGGAAAGTGGGGAGGGAGAGAGAGAAACGTTGATCGGCTGCCTCCATAGCTGCCCTGACAGGAATCAAACCTACAACTTACGTATGTGTCCTGATCCTAACTAGGGATTGAACCTGCAACCTTTTGGTGTATGGGACAGAGCTCCAACCAACTGAGTCATCAACCAGGGCTAATTTTTTATATGTAAAATTTTAATACCAAAATTATAATTAATATATTTTACATTTATATTTAATGTATTATAGTGAGATATTTTTAAAAATGTTCCCAGGCTTATTTAGATATCTGATAAAAAACTAGGATGAGAAACTTGCCCCCAGCGTCCAGGTCTAGTGTCCTTGCCATTGTCCCATATTGATGCATATGCCACTTATCAATAATATATTAATTATTTATATTTTGCTCAAAGCCTCTAACATTTCCCACCACAATGCTTTGGAATTCTTGCTTGTTTTTAATAATAAGACTTAAGGCCCACCCATCCAGGAAAGACAAACCAAATGACATTGTTGCAAAAGAATAAACTTCTGTATGTAAATTGCATTTCTCAAACCAAAAAACCCCAAAATATTAATAATGTTAACGGAAAAAATAAGGTAAGTTGCTTGTAAGCACTTTTTCCTGCTATAAGACATAGTAAGAAATAGATTTTCCATGACAACTCACAGTACACCTATAGCTGGCTTTGTGCAGCTAAAATTAAAATTTACAAAACAATATCTATTCTTATCATGCAATATATTCTGATGTTTATATTTTACTCTATTCTATTTTACTGTATTCTATATTAACTACTGGTCTCAACCTACTACATTTGGTTGACAAATAACTCACAGATTACGATATACTTTTTGAAAAAAACACTGACTAGACAATCTCATTCCTTTGAAAGCCTGTGTATGTGTGACAGTGTGTATGAAAATTGATGCATAAAATCATTGTTTCTCTTGTTTCAATATCCCCTAAAATGAATACATCTGACTATCACACCTCTTGCCAAAAAGTCTCCTCAACATTTGGTTAAATTGAGAAATCTTTCTGGAGTATTTGCAAATGTGCCAAAATGAGATTTCATAACTCTTAGTCCTGATGAATTCCAAAGAAGTCTTTCATACATAAGGCTACAGCTTTTAACAATATGTCCTCTTGCTCTTAAAAAATGTGCACCATATCGCTTCCTCCCATAATTGGCCTCAGAAGATGGAGTGCAGAGTCTGCAATAGAGATGTGAATAGAAACAACCAGGTACAGTCTGTTCTTACCATCAGACCCACAAAAGGTCTTCTGTGAGGTCGACTTGTTGCCACATTCCTCCTCCTTAATTTATTTTCTTTTTACTGTAATTAATACTTTCCATGGGAACAAGGAAATGTACTGGTTTCAAAGCCAAATAAAAAGACACAGGAAATATTAGAGAAATATTTTCTCTGTGGGGAAACAAATGGTGTTTTCATATTTTTTTTAGGAGGGGGTAGAGATTCAATTGATGTGCATTCTACTTTTCCTGTAAGTCACAACTACCTCAATATAAATGGAGGAAGTTTGGACTCAATTTAAAAGAGTTGGCCTTGGGTGCAAATCTTTGCTCTGCCGGTAACTAGCTGTAGTACTATGGGGAAAACACTTTTCTCAATACCTATTGGCTAACCTATAAAATGTAACATTATCAGACTTTTATATGGAATAAATGAATCAACTAACAAATTTATGAAATATTATAGTACGTATGACCATGTTTTAACTCACAGAATAATAGAATACCAATTAAATTATATTTGATTGTCAATAATGGGAGTCATCTAAAAGGATAAATAGTCCAACTCCTTTCCTCCCTCAACTGAGGTTGATGTTCATTTGTGCACAGCCCCTCCAGGCGGTTGTCCGTTCCAGGCTTGCACACAGAAGTTACAGAGAACTGATCACTGTCTCCTAAGAGAGGCAATTCCTTCATTGAACAGTTCTGTTAATTAACAGAAATACCCTTTTTTAAAAAAATTGAACCATAATCTGTTACTCTGGCATTTCAGTAATTACCTCTTTGTAATGCTCCTGGCCATACAGAGTGAATCCAGCTCCTTTTCATCTGAGTTTTCCAAATACCTAAATGTAGTGGTCTGGTCCCTACTATGTCTTGTCTTCTCTCTGCTAATTTTGAAGACACGATTTCAAGTCACTTAACCATTTTGGCTACTCTGCTTTCAACAGACCATACTTGGTTGCATTTATTTTAAATGTGATGTTCACCATTTAATCCAGCCCAACTGTGGTCTGTGGAAGCATGTGAAGAGCAGGTAACTGAAGGTTAGTCATAGAAGGGATCTCCCAGATCGTCCTTTCTAGCCCTTTTCATCTGACAAATGAAGGAAGGCGGTAGAGTGACTTTCTCAGAATCACATAGTAAAAACTCTGATGTCAGTTATCTTTCTGTATTTCTAGTCCTTTTCATTTTTTTTCACGTTCAAGATATCATTAATGTAATCTCCATCTTTCCTCAATCCACTTTAAAATTATTGGTATAGTGAGAATGCTATTACTCTTGACCAGATGTATTAAACAGCCTACAAAATATAAAAATGTTTGGTAACAAAAGATATGAGGAAACTATGGTAAATAAAAAGAGAGAGAAAGAGAGAGGATGAAGTAGAAAATCCTCTTCTTAGAGTTCTATGGATCCCTATTTCTGTTCTTTTTTTTTCCCCCTTATATGCTTGCTTCCTGTGTGTCTAGTAGAGTTGCTATGCAGAAATTGTTTTGCATTGGAACATAACTATTTCTCACCACGCCCTCCCATTCCTCAGCTTTCCTCAATCAGAAGCAACATCTGTTACTTATTACTAAACTTTATAAACCTAGGAGCTAATAAGGTTACAATGACCAAGAAATTGAGTCACAGTCCAGTTCTTGTAGACAGAATGAATAGACTTTCTGAATATGCAAACTCTAAAGCTCAGACAATAATGTTATTTCTGTGAGATCTAGAATAAGGGAGACTAAGAAAAATACACTATTTGTTCAGCTCCCAACCATAAAATGGATAGGTGTCCAACACCAAACAGGCATTCTCACTCAGAGATTATCTTTAAGTCGAAAGAAGCATCTGATTAACTAGAACTATAGTGTCCACATTCGTACATCACCCCAGATATTTATTTATGTGTGGTGAGGGAATGGTGGATTGACATCCTCTGAAAACCAAGTTCATTCTCACATAGTACCCCCAGGCACAGAGTATCTGGGAGGAAATTCTAGTATTTTCAGCAGTGAATGGACAGAAATAGTACCTGAGAAAGTAGAAACAGGGATGTTATTTTATTGCAGATATGAGCCTTTTATTGGTGAGTCAGAGTCCAAGCCAGAACTTGTATTAAAAAAACAAATAAACAAATAAACAAAAACTGAAAATAAGGAAGACCTTGCCTTGGCCACAGCTAGATATGTCAATGGATTCCATTTTTGTTTTCTGAAAGAGACAGTAATAACTCTCTTGGAGGTTATCAGCCAAGAGTGCATAAACTATTCTACTTGGAAGGGAAGAGAGGTAGCACCCCTCTGAGCACACTTCCCAGGCCACGTGTATTTCCTTCAGTATTAACGATGCAGTTTCTGGCAGTGACATGACTATGAAAAATTGCTTATTTATTTTTACAGTTGCCAATGAGTCTCCAAGGTTATGGATCTATGATCTAATTTAATGAAGAATCTACCTAAAAGCCTTTGCATCTTCTGATTTTTATGTATTATTATGTCAGTGATAACCAATATAATTATCCAATCAATAGATACTTACAAAGATTTATGGTTCTAATGTTTTCAGAATGTTTATTAAACAAATAAAAATTTTTCAAAGTTTCTTCAAATCTTCAATATGACTCAGACAAAGAAGCACTTCATCTAATTTACAGATAAAGAACAAAGGAACCATGCTTTTCCTCAAAGCTAATTTTTAAAATAAGCATTCAAAGTTTCAGTGGATTGGCATCACTCAGATGAAGGAAACAGGAATAAAGCAATCAAATGGAGAGGTAATACAATGGCAAAAATTTAAAAAAAAAAGGAGTAATTATCTTCCACAATGATGTGTGAACAAAATTCTGGACTAGAACCCTAAGTTTTGAGACCCAGTTCTGTAAAGAATTATGTACAAGCAGGCCAAATTACTTGTATTGACTGTTTCTGTTTCACCAACTGTGAGATAAAGGGGTTTGATGAAATGTTTGCCTAAAGCGCTTCCAGTGTCAACTTTCTACAAAGCTACTAGTAGTTTGTATGTCTGAATTAACATGATAATGCATCTCAAAATTCATCTCAACCCTTAACAATACTTAACCTCTGGAGAAAGAAAATAACCCCTTTAAAAAGTAAGCCTTGGCTGGTGTGGCTCAGTGGATTGAGCGTCAGCCTGTGAAACAGAGTCTCCAGTTCAATTCCCAGTCAGGGCACAAGCCTGGGTTGCAGGCCAGGTCCCCAGCTGGGGGCACACGATCAACCTATCTCTCACACATGATGCTTCTCTCCCTCTCTTTCTCAACTTCCCTTCCTCCTCTCTAAAAATAAATAAATAAAATATTTTTTAAGAAAAGAAAAGAAAACCCCTTTAAAAAGTAGGGCCCATAGTGACATTTCTGGTCTTTCCAAATTTAATTGTAATTTTGATACAATCACAACAGGAAATGTGTATTGGGAAAATTATATTCCCATTTTTTAAGAAGTTAAACTAAGCACATAAACTCTGAACTACATTGAAGTTCTTTCAACCAAAGCCTAGTTGCTATCACATTCTAAAATAATTGATGGCAAACTATATGGTAACCTAAAAGTGGTACAACATTACAATATGTAAGTTAGACCGAAGACAGTGTTTTAATGATGTCACATCGCCAGCACTACTTATTGGTACATGCATCCCCCAGAGCATCATGACACTTTTTTTTGCTTTGCTTTGTTTTTTTTTTTGCCTAGAATGAATTAGCATTCAATTATCATTAGATGGAAATAATAAATTCAAGAACCAGTGCAAACAAAAAAAGGAAGTGGGGTGTGAAGAGCATTTTACAATTAATTAAGGGAGGTATTTTGGCACCTCATTTTTATAAAGAAGCAAAATTGTGAAAACTTATGAGTGCCTTCTCTTTATCTGCATGCTATATATTCACAAATAGTGAGATAGGTACTATTCTAACACAAATTCAACCATTCAGCAGTCATTGAGCACCTATTATGTGCTGAGCACACTAACAGACCCTGGGGAGGCACAATGAACTTTAAAGTCAGCAAAAACAGTGACGTGAAAATCCTATAAGTCATCCATAAAGTACAATACACATGGTTTTGAGCATAAAATGCTATCTATAACTACTTTTCTCAATAAAATTAAGCTAGATCAAGGGGAAGCATGGAATAATGGAATATGTACAAGTATACGACTATTTAAGACATTCAGGCTTTAGGGAATTTTCAAATCTCTAGCTGCAGAAGTATGAGGGAAGCCTTTAAAATTTTTCTTCTTGCCCACAGCATTTATTCCATTTTATTTCACACTTAAATATCAAGACTATTAATGTAAATTAATACACTTTTTTACATTTTGATGTTTGAACATTATAGTAGTATCCCATTTTGAGTGGAGGGTTAAAATTTAAAGTCATTGGGATGAATATACTTATAATGCACCCATCTTGAAGGTATTTATTATTGCTCATAAATTTATGGTTAGCTGGGTAATGTTTACGGTTTCAGCCGGGCTTTATTATGTGATTGCAAATAACTGTGTATCAGGAAGGCAGTTGTGTGGTTCTTCGTTGGCTGCTCTCACGTAGCTGAGATCAAGTGGCCTGAAATGGCCCTGTCTAAAAAACCTGGGCACTCTTATCCTTCCCGTGGTAATGACAGGATTCCAAGACAGACCGATTAGAAAGAGAGACCTCACTTACACCAAATGCTATTGACGAAAGCAGTCAAAGGGTAGTGTGGCATTAGAGCGGAAGGAAACTCTCAACATGCAAAGCAAAGGGGATCATTAATGGAAGTCATCAAAGCCAAAGCAATCCATCTTCCATAGCCCTAAACAGGTGAGCCCATGAATCCTGTGCCATAATAGGCACATGAACCAAGGGTTGCAAAAGTACTGAGGCAAAAGATCCCTTAAACTTGACTCCTTTAAAAGGAGTATAAAAAAAAAATTGAGTCATTGCATGTTCCTTTTCCCCATGCAATTGAAGAGCTAATGTTGTCTGCCTTAATTTTTTTCTTTGGGTACTATTAATCTTTTTGCCTAAAAACACCTAGGAACAGTTTCTGCATAATACAATAAGCCACAGTAAATACACAGTCCTGTAGCCTACAAAAATCACAAATCAAGGGCAAAGCAAGTGTAAGAGATTACACGGAAGTTGAAACCAAAGTCTCTTTTTATTCTCCTCTCGAATTCTGTCATAGCGTACATGTTCTCAAAAGAACATCTGTGATAGCTGCCAAGAGAATTGAGTGGCACGGTACTGCCATGGTTAAGTATAAAATAAATTGGCAGATAAAGAGTCTTTTGAAAGTGGGGCATCTTTTCATAGACCTCAGTGCCTCATGTGAAAGCATTTGAAATTGTCTATATTTCTGAAGATGAGGAATATCAAATGAGCAAAGGAAGAAAATTATAAGGACATAGGAATGAATTTGGGATACGAGGGCTGAGTGACCAAGGGCTAGAAAGAATTATTCCAATCCAACCCGAAAAGGGGTCAAGTTAAGAATTGGCATTGTCATTTCACAAAAATTCCTGCAGGGACTTCCTGAAGGACCAGGCAACAGAAAACAGGGCAGTACCTAGGAGTTCCCAACAGGACCCAAAAGAGCTGTAACTTGTTATTTTTTTTTAAAGATTTTATTATTTATTTTCAGAGAGAGGAGAAGGGAGGGAGAAAGAGAGGGAGAAACATCAACGTATGGTTGCTCCTCACATGGCCCTCACTGGGGACCTGGCCCGCAACCCAGGCATGTGCCCCGACTGGGAATCGAACCGGGACTGTCTGGTTCCCAGCTCGCGCTCAATCCACTGAGCTACACCAGCCGGGCTTTTTTTTATTTTATTTATTTATTTATTTATTTTTTTTGTAACTTGTTACTCAAGCACTTTTCTGATCCTTTTCTGATCCTGGACGCGAGTTTTACCTTGTGAAACTTCCTACCACACTGCTCCTACACTGACAAAGTGTAAGAAGTAACACTACATAACCTCATTATCCATATACTTAACTGTGATCAAAGCAATATAATACTTCTTGATAAAACAATAAACCAAAGAGCATTTCCTCCAGTCTTTGAATGTTCATATTCAAAATTCATTCCCTCCTGAGTGTTGGTGGTATCATCCAAACATATTGCCATAATTTGGCAACAAAATTTCCATTGGCTTATTTTTGGCAAAATAATTAAACTTGCCTAAGTTTGGCAATAGAATATTTTGGCTTAGTTTTTACTCACAAAAAGAATGTTTTATTTTAATTATACTGTTGTAATCTATAGTTTTTTCATGTAATATATAACTTCAAACATTTGCATGCAAAAGTTTATTGCATGCTTATTTTTCTTGTATATATTGAATACAAGAAAAGTAAGTTTCGTTTATTCCACCTCATCCCCTAACTATTTAGATTTTCTCCCCAGAAGAGCAATTGTTATCAGTTTTGCTCAGTTCTGAGAGCAATTTTATAAATACACAAACAAATGGCTTTTATAAACTCAAAAAAACATACCATATACAGAGAACTTCCCCTTTCTTTTTTCACTTAAAATGACCTTGGGGATCATTATGGTCTCACTATAAAAAGCCTCATTAATTTCAATGGCACTATAATAATACATTGAATGCATCATGATTTATTTATTTTATTAGATTACTACTGGTATTCATTTCATTAAAAAAAAAACAGTTTAAATTAGTAAGTCAGGGGTCACGAAGATGAGTCTCTTTTTTAACACAATCTTGAACGAGCAACTCCCATACAGTGACCAAGCCCTACACTGCTGAATCTAGAGGAATGCTCCTAATAAAGTAAGTGTATGACTTTTTTGAGGCAAACCAAAACATACTTTTATCCTTTTTGTTGCAAACATTTTTTTTAGTTTCTCACTCCTTTTACTAGAAATCCGCCCTTTCTTAATTTTCACCAGTTGTCAATGTTTTTCCTGTTAAAATTCAACTCTCAAATTCCATTTCCATCGCTAAGATTTCCACCATGGCCCCCATCGCCACAGAGTAGAATGTGATTTTTTTCTCATACAATTTACTTTAGAGGCACACTTTAACTCCTTGTCGTCTCGAATCATTGTTATATTAGCGCACGCTTCATCTCCTTCGCCAGAGTGCATGCTGTCCTTCTGAGAACTACCAGAGGGCCTTTCATCTACTTGCACTTAATAAATATGTGTTGTATAAATATATCCTTAGAGTGTGATGCCATTGGATTCTGCTAAATTATAGTAGGACACTGAAGTAGGAGTCAGTAGCTATGAGCCTTACTCATGGATCTGAAATTGCTATCAGTTATTTATTGGATTAATTATTTATATTCTTCAAATATTTTTATTTTAAAATGGGAATGAAATATCTGGATTATCTATATCACTGCTCATTGTGAGAATCTAATGAAATAGTGGTTTTATAAGGAAAATCTCAGCATTAGGAAAAGTCAAAGGTCTCCTAATCCAATCACCTATACATTGCTCAAAATCTGTATATATCAACAAGTCTGTAAGTAAACTAGAAATTAATACATGAAAATTTCAGAAGCATATAAGTCTCAATCAACGTAGAAACTCATTTTATGTTTATATCATTTTGAATATAATTAATAAGAGCGGCTATATAGTGAAATCCATATTATGCCACTTAATATAAAATTATGGTATATCGAATTGGTGATTGGCTCCCAATTTCTGTAATAGACTTTCTTTGGTCATTTCATTAATTTCCCAATAATGTAACCCTGCATTTTATAGGATTAGATTGTTTGGACCACACTGATAGTATTATTGCAGGATTTTTTAAATCTAAACTAACAATCCTCCCAATGATTAAGTGAGAGATAAAAAGTATTTGGAACCATGGTCAGTGTTCTATAATGTGTGCTGTATATGCAGTTTGTTGTCAGAATGTCACATAATCAGTGAGTCTCACCATTTGGGTTCCTTAAACCCTTAGGTCCAAAAAAAAAAACCTATCCCAAACAGCCTTGGGTAAGACTAACGAATAATGTAAACAAAAAGCATTTAAAAAAAACTATATATAATAAAAAGAACTAATAATATTATTAACTGTTATAAAGTCTCAGTCATATTTTCTTTCCTCGCTACACTTTGGGCATAAAGGTGCAATATATTTCAAATTAACAATGAATTATTAAAACTTACGCTTTCTTAGTAGGTATGTTCTATCCGAAGATAAAACTATTTCATACATATCTTAATTTCATATTTAACTATATCCTCAACTGAAACATAGTTGTAAGACTAAGCTGTCTGATAATTTTCTACTACAGTATACCTGGGCCATAACTGGCCGCCTTCACTTCTTGTGTGTAGTTACGTGTAACTCTCTTTATCTGAAATGACAGGCAGTTGGAACATGGTTAAAATATTTCAAAATGTATTCAATGAAGATCTAAAAAACTTAAAAATCTCTAGTGCTATTTTAGCAGAAGTACAAATAATATAATACATAATCCAAAAACACTCCACTTCACCAAATGATGGCCACATGAGCATTCATCTTAAATCGATGTTGCTTTGTACGTGCGCCATCCAGTCCCCTCTTTACTAATGATGTATAATGAATGGGGCAACTCAAAACATCCCAAACAGCTAAGAATATCTTAGCCTTTGAAAAACCTGAAATTTTCACTGGGAAGCCATTGAGTACACAATAAGACATACTTGATGAATGTAAAGGAATCTTACCTTCCGTATGCACAGCAGACACATAGGTCCAGTTGTATCTCTTCACTATGTCCACCATGGCCCGTGCCTGCTGGGCATCTGAAGGCACAACCCTCATGAAGTACTTGAACAGAGTCTTGTCACTCAGATCCATGCTTGTTGCCGAGTAAGCAATCTGAGGTATGTTGAAAAGCTGGAGCAAGTTCTGGACCTGAATGGCCACAGAACTGGAGCCAGGCCCAATGACCCCAACTATGGGCTTCTTGGAGCGGAAGGAAGAGGAAGAGCCATCCACGCAGCGCACCAACCCTTCTTCTTCTTCTGAAGAAATGAGGGAGTCCCTTATGAACTCAATGCTCTGTTCTAGGGCCACAGCCGAATGCCAGCAGGAATCCCTTATCTCGCAGCCCAGTGTGATGTTGGGCAAGAGCGTGGGGTCTGAGTTGATCCTTTCCAGGGTGTGCAGCATAGCCTCCACCCTCTGAATACCATACTGTTCACGAACTGCCCCACACTTCCTCTCATGGACTTTGTCCACGGTGGGCTGGTGGTGGACAGAAAACAGAGCTCCAATAATGATGTCACCTGGCATGTGAGCCACCACCCTCCTCTCGCTGGACTGTGCACTCCCACGGACATCTTCTTTCAAAAGCAGGACTGACAGGATCAACAGAAGGACCATTTTAGGAAAGGAGTTCAAGCTAATAAAGATAGCATGGTGGGGGAAATTTAGGAGAGTCCTGATAGATAGAATCAAACAGTGTCCCCCGTTGAATGGCAAACCAAGAAATTAGCCAGTGTTTCAGAGGTGCTCTCTAAAGGACCACGATGTCCCCAGGTAGCATTTAGTTAGATACATCCACATGAGCATGGTCTTCAAAACCTGGAAAAAAGTAGCATAGGTATTTAACAACATAAGTGACACTAGTTTGGGAATGTCTAATGATGTATATGCTATTAGAGAAAGAAGACTTTTTCATGATGTAGATAACTTGAAAAAAAAGGAATACAAAAATCTTTCTGACTATCCTTTGTGTGTTTCTTTTGTGAATTTTGTGATGTTCTCAAGTAGCTGATATAGCTTCTTGATCCTACTTTGTTTAGATTAATATTTTTTTCATTTGTTCACCTGGAGTAAAGATAACTAAAACTTATGTGTAGTAAGCTGAAACATGTGCTCATATGGAGATGAGAGAAAGCATCTTAAAAGCAAAACTATACCATGAATAGAAAACCTTAGAGAGTATGAATCCAAAAATATTAAACAATGCTGATAGCAGGGTGATGATGGTATTATTTTTAGAAATGCTTTTTGTTTCTTTCCAAATTTTTATCATCGAGCATGTATTAATTATGCAACTACAAAAATAAAGTTACTTAAAGAAAGCCTACATATCCCTTCTTCAAATACAATGTAAAGCAAGCTGAATAATCTTCCTAATAGATAAGTGTTGTGTCTAGTTTCTATATATGATAGAACAAAGACAAATGTGGTCATGTGGGTATTTCCAAGTTAAATGAACTAGAGCAGAGAAGGAAGAGGGTTGGGATATTACAGAATACAATGTCTCACAAACAGACAGCAAGCATAGTGACATGAACACCAATTTTTGAAGAAAATATTCAGGTTAAAATTCCAGTTATGATACCAAGAAGAATCAGTAAATTATTTAACCTTTCAGTACCAGAATTTCCTCATCTGAAAAATGGAAATAATGTGTTAAGCCATCTTTATAGGAATCAACATAAGGTATCAATTATGCAAATGTTTTATATGTTGAATAGGGATGTATATATTTAAGACATAACCTCTTCTGTTAGTAAGTTTCCAAGGGCATTCTGTGACTAGGTGGTGAGGAAGAGAAAATTCTTTGGCAACTCACTTGGTCCTCCAGAGTCTTCAAAGTAATTACAGAGTCTTGTAATAAAATTCACAGTAATCAGACCTCTATCTCTGATCCAGGAAAAAAAAAAAAAAAACCACATCAGGAAGACTCAAAGGGCTGAGAGAATGTACATTTGGAACCATCATTCCAAGTAGAAACTTAGTATAGCTATGAACATAGTCATTATTTCAGGTTAAACTCCTGGGGAAAAAAAATTTTTTCCCAAGTTGCCTACAGCAAATTCTAGCATAATTTATAAAAGAACTGACAAATTAGTGATTTGGGTGATTTAAAGAATTGTATAAGAGACTTATTTTGTATGTTATCATCTCTGCCAAACAAGGGTCTCAAATTGTTTTAAAGTAACTAACTCCCTAAGCACCACCTTTCAAAGACAGGTGATGTTTCTTCAGGAATTCAAGCAATTGTGATGCTTCTTCAAGACTACTAATGGTTTTCAAAAGGCATCATATCTGCAAAAATTCTAGTCCTGACACAAAATGAATAGAGCCTAAACCACATTTCTAATCACTCTCTCTCTCATTTTCATTGTTTTTTCCACTGTTTCCTATACAACAGAGAAAGAATCTCTCTGTATAGTGCAAACACCTCAAGAAAACCCACCTCAAATGACGAGATCTTCCAGAAAACTAGGTATTTAGCAATGTTTAGGAGAAAAACTCAGTTTTGGTATGGAAGTTGGCCTCATAGACTGGCAGGGGAGGGAACAGAGACTGATGTTAATGTTTTCATTTGGAAACTATCTGAGTAGTCTCAAGATTTTTCTTCACTTTGCTTAGTGAAGACCAGGGACCAATGCTTACCCTCATGATCATGTAAATTTTATTGCAGACCAAAAAAAAAAAAAAAACTGAAGCAAAAGGAATCACAATTTCTCACTAAATCCAGAATATTAGTGAGCAAACTCAATAACAAAACAAGGCTTATTTTTATTATACAAGCGTCAAAGTGATATGAGAGACGAGGTGGCAAACACAAGGCCCATGGGCCGGATCCAGCCCTCTGCCTTGTTTTATCCGCCCGGCACCTTGTTTCTACCCAGCGGCAACACCGAGCTCCTTGCCCCTAGTTAAGGAGTAGTTACATTTGTACAGTTCTAACGTTACATTCGGCCCTTTGAAGGCAGCTGTGAGGCTGATGTGGCTCTTGGTGAAAACGAGTTTGACACCACTGGACTAGAGGTAGCCCATCAAAGTGATAAAACTAAAATATTAATCCTGTGCATTTTATTTGTTGGAACTATTTTAGGCAAGCCCTATATATTGAGACATAGTGCATATATATGATTAATAACAAATAGATTAACACTTATTTATAATATGTTATATATTACATGCACATACTTTCTATCATAGCTAAATTAATTGTTCAATTAATTGAACAAATATCTATTAACTATTGGGTAGGAGACACTAATATAACAAAGTGCAATGATGCCCATTGATAATCACCATCATTATCGATTATGTACCAGGCATTTATTCTTTAACTCCTTTGACAAATATACATGGCATGGCTATGCTACAACTCTCTCCTGAAAATTAAACATTCAAGAGAGAACAAGTTATACATGTTTCCTATAGTCATGGGGCTTACGGATCAGTACTTGAAAGGTCACTTGAGCTGGAACCTGTTAAGTGCAAAGAACAATAAAATAAAGGATGAAACTTGTTGGTCTTGTGAAAGTGTGGCTAGAGCATAAAGAATAGGAGGGATAGTCCTACAAGATGAGGTATGGAAAGCTAATCAAGGGCCAGACCATATGGAATCTCGTTGGCTCTTAAAATCCAATTAGGATGTTGAGTACAACAGAAAGCCCTTGAGGAGAAGTAAACAAATGATTGGCACACTTCAGTGTTAGAAAAGATTGTTCTAGCCTCTCATTGTCCTGGATTATGGGCTGTATAAATCTGATTAGGAGACTCACATGCATTTAGGTAAGGATGATGGTGGCTTAGCTCTGATTGGTGAGATTAGATATGGAGAGAAGAAGACACAGTCATATATTTTGCAGGTAAAATGAACTGGACTTTCTGATGGACTGAATGTGGGTAGTAAGGGAGAGCAGAATCAGTGTTTGAGTCTAAAAATAACTAGTGCATTTATGTACCATTAAAAGACATAAAATAGACTGGTACAGAAATAAAGGAGGCACAGGAATACTTAATAATTTTCTTTTGAACATGTTGAATTTGAGGTGTTTTTGAAGCATCCAGCTACAGGACATTAATAAGATGTTCTTCTTTGTCTTAATCTGTGTTTTGCAAATTCCTAAATTTGATATCAAAATATATGTATTATGTGTGATTCTCTTAGGTGGGACTGAACCATCTGCCTTTTAAATTTTTGCCAGAGTCTTTCCTGAGGCCTCATCTGACCTCAATTTGCTTTTCCTTGGGGATCTGCTAGTCAGGTTAACTATGTGTATCCTCCAGGAATACTCCCCTTCTCCCCAGTGGTTTTCTTCATGCCTCTTCTGATCCCTGATATGTCCTTAATTCGAAGGCCTTTACAGCAGAATTTTTAAGAGCATGGGCTTGGAGTCAATAGACCTGGGTTTGAATCTGGTGATGCCATCGTTGGCTGTGTACCCTTGGTCACTTAGCCTCTCTGAGCCTAACTGGAATGAGAATAGTACCTACCTTAAAGACTTTTAATGAGGACTGAATGAGACAATATTTTTAAATAGTCCCTTTATAATATCTTCCCTGATCCCTCACCTTGTGGTGTTTGCTCTGTTCTCTGAACTCACATGGAACTCTTATGCATACTTTCTTATGATATTTATTACTAAGCTAAAATTGCAGCTATTTATACACATTTTGTTTTCCAACAAACCCCTTAAAGGTTAAGTTTGTGCCATATATAGCACCTGGTAAAACCCTTGCACAAAATAGATATTCAGTAAATTCTGCAAGTGAACAAATAGTGAATTGGTTCCACTTAGCTTTGTGATCAACTATCCAACTAAAGTCCCCAAACTATAGTAACCCCTGCCCCACCACAGAAAAACTGAAAAATACATAATGAAACTTTCTGTCCAATGGGTCCAGGGAACAAAGGACAAAAACAAAGAAACAAACAAAAACAAAACAAAAAAAAGGAAGAAACTGACAAAGTAGCAGGGAGAAACTTTTAGCATTCCCCATGGCTTTTCAACCTATTAAGGAAAACAGCATCATAGACCTAGAGAGAGCCCTGTAGATAATTCGGTTTAACTGAAACCCACAGAGATTACATAATTTTTAGCAGCCTGGGGACCAGACCCTGCAACGGTCACCTCAAAACCCAGGCTTAATCACATTCTACAACTTAGTATCCACTCTTCTATAATTTTCTAAGCATATTTTATACACAGACATTTCTATTTAAATGGACTATTAGTATGAAATTCATATTATCATATATTTTAATCCTTCTCTACATATGTATTATAAAGATTTTCCATGTTAATTCATTTTCATGATGGGGACAATGATAACAATAATTAAAATACACAGAGAGCTTATCAAGTGCTAGGCAATATGCTTAGTCATAATTATGAAATGTCACTTAATTGTCATAAAAAAACTATAGGATAAATGAACTTATGCACATTTTACAGATGGAGGATCTCAGACTCCAAGGCATAGGATAGTTTGGCTAAGATTCCAAAGCAAGTGAATAGCAGAGCTAAGATTCACACTTAGAAAATCCATTTCTTTTTGATAGTTGCCTAGTATTCAATTACATGAGTGAACCAAGATTTATTTATCTCCTATCGTTAGATATTTAGATTGCTTACAGATTTTCTTACTTTTATAAATAGTGTTTCTCTTATGTTTGAAAGCATTTTTATGGGACAAATGTATGATATTGCTGTCATAAATGTTTTCACATTTTATAATCATCAATTTAGATTTTAAAAGGCAGCACTAGCTTCACTCTCAGTCCTTTCTCCTTAACCTCATCAATTCTGGGTACCACACAATGTTCTTTCCATGAGGAAAGAGGATTTGCACTTTCTTGCTTCTATATATATTCATAGGTGAGGCCATTTTTCCTTAGCTATCTCACCACGAGTTTCATTGGTTCATTTAGCATGGGTCTGGCAAAAAGAAAAAGAAGGGAAATAATAATATCAAGTAACTATTTTCAGTGTACAGACTCTTTTTCCGTTATTAATCCTACTTCAACCTAAAACAAAATTACTGTAAGAAAGTCTGATTATGCCCATTTCATATATCAGGGAATAGATCCTCAAAGAGAATAATTATTTGCTTTAGGTTATAACTCTGAGGTGGTAGGGGTTATAGGTTGGTAGCAAAAAATAAGTCACTTTTTTTGCTATAGATAATGGGAAAGAGCTAATACAATGATAAAATACCTATAGTTCTACAATCTAATAATATTAAAACCTTTATTGAATCAAAAGTAGAATATGACAAGAGTTTATATAAATAATGCAACTTGTATGATATATTGGTTCAGGTCCTATTTTCAGAAGTGCTAAACTTCTTCATTCGATTTTATATTTCTGGGTTCACAGCATGACAAAATCACTACCCCATTATAGAAAACAACAGACATATATTTAATATGCATAAAAGTATTTTTTCTCAGGTAATAATACAGTCTCATATTGTACCCTAAATGAATATAAAGAAGAAACGTTGGTGCATAGAGTTTTCCATAACTGACAACTTACATTGTAACTAGATTCACAGATCACATTGTCTTTTGTTTTCAACAATCTTCTCAAACGCTGGCCATCTTTCTGGCACAGATGTCTCTTATATAACTTAATCCCCACACAAGCAAATCACACAGCTCAGGACATCAACACTAAAACGATTCCTTCTGCGTGAGCAACAGCCTCATCACAAGTAGTCAGGGTGTCAACATTGCAAATGCCATGGATGCCTTTGATATACTTCCTGAAAACAAGCACATCCCATAGACAAGAGACACTCTGAGGTACAATAACATCGAGAGCGTCATAGTCTGAAGAAAGCCCCATTGCTGTAGCTATCTCAAGCACACACCTGTGACCTGCTAAACAAGAAGGTCCAGCACCCCCTCTGTTTATCCCAGGAGAAAAAAAGTATGCCATATTTTAATTGAAAACACCCAAAACCAAAAAAAAAAAGGATCTTAAATAATACTGTATGAAAGAGAAATCTGTAATATTATGCATTAATTAAAAGATGCTGGCAGTAGAATAAAGCTCACTAAATCATCGTAAATCATTTTAAAAATACTGGTTTAGTAGTCCATGAAGACCTGAAACAGCTTTCTACAGCAAAGCAATAAAAATGATGTAACCCACTGTTAACTAGTCTCAATTTAATTATCAAGCAGGGATTATAGCCTTCTTCCCATTTTGCAGCCTTCAGCTGTTTTCTTGGTATTTATGGCACACCTCTAAAAACTGAAAGGCATTATTGTGCATATTATATTACCTATCATCAGGTACCTGAAAATGTGACTTTGCATTTCTAACTCAATCTCTAGTTACTTATCAACAGCTAATTCTTAGTGAATGCCTACTTTATGCTAAACAATGTACTGTAAAAGCATTATTTTAATGTAAGTCTCACAACAACCCTGTGAGGTTGGTATGATCACGGCCTACATTTAATGTCCCTAGAAATTGAGATTTAGAAGAAAAGAATCTTGCCACAAGCCTTGCATCTAATAATAAATGGCAGAGTCAGATGAAACCAATTTTCTTGGCTCCAAAGTAAACATAGTCAAAAATAATGTCTTCCATAGGATCAAATGGGTTATTTAAACCTTATACATTGATTACAAAATATCCTGAAGACTCTGTTTCCCATCAAATTCTTATGTAATACCAATTAGCTACATTCGGAAGACAAACAAACCAAATAAACCCAGGCAACTGTTTCTTAGAATCATTTAGATCAGGGTTTCTCAACCTGAGCTCTGCTGACATTTTGGATCAGATGATTCTTTGCTGTGGGGGGTGGAAGGCTTCTGTTCTGTGCATTGTGGGATGTTTAGCAGCATTCCTGGTCTCCAGATGCCAATAGCACACACCTCCCCTAGTTGTGATGAATAAAAATGTCCTCAGACTATCAAATGTGCCCTGCAGGTCAAAGTCATTCCCAGCTGAAAACCACTGATTTACATGAAACTCATTCTGGTAACGTCTATGTAATCATCAAAAAAGAACACAACTAAGAGCCAATCATTTGGATATGTCAGTTCTACAGAGTTTTCTCCTGAAACCTCCTAATAATTCTAAGGAAAACACTTTGAAATAGACTTTTTGTATTCCTTGTTTACTTGGTTTCTATCTTGCTTTTGGCTGCAGTTTCAATTTGGGAAGTACAGATTAAATTGTGAGCATCAAGGATCATATTGCCTTACATAAAATAAACATAGATCTGATTATCCACAAACTACAATAAATGAATGTGAGAACAGCATCCTATACTTCGCCATTTTAAAGGCTATTTTTAATATAAAGTGCAAAGTCCATTATAATTTTTAACATGATAAGAATAACTTTATATAGTAATTTATAATTTGATTTTTTTAATCTCATTTTTATTTTTTAAATAATATAACATTGTTATGTGCTTTTCTTTTGGATCTTCAAAAGGTTCTACCACATTACTGTGTATTAAGGAAAATTGATTTTTTAAAAATATTTTAAGTTATTCCTCTGCAAAATATTGTAAATGTAAATGGGCAGAATTATTATTGCAATGTCCACTAGTTCCACTATGATTATAAGCTTGTAATATTTCTCAGAATATTTATGCTCAAAAGTTTAAAGCTATGGGTCTATTACCAGATTTGTTGTGAAAAATAATCATTAGGGAATTATTCTTAGGTCTGGTATCTTTGTAAGACCAACAGAATCACATTTACATAAAATACATTCTTTACACTTAATGTAAATTTCCTGAATAGTTTGACTAAAATAAGAAAAGGTATGTGAGAAAGCAATTACGTACCAACCCATGGAGTTGCTGACAAGATTAAATTCAACAACATGAAAAAACTAGGAAACATTTGATATTTGAGGGCCTGGATGGGACTAATAGCTATCACATCTATTTCTGTACTGTTCACTGTGGGTCGGGCACTTTACTTAAATTTGTGCAATTAATTCATCATAATCACTCAATGAGGCTAATAGTGTTACAACCTGTTTCCCATTTTTAAAATGAGGAAACACAGGCAGAGCAATGTTAAGTTGTCCAAGGTCACACAGCTATAAGCCACCTAGCTGGGGTTCAAATGCGGGCAATCTCGTGCTAGCGTCTGCGCTCACAATACCACGACTCACTGGAAACTGCAATGAAACGGTTTCATGATGTTTAACCACGTCATAGATTAGAGTTCTCTAGTGCGATGGAACAAGGTAAGTTTGAGTTCCAAAATAACAGATGTATATATTTTTTTTATTCTTTCCATTTCCTTGTTATGTGATAATGGAAAGAAAAAACTGAATGAACAACACAAAAGTATGAACACATATTGCCTTGTTTGATTGTTATGAGGATTAAATAACATATGTAGTGCTTGGCATGGTGCCCGATGTGCCCGATTCAATGTAGTTATTAGAGCAGGGGTGAGCCTGCACCAAGACTTCTGCTTGGTTCCCCTTCTGACTGAAGGTATATATTATTCAAACAAGATTAAAACTGGTAAAATCTAGGTTTTTTTCTCTTTTTTTGTAAATTTGAAGGAAATTAAAGCAAGACAATGGCATAACATATTTTAGAACTACATTTTAACTGAGATAAAGTAATATCAAGAAGATATTTTCTCATTAATAAATAGTTGAAATTTTTAAATCAAAATTTAAATTATTTTCTTTGGTGGTACAAGCACATTATAAACTCAAAAATATTCTTTTAGATGTTCCTATCTTCTTATGTTCCTCTATGCTGCATTCATTAATGAAAATGATGACTTAATGTCGCCTTGGGACTAAGATTAATATTTCCCTAGATATTAAAATAACACACCTTTCTAAATTCTAGAATGTTCCTGCTTTGTAGTGATACACCTTCAGTGTATTCAAACTACAAACTGATTAGCTTTAGCATTTCACCATATGTAAACATATATCTATTCATAAAATAGGAGTTAGTTTATATTCTATATCTCTACTAAAATAACATGGTAAAAATATAGAGAAATAGTGAGATGTGTCTTTTCATCCAGTGAGGATCAAAATTTTGGGAGAAAATGGTATACAAATAAATACAATATTTTTCATGATTATCTTATGTTTTCTACCTGCAATTTCAGCTACACTTATTAGCACTTAATTAGTTTTTTAATCTAAAATGCTCTGACAATTCCACAAAAGACATTATAATACCGATCTTAAAAAATCTTCAATGTGTTTTGAAGAAAAATTTAAAACTTGGAAATATCAATATCCTTTAGCCAGGAAAGTATGTTTGAGACAAATTATTGGACTGAAACATAACAATGTTAATAATTAAAGTAAAAACTAAAAATTGTATATAGTTACTCAAATATCCTTAAAGTGTGTGTATTTTGTGCTGGTTGGACATAGTACCCTATGAATGAATTTTTCCATTTTCACCTTGGTGTTTGTCATCATGTCAATAATGTGGAATGCAGTGATGTTGGAGGCCTGCGTACACCGACGGAAGTAACGTGAAGAAATGTGGAAGTACTTGGGTTATAAAAATACCACCCCCCATTCAATATTCCCTTTAATAAATGAACATTGAAAAGTTTGATTTGTCTTTGAGCATAGCCCACAACCAAAATATCGCCATGTGATAGCAGAGATATAGGGTGTGTAATAAAAATATCTAGATTATATATTTTGTCAAGCGGAGTGTAGATGACTAGGGAAAGCTTTTCTCTTAAAAGAAGCGGTTATGCAGAGTTCTAGCCACATTCTTCTCCTAAGAACCCTTGAGGGATCTGTCCGGAGTGCTGAAAAGGTTTCCTCTGGAGAAGGCTAGAGACTTTGTGGGATGTGCACTAACCTGATGAGTTCAGAAAGCAGTATTTTCAAGGGCCCAATAAAAGATCCTTTTTAAACAGAAATAACAACCATAAAGGGCAGAAACTATCACAACTGATTCTTAAACATCTATTTACATACATATAAAAGAGAAATTAAAGAAAAAAAATTCCTGTGCACCATGAAGGAAAAGAGGATCACAAGGAACCTTTACAAGAGGTAGCATGCCCAAACACTCCAACACTCAAAAGAATGTCTAGAATGTTGTATAACTAATAGGATGCCACAGAAAACCTTGGCCTATTCCCACTGGGTGAAGGGGCTGCACATAGTACAGGACAATGCTCCCTTGGCTGCCTCGCATGGACAGCAGCCAGCGTTAAGGATACAGATTAGCTTTAGTTCAGTCTCTAGGGGCTCAGAACAATAAATCAACATGTAGGGAATGAAGAAGAAGGTGGAAGGGAGACTCTGCCTTCCCATAGTCTGTGTCAATTTCTTAGTGGGGAGTAAAGTGTTGGAGAATCTATCTGCCTGACTACTCAAGCTTACAGTTCAGCTGAGGCAGCACCAAGATTGTGCCTAAATAAGCACAAGAGCTTGTTAACCTCTTCTCAATTTCCCTTCCCCACAGCACCTGCTCCGGAGGGAAATAGGGGCTGTCGGAAATTCCAGCACCAGTTCCGAGAGCCCTCCAGGCAAACTCTTCATGTCCCTCTGCGAGGTCCCAAGTGCGGGATTGGGCTCTGGTGACCGGCTAGCTCAGGGGCCTGCCCCGAGTTCTTCCCCCAAGTCGCTGTAGCCTGGGCACACGCTTCGCCATGCCGCTCATGCTACCACTCCGGGGTAACTAGCAGGCTTTATGTCCGACGGAAAAGATACATCCACGGTAGAGGAAAAAGCGGAGGGCGCAGACTGAGGTTTAGGCAGAGGCTCGCTAGACTGTTTGAAAGACCTGAGCCTTCAGCACCACCCGCTGTCCCCACTCTTCTGCAGCAAGCGCCACAGTCGCGGCAGCTAACCGAGCTTCTGGGAAGCGACTCCCCTTTCTTTCGCTCTCTACCTGTGCTTCTTTCGATTCCGATTCCTCGGGCGGTTTGGGGAAGCTCAGCCTGCATTCTAAATATGCTCGCTCACCTGGCCTTAGGGAGCGGGAACTCGGATCTGAAGGCATGCATAATCGGCTTTCTCAACCCTTGCAGCCATTCCCTCCTTTGCCCTATTGCTCTCACCTTTTCTCCCAACAGGTTTACTGAGGCCGCGGGCAAACGGAGCAGACTTCAATCTCGAGGCTCTGGCCACTCTTGCTCCACCCTCATCCCCCTCCCCCAAACCAAACTCTGAGCTACCCAGCAAACTGATAGCTGCTACATCCTCCCCACCCCGGGAACTTCTGGTCAAACAGACACTTAGCAAGCTTACCCCCCCTGTGGACTGTGCAGCGGGCAGTAAGATGAGGTCTAGCTAGCCCCCCATAAAGTTGGGCCTTACGGATCAGTGGGGCAGAGCCGGCCTCTCCAGTCCCGGGTTCCCCCCAAGATGATCTTAAGCTCATCTCTTGCGCTCAGTGAGCGCAGAACAGCAGAGCTGAGGGCGGTGTGTGCAGCAATGTCCCTGCTACTGAGAAAGGGGGAAGGGGGAAGGGGAGAGTGCGGAGGAGGGAGGGGTGGTAGTTTGTATTTATAGAGAACAGCGTTCTCAACGCAACTTTTTGGTGCCACCAAGTGGCACAGTGAGTTCCTTTAGGAACACAGACTTTGGGTTGAATTTGGATAAGGCAAACTAGCTCCACCGCCAGATGCTTACACGGTGGGGAGATTGGGGAGACACCCCTAGGACTTGAGTTTTCCCATGTGCATCTTCAGATCTCAACACCTGGGTTGCAGATCACTAAGTTCTAAGAATGAGCTTGTATTGAAGGGTAAGGGATACCTGTGCCCTCTTCAGACAAGTGCCAGAGGTGTCAAGGACACTGAACAGATGCCAGTTACCTCCTAGGAGCCTAGCAATCCTTGTCTCAGGAAGGAGATCCATTCTTTTCTCCCTCCTCACCCCTCTGCCCAGATTACAGTTTTCTCAGATCTCACTCTAAAACCTTTTTCCTCCCATCCTTAGTCCCCAAGCTTTAAAGTGAGATTCCATTCATTTTCCTTGTGTTAAAATTGATTCCAAATTATTTCCCACCCCCTCAAATTAAGAGAACTTCACAGCTTGCTACAAAACCTCCTTCTTTAATTGCTACCTTAAAAAAAATGTGACTTTAGGCTCAGTGGATCTGAACCTCTCCAAATAGCACTCGGAACCCCCAGGTTCCCTTGGCATCAGCTAGGTGTCCAATTGTCCTGCTCACCCATTTCTACAGACCTCCCAACGGGCATTACACCAAATGCGCAGCCAGGAGCTTGCAAATGCCTTTGGTACTTTGAGGAAAATGCCCTGATGCTTCCATTATCTGGATTTTCTGAGTGTTTTTCCTTCCTTGTATGCAGATCCTCAAACCCATACAGTCATAGACAGACACTACTGCATGGGACCACAGTGTCCCAAATCCCAGAAGAACCTCTACAATTTGCAGATGGGGAAATTGAATACGAAAAGGTTAAGGAACTTGTTCAAGGTCACACATTTCCCTGGAGACTAGCCCAGGGACTACTCAGGGTGGAACTGAATGAACACAGTGATTCCAAACCTGACTTCCAGGCTTCTGCTCCTTCCTCCTCCTCACACAGTTCATTTAGTCATATTCAGCTCCCTTCTCCTCCCTCTCTCTCCCCACATCCCTCTGTCTGACCCCATCCTTTGCCAAAGTTCCACAAAGGAACCTAGAGTAAGGATGTCTTCCTAGCTTCACTTGGAGCACATGAACTTGAGCTTAAAGGTCCAGAGTTGCATGTGTACCCCCTTAAAATGGCCCCCTGTTATAGAAAACCTCTTCCTCCCGGTAATGTAGTCATGGAAGTGTCATTTTAGAAATGGAACACTGGCACTCATGCCCAACGAGGTCCCTTTTTTGCTGTCTCTTTCCGGGTGAAGCAACAGCAAATGCTTGTATAGCCCTCCAAACACCTAAGCACCTAATAGCCTCAAAGATGGTAAAGCCCCCTCTTGACAAATGCACCCCTTTGTGCACATGCATCGGTATGAGAGTGAAAGAAAGAGAGGTGTCCAAACGTCTCCTTTGCTTCAGATCTCTATTTTTCCTCCTATGACATTTTTTTAGTTCGTTTTCTATGGAAACAAGACCACTTAAATCCCTCGCTCATGCAAATAAAAGCAAAATGATCTTCATAAACCTCTCATTGGAGCTACGCCGCGGTAGCTTGGGCTCCTGACTAGAAATTCATGTCTGATTCACACAGCACACGTCCTTGCAGGGTGACTTTTCTAAACTTGCAGGACCTCGTAGCGTCCCTGGCTCCACCAGCTCTCCACCTGCCCACCACCTGCCCTCCTGGGTCCGTTCCCCCAAGCTCCCGCCCCCTGACTGAATGCTTTCCAGCCCTGTGCTGGGGGAGGGGCTCCGGCGGTATCCTACATCCGTGGTGACTCTAGAGCTGAAAGAAAGAAAAACGCGCTGCGCTTACCAGATGCGCGCCCTGAGCCTGGCGCCCCCAGCCAGCCGCTCCTCGCGGGCTTCCTGCGCTCGGTTAGCGGCCTTGGCTCCAGCGGGAGCGCTAGTGGCGGCGATGGAGGCAGCGGTGGCAGCAGGCGGAGCGGCTCCGGGCCCCGGCGGTGGCGCTGGTTCTCCCGCGCCAGCGCTTGGAGCACGTGCCGCACTCAGGCAGACGCAGCTGGGAGCGCAGCGCAGGGCTGGCTCCTACTCCTGCAGCGCGCGGCGGGGGGCGGTAGAACGACCAGGGCACAGACTCAATGGGTGACAAGTGTCTCGCAGCCCCATAGTCTCGGGGTTCAGGAGAGGGTTGCTTCAGGCTCCCGCTGCAGCTCCTCAGCTTCCCTCCATGAGCCGGAGAAGAGCTGTGTGGGGAGGCGTGGGTGGTGTGTCACTCAGAGAGAAGCTGGGGAGCAGGTAGATAATGAGCTTCTCTCTGGCGATGTCACTTAAACCCCTGACAGTGTTTGGGAGAAGGGGCTTCGGTGCTGGAGGGTAGAGAAAATCAGGAAGTCCGGAACCCGGATTCAAGGGTGTGAGTGGTTAGAAAGAACGGTCTCTTTAATGGCATTACTTATTACTAGTGTCATTTTGCATGTCTGCACTTCTTACAAACGATTCTTCCTACACCCATTAAAATTTCTCCCTCCGAAGCAGTTAAATATCTTTCACTATGACTTTGCTTCCCTTCTCCCACGACCCCTTATAACTCACCAGGATTGTTTGTTTACACACACACACACACACACACACACACACACACAGGGTCTGGCACAAATAACGCCCCATTTTTATTACAAAACCTTTTATTACAAAATCATAAGCATGTAATTCTGTAACATAACAATATCACACTCAAGCACACCATATGGCACTTTAGGTGAAATGTTCAAATTGCAGTCTATCTCACATGAGACGCTCGTGTACCCTACCAACCACACTCAAGCAGGTGTGACTTCTGCCAGACCCTGTATACACGATAGATACGGATGTAAATATAGATACATAGTGATTATAGATATGCTGAGTTAATCTTTAAATTCCAAAAACACTTCATTTCTGCCTGTGAAAAAGACATTGGTATAAATGAATTGCGTGGCTAAACATAAAGAAAAGAAAGGCATTGCAGCAGTGTGGTTATTAAAATACCTATCTATTATATTTCGCTAGCTGCATTTGGGGCTCCAGGTGTTGCAGCAGTTGGGTGGAAGATTAAGAAATAAAAACACTGAAGTTGGTGATGTTGGCCTGATGCATACATTACTACTGTAGAGTTCCCACCACACTCTTGAAAACAAAGCGACTTGTTCCTTGATTTCAAGGAACGACAGGAAAAAGAAAAATTTAAGTATCTACCACGCACACGTTGTTGACCTTTATAATGATATCTTTTTTTTCTCCCCATTTTCATGTGTACTCTGATGGTGGCATTAATTTTTGAGATTCTTTGATTGCAATCCACAAAGCAAGCTTTAGTACTTTGCAGAGAGGCCAGCAAAGCTGTGGTTGATCTTCCTGAATAAGAAGGATGAAAAATATGATACAGATTAGAAAATATAAACAAATAATGAGAGTTCTGAGGAAAATAAAGGGGAACTAATGACAAGAGGATTTTGGAAATGTAATTGTCTTATACATAAAATGATTCATTAGCCCAATTGGATGAGGCATTGGCGGTAAAGACAAGGTCATAGATTTGAGCCTTTGTTACCATGGTTATCACAGGACACACTAAATTCCCCATCGCTCTTCATCAGTTGGAACTGGCTCCAAGTACGCAAGTGAGTGGGCTGAGATTAAGAAAATTCTCATGGTGGCCACTTAGTCACTTAAAGTCTTCAATTTCCTATACACATTCCCTTCCCTGCTGTCTCCCAGGAGAGGATGCAATGAGATGAAACATGTTAAAGCATGTCACACATGATAAAGCTCTCCACAAAGGTAATAGTACATTGTTTACCAAGACATACCCACTTCCTGTGCTCTAAAAGCTAAAATGCAAAGAACATTCCCCAAGTAGTACACAGTGATATTTTCAGACGAGAAGGAAAACAAAATTATATAATCATAAATTGATCTGTGACATTTTACAATATAGATTTACCTCATAATTGTAAAGTGCTGAATTAGGTAAAATTAAAATTAAAAGGAGCATAAAAACAAAAGTAAGTCCCAAAAGTAAGTTCTGATTATAAATTGTTCAAGGGTATGATTTTTGCCTTAAGATGAGCTATTAATCAAAATATTGTAATTCTTGTGTAGGATGAAAAAAGTTATACTTATGATTAAGTTTGAAACTTGGAATCCTCTCTTTCTCTCATCTTCAAAATATATCCAGAATCTTACTGCTTCTAACCACCTTCACGGATACCATATTGAAACAAACCACATCGTCGTTCACCTGGTTACAACTAGTAACTTACAGCTTCTTCCCTTTTTCTCTACCAGCTCTATTCAACACGGCAGCAAGAGTGTTCTTTGTAAGAAGTTAGCTTAAATCAAAGTCCTCCAGGAACTTGCCATTTCTCTGAGGCAAAGCCCGTGTCTTCGCTATTACTTTACCTAATCTGTCTCCACTCCATTACCTCTCTGCCCTCATTTCCTACTGTTCTTCCCCTTTCTACTCCAGCCACCAGGACTCCCTTGCTATTTCTGAAACATGAGTGACATGATTCAATCTAATGGTCTTTGCATTAGTTGTTCTTTTCTGCATGGAATGCTCTGTTCCCAAGTAATCCTTTGTCTCAAACTCCTTCAAATCTTTGCTCAAATCTTACTTCTCTAAATAGGCCTTCCCAGATTCCCCTACTGTAAACTTTTATACTTCATGCTCTCAGTGCTCCTGATCCCTTTTACCTAACACCATTTCTGCCATATCTCTTAATACAGTCCAATATATTCTATAATCTATTGGACTATATATTCACCCATTTTGATTATTGTGTCTTGTCTGTTTGTTCCCCTCTCCACCATCAGAATGTAAACCCCTCAAGGAAAGGAATCTTTGTCTTACCAGTATATGCCAAATCAGAAGAAAATTCTGGCACATAGAAGCTACTCGATAAATATGTTTGAATGTCTGAATATTTATGAAAATACAGGTATACATGTTACATGCGTGCTGCCCTTCATTTTCCTAGTTGGGATCACTGACAGTCAATCATGCGGATGTTTGCAGGAGAATTGTAAGCCCACCGAATGGCAGCACTCTGTTCCAACCTGGACACTCTGTGGACCCCGTACATTCTGTTTTTGCATTTGTGCTTCTTAGAATTATCCAACTCATATTTTAGACTCCAAAAAGCCCTTTGCAATACTGAATGTTTTGCAATTGTATGATTATCTGAACCCGTCAAATAACAGATTATATGTGGTTTTTAAAAATAATTTCTCTGAAGGAAATTTTTATTCATTTAATGAATACTCCATCAAGCATCTTTATTTTGCCAGTTACCAATCAAAAACTGCAACAAAATAATGAACAAAATGAATACTGGCTTGTCTTGAGAAAACCAATTGCTATTAGGTGTGTGTATATGAGTGTATATAGGTTTACTGATGCTACTTATTATCTAATAAGTATCTAATATTTATTAAACCAGCATGTATCAGGCGTGGCTAGGTATTGGGAATGCAACGAAAATAAAATAAAGTTAACTAAGGGGCACACAAACAAACTAACATGTGTTGCAACTTGTAGGGGGTGTGATAAAGAATTTAACAGGTAAATTATAAAGAATAGCAGCACTAGAAGGACCCTGAATATCTTGTTTGTATAGGATAGTAAAAAACTCCCTCTCTTGCCCTGGCTGGAGTAGCTCAGTGGATTGAGTGCAGGCTGGGAACCAAAGGGTCCTGGTTCGATTCCCAGTCAGGGCTCATGCCTGGGTTGTGGGCCAGGTCCCCAGTGAGGGCCATGTGAGAGGCAACCCTACATTGCTGTTTCTCCCTTTCTCCCTCCCTTCTCCTCTCTCTAAAAAATAAATAACTAAAATCTTTAAAAAAAAACTCTTTGAGACAGTAATATTCGGTAAAAATCCAAAAGATTCAACTATGCAAAGAATGTGTGTATTTGCGTTGTTTGGGTTGGGGGTAGGAAGGGATGAATGACCGAAAGGAGGGAAGAAAGGAAGTGGATTACAGGCATAGGGAACAACAGCTGGTACTTCTGAGGCAGGAGAACACTTGCCATGTTATACAAACTGAAAAGACATTGATGTCAATGAAGTGGAGCTTGGAAAACTTTCACTATATTTCAGTCCTCTTAATTGCAAAATAGAGGTTGTTGTTTTGTCTGATTTTATTTAATAAAGTTAATCTGCCTGCTTTCAAAATGTGAATGAGGCAACTGTATACATAAAAGTCATTGAAATAGAAAACAAAAACCATGCAGAAATAGGTGATGAACATGTGAGTTATTTTGACTAATGTAAGAACTGTGGTCTAGCAGAAAATATTTATGAGAGAAAACGTCTTACCTAATTATCATTATCTGATATAAGAATATGGTTATTCTTAGAAAAAAGAATTTTGTTGTTGCTACTGTAACTAAATGCTAATATTGTTACATAGGAACTTTTATAAGTGGCCCTCAAAAACTCAATGTCTTAACAAGAATTTTACAGCAAAAAAGGAAACCTTTTTCATATTACATGGTTTTGTTGAAAACTTCAAGTTCCAGGCCTAACATGGAAATTTAACTCAAAGACGTTATGGATCTAGTGTCACTCACCTCCCTATTATTCAAGCAGGAAAGATTTAGAATATGGCCTAGGAAGTTTCCAATTTTTCATGATACTGGGTAAAAATCCATTAATTAAAGAGCTTTATCCTCTCAGTACTTGGGAAACTATAAATACTTTGATCACCGTTTTCCAGGATGAAGCCCTGCCCAACCAATGCTCTTGACATACATCTGGCAAATCCAGAGATACTCACCTTCACCCTGTGATCCTTTCTCATGCTTAATGCTGTCATGGCAATAGACAAAGCACTTCCCTGATAGTCCAGAGTGAACACCCAGATTCACTCTGAGTGAGTTAGACTGTGAGCCCCATACCGAAGAGTGTATCATAGTGCCTGCTGAATTTCAAACCTAATGAAAAGGCATTTGAAACCTGGCTCTTGCTCTTCACTAGGGCACTTAGACAAACTACTGAACCTCAAAACCTCAATTCCTTCTCTGGAAATGGGAAATATCTAATTTTCTTGGTTATATACAAAAGCCACTTTGCAAACTATAAAAGTATTATAGAGATTGTGGCAAAATCTCTATAATAGTGTGATATAATAGTGTAATATATAGTGTGGCAAAACATGGTTCTTTTTTTATTCTCACATGTCCTCACAATCTGGCTCTATTATTCCAGTGCAATACCATGTGTATGCAAGAATTTTGATAATGACATTGGATTAATATGGTCATAAATAAAAAAGAAAATTCATCTCTGTATTTCTATTGACTAGAAACTTCTTATTTTTCTTCTCTAAAACATGGACAATGGTATTTATCTAGGGTTGCTGTTAACATAAGCAATAATGAGTGTGAAGCAAATGTGTAATCTTTGAAATGTAGTAAATACATGATTTTTGGAGATGGTAATGATGGGAATGAGAATTAGTTTATCTTAATTTATGGTTATTTACATCCTGTATATTGGAATATGCAAGGCTCTAGATTTATAGTTAGAGGCTTGAAGTCTACTCTTTTTGTACACCTTGAAAATTTAAAACCCACCTTCTAGTCTGGTAGAGTTCATCTTTTATAAATTGCAGGGCAAGATCTTGTAATTCTTAGTTAATACTTTTTGCAAAGGCAGTGATTTCTTTTACATCTATAATCAAAAATAGATTAAATAAAAAGGCAACAGCATTCTCTTTTCCATTTAAGTGACCAAGCAAGGTTATGTAAAGAATTATATCCTTCACAACAGAGTCTTGGAATCATTGCTTAATACAATCTCTGGAAACTGTGTACATAAGAGACAATTATGCTCTTAATAGTATAGATACAGCTATTGCAACTATTTATAATACATTTAATTATAAAGAGTCTTAACTCAATCACCTGAAGCCTAACATCATATTTAACATTCGCTGTAGTGATTTAAGAGATTTCTGTTGTTTTCCAATGTTTCATTTCCCTAGTAGTTCATTGAGCTAAAGTCAATAATTTATGTAGTATTTGGTGCAATGCCAGAAACTTGAAAATTGATGAATGGGTGCCTTTTTACGTTACTAAATACTTGGTTTTTACATCTCTTCAAGATTAGCAGGGGTTTTGAGCTGTGCTAGACCATGGATGTATCAAGAACTCTGACTGATGGACCAAGGATCCAAGTGCTACAGTTGAAGTAATAAAACATTCAATTTTGTTTCTTAACTCCCTTAGCTGAAAAATGGGGAAATTACTAGTTCCATAAGTTAGTTGTGGAGACTAAAT
The DNA here is from genome assembly GCA_004026765.1 of Micronycteris hirsuta. NCBI lineage: Eukaryota > Metazoa > Chordata > Mammalia > Chiroptera > Phyllostomidae > Micronycteris > Micronycteris hirsuta. The sequence continues at coordinate 68,268 of PVJI01000746.1, forward strand.
CAATTATACTTGTTAAGCACAGAGCTTGGTACATGGCAAGCATTCAACACATTGTTAGTTGTAGTTACTGTAGCTGAATGCCATGTACCACATGAAAAAGCACAATCTCTGATACCAGTCTCCATGGGTTTAACTCTTGGTTGTGTTGCTTATAGTTGTTTACAGACTAATTATTCAACCTGTCTGTGCCTTAGTTTCCTTTTCTATAAAGTAGACGGAATGTAATGGCAAGTACCACATAGGTCTTTGTTGCTGCTAAAGGAGTTAACTACTCACAAGTCCTTACAAAAGTGCCTTGCACATAGTAATTATGCCATGATAGCTATTATTCATATATAATAATTTAGCAAGCAGTTTAAATCCAATCATCATTCAACTTAAAAAGCTTCCTATAATTAAATTGAATCTGATAATCCAAAGACTATGAAACATTTGGCTTTCTAAATCTAATATTGGAATAGATATCTTCAGGACACTCAAAAAGAATAGGTCTTACTCCTAATCTCTCTCTCTCATTACTGTGTATTCTCATTTCTATAATGCTAATAGGTCACAGTTCAAACTCAGAAGTATGGCACCTGGGTCTCCTCCTTGCTTGGCCCCATCCTCTTCTCTAATCTCTTCATTGCTGGCTTGCCTTTTCCTAACATACTACGTATTTTTATCATAGTCTTGCAAAAAATAAATCTTTTTGAAAAGACTTTTATTTGTATCCTGCTCTTTTTCTAATGAGTGCATTTTCATTCATCTTTCAAGATCAGCTGCAATGAAATACTGCCCAAACCTCTTGGAGTACCCACCATTTGTGTGTGTGTGTGTGTGCTAGCACATAACTTTGCTGAAAAGCCCTAACATAACATGTATAATATTGAATCATAATTATTTATTTAGGATTCCACCTCCTGTGATATAATGCAAACTTTTGTCAGGTAGTCATCATATATTATGCATTCTTAATACCTAGCATAGTGGTTACCAAACATATATACCAAACATATAATACTTTCAAAAATTAGTGAATACATTCTACCAATCAGTCCAGATTCCCATACGCTACATTCTGAAACAGGCTTAAATGGGTTCAGATTTATAGACTTTCTAGTTTAGTGATTCTGAATTTAGGCTACACATTAGAATCATCTACTAGAAATTTTAGAACCACTGAGCAGGTGGGGAAACAGGGAATTAGTTTGTTTTTTTTTTAATTAGGTATATTTAATTGATTATGTTATTATAGTTGTCCCATTATGTTTACCCATTTATCCTGCTCTGCCCTGCACACCCTCTCCCACCAGCATTCCCTCTCTTGGTTCATGTCCAGGGGTCATACATATAAGTTCTTTGGCTTCTTCATTTCCTATACTATTCTTACTCCCCCTGTCTATTTTCTACCTACCATTTATGCTTCTTATTTCCTGTACCTTTTCCCCCATTGTCTCCCTTCCCCTTACCTGCTAATAACCTTCCATGTGATCTCCATTTCTTGATTCTGTTCCTGTTCTAATTGTTTGCTTAGTTTGTTTTTTGTTTTAGTTTTCAGGTTCAGCTGATAGTTGTGAGTTTGTTGTCATTTTACTGTTCCTAATTTGATCTTCTTTTTCTTAGATAAGTCCCTTTAACATTTCATATAATGAGGACTTACTGATGATGAACTCCTTTAACTTGACCTTATCTGTGAAGCATTTTATCTGCCCTTCCATTCTAAATGATAGCTTTGCTGTATAGAGTAATCTTTGCTTCAGGTCTTTGCCTTTCATGACTTCAAATACTTCTTTCCAGCCTCTTCTTGCCTAGGAAGATGAAGCCTAGTGCTCAAAGTATGGTGGGAGATCATTTAATGTTTTCTCCGTGCAAGGTTTCTTCAGAGAAATCAGCTGATAGACTTATGGGAACTCCTTTGTAGGTAACTGTCTCCTTTTCTCTTGCTGCTTGTAAGATCCTCTCCTTATCTTTAATCTTGGCTAATGTAATTATGATGTGTTTTGTTGTGTTCTTCCTTGGATCCAATTTCTTTGGGGCTCTGTGGCTTCCTGGACTTCCTGAAAGTCTATTTCCTTTGCCAGATTGGAGAAGTTCTCCTTCATTATTTGTTCAAATAAGTTTTCAATTTCTTGGTCCTCCTCTTCTCCTTCTGACACCTGTATGATTCAGATGTTAAAACATTTAAAGTGTCCCAGAGGTTCTTTTTTTTTTTTTTGAATTCTTGTTTCTTCATTCTGTTCCAGTTGAATGTTTATTTCTTTCTTCTTTTCCAAATTGTTCATTTGAGTACCAGTTTCCTTCTTTTCACTGTTGGTTCCCTGTATATTTTTCTTTATTTTATTTTGCATAGCCTTCACTTCTTCCTTTATTTTGTGTCTTTATTTAATCATTTCTGTGAGCTTCCTGATTACCAGTGTTTCGAACTCTGCATCTGATAGGTTAGCTATTTTCTCGTTGCTTAGTTCTTTTACTGGAGTTTTAATCTGTTTTCATTTGGGCCATATTTCTTTGTCTCAGTGCACCTTTTACATTGTAAGGGGCAGAGCCTTAGGTATTCACCAGGGTGGGGCAATCTACCTCCTTGTGTTGTGGTGCAGTATGTGGAGGAGGGGTTAGAGAGGTTAGAGAGGGAAGAACGCTACTTGCTCAGTCTCAGCTGGCTTTCAGCCACTTTTTACACTACCCACAAGCAAATTGGGCCCTTCTAGTGCTGATTCCCAGGTTGGTGGACTTGTGTATGTACTAGGACCCCATGGGTCTCTCCAGTGAACTCTCCGGTGAGGCTGGGTGTTTCTCCCACTGCAGCAACCCCCACAGATGTTTATAGCCAGAGGTTTTGAGGCTTTAATTTCCCATGCTGGAACCCTGGGTTGCGTTGTCTGTCTCGCTCACAGTTGTTCCTCCTAGTTTATCTGCACTTAAATGTGGGACCACTTGGTCCACCAGTGGTCATCTCGCCTGGCTTGGTCTGTTGCCTTGCTGCATGTCCTCTCCACTCCAGCTACCTAACTCTGCCCCTCCTACCAGTCTGGATGAATGTTTCTTTAACTACTTGGTTGTCGGACTTCCATACAGTTCAATTTTCTGGCAGTCCTGGTTGTCTTTGTTTTTAAATTCACTGTTGTCTTTCTTTTGTTGTGTGAGGTAGCAAAGCATATCTATCTATGCCTCCATCTTGGCTGGAAATTCCAGGGAATTCATTTTTTAAAGAGCCTCGCAGGTAATTCTAATGTGCAGCCAATATTCAGATCCAATGCCCACTCTATCTAAAACATTTGTGTTTATTTTAAATTAATTTGGCATAAATGATATCATAAATAAGAGTGTAGGCACCAGGTTATGAAGCAAAGCATAATTTGACACCAAAGGAAAATAAATAACTTTTATGAAATTAATACACTGTTAGCCCCATCTGAGTATGGAAATCTTTTAAAATGAACTCACATATTTCACATTTATAAACATCTTAAAGGAATACTTTATATAAGAAACACACATCTCCAAATGTTCTCCATATCAATTGTGAGAAGTAGATGGTAAAATCCAGAGAGGCAAAGTAGCTTACCCTTATCACGTAAGTTTAAAATAGCAACTCCTAAAAGCAAAATATTATCCTGAAACTCTAAACTTGTGCTATTTCCATTATCTCATGCTGCCCCTTTTCTCCATAAATACTTCTACCCTTTGACACCTTTACCCTTTGATGGTGTCAATTTTGAATATTGAAATACTTGATTCACATATTCTGCAATAAAAAATTTTATTATAAAAATCTCAATTAAACAAGTATCACTGAATTTCTTTAAAGAGTAAGAGCAAAATAAAGTTATATTAGTAATTCATTTTATGAAAATTCAGGAAGGAGTAACAATATTCAAAATATTACAGGATAATTAATTCAATGTTCTATTTAAAAAATCAAGAAAATGAAAAAAAGGTATATTTTATTTTCCAATAACATCATAAAAATTAGTTTTTAATCTTTCACATTTTATTTTATAATTTTTAAAAATTATATCTGTGCATGTATGTGTGTAGGAGTGTATTTTATAGACTTTTAAGGTAAATATTAATTGAACAGCTGTTACATATCAAACAGTGCACTAATACAGAGGTTAGAAAGAGCAATAACCTCAGGGTTCTGCAAGTCTAGTTGCACTTGCATTGTACATCAATGTAAATTGTATTCTTATTGCTTTACTTTAAATTGTTTCTGAATAATTTTCTGTATTTGTAAATAGACTGATTATTATTTTTCACTACATATCATTGCATTTTATTTGTACATAATTATATAAGAAGATTCTCAAAAAAGGATCAAACATTTTTTAAAAGTATGAGTTCACTCTGAACTAGCTAGAGTATTCCGTTTTTTAGAATATTTAAATGATCTATTTTCCAATTATTGCTCTTGTATATTTTAATATGCTGTAATATTTTCCTCAATTCTTAGTAAGACTCTAAATATGGAAAAGCCAAGGGAGTTTTCTCCCATCTTGTTTCTTTCACACATTTCCCCATAGATCTTCACTCAAAAAATGAAGATGAAGAGGAAAGAAAAAAGAGAAAGAAATAGATGAACAACAGAAAAAAAAATGAATGAAGAAAGAAGAAAAAGAGGGAGAGGTGAAGGAAAAGGTAGAAGAGAAGAGAAGAAAGAAAAAAACAGAAAGAAAATAGCACAGGGTTGTATTTAGCAAAACCTATTAAACCCCAAGACAGTGTTATCTGAAATATATCACATAATTTATGAAGAAGTTATCCCCAAATGAGGGTTAAAATCAATGTCATCATTCTGAATTTAAGACTGAGTGTTTCAGCCCTAGACCTCTCCTCTGATCTCTTGATGTTCCATAGACTCATGTCTGGTTTCCATGGTGACCATACTCATGAGTCTCTTAAATAATAAAAAAAAATGTATCTTTTCTCATTACTTATTTTCAGAATCTTAGAATTAAAATCTTTCCTCCACTCCTGAAACCCCAAGGAAGGGTATCTTTAACTTAAATGCCTTTAGATTAGATAATAAATTATCATCTTAATAAAAAGTAGGAGGATAGAGAAATAGACAAGAGATTGAGCACAATGTTAAATTTTTAGGTAGATGACAGATAGGTAGATAGATGAGTAGAATTGCCTTGTGTTTATTTCTCTGATGAAATGCATATCAATTCAGATTTCTTTCTTCCACAGAAACACAGCATCTGTAACACCAATAAAGAACAAGTGAGAAAATGGAACTGTATTGGAGGCATAAACTGTGCTTCAGGGATTAAGTTAATAACCTGTAACTGATTTTTTAAATCCAAAACATTCTAACTATGGCTCTCCTGCATCAAATAATATGCACAATACAATTAAGAAAATTCCCTAGAAACATTGCCATTTTCTACTATAAACAGGCTCTATCTTAATTTAAGCTCTCAATTTTGCCAGACCCATAATTGTTATTTTGAAATTTTAATCCAATTCTTTTTACTTGATTATCCTGTGTATTTTATTATAGATAATCAATTTCCAGTTAGAAACAGATAAATAATGCATTGACTGAATAATAGAAAAAAACTAAATTCTTCCTTATATAACCTCGATATCTCCGCCTCATTCATATTAATCGACCTGCTATTTTGTTCCCAAAGTTCTACCGATTTCAATAATACCAAATGCCCATATTATACAGTTATGAACTCTTTTTTGTTTGGATTTATTGAACCTCCTATATTGTTTCCAAAGTTCCACACAATTCTATAATCACAAATGTCCACATTATGTAGTTATTAACTGTTTACTGTGCAGAGCATCCACTGTTATTCCTATAAAATTATGTCCATGGGCTCATTTTCTTCTCACTGTCATGGCATCATCCTGGTTAGGACATGCCCATCACATTTTAGCAGCTAAAAAGTTTTTACTAAATAAAAACATGAGTTGACATTTGAAAAGCTGGCTTTCATTTACTTTGATAACCCATGAATGCATGAGAAAGAAAAAGAAACTGAAATTAATACTCAAGACTTGTGGTTTAAAGGAAACCAGCAAATATTATAACATTTTATAATATATATACACACACATATACATGGCTATTATTTTTATATATAAATGTAGATATAAAGGTAGACTACCAGACTACAGCATTTAATAATAGGATTGATATGTTATTTTTTTGTTTTTATTGCTAATGATTAAATCTTGTCCTTTATTGCTAACTGATATTTAAAGATAGAATTATAAAATCTTCAGGTTATATTACATCTTCAAAGTAGTGTTTCCAGAAAAAAATACAGAAATCCAATTTAAAGTTTGAATTTCAGATGACTGAATCATTTTTCTCATATAAGTATGTTCCAACTATTTCATGGGACATACTTATACTTAAAAATCTTTTTTGTTTTTCTGAAATTAAACTTTAACTAGCTGTCATGCATTTTTATTTGCTAAATCTGGCAACCCTATTTTTAAGCCATGTACATTTCCTGGGAATCTCACAGTCTTGTTAGGAATGGGGGGGAGAGACAGCATGTTCTGATGAGTGCAGGACAGAGCAACGTTCAAGCCGCCGCGTGAGGGCATGTTAAAGCACTTTGAAAGCACTCAGGAGACACAAGTTTAAGACCTTGTGATAAACTGTTGGAAAGTTACAGTTATACACGGTTACTTATACTAAAAGTCAAATACATATAATTGGGAAAGGAGAGCAGATCACAGTGGGGGCCCACGGCAAAATCCCGTCAGGTATTTTGAAATAGCCCTTTCTCCGCTTTAAGATGCTTCATGGACTAGAATTCATAATATCAAACAGCCCCTATCCTGAAGTAATTATTTACAGCAGGTATCAAAGAGGCATCATCAAAAAGCAACACCCATAATAATACAATGTAGCCACTGATGATTTTTTAAACATGCATGAAAGCATCAGTTATGAAGCCTCTGGCAGTTTCTATGAAAATTGGGAAGTAACTTTGATGAAAGTTACTCTACTAATATCTGAGCGCTTGAAAACAGCAACCAGGGCTTACTCACCTCAGTATTTCTAACACAGCACAGTGCCTGGCGCTGAGTTAGCAATCAAAAACTATTGTTAGAATAAATGAACGAATACCTTCTCACTCTTCTACTTGTTCTGCTTGTCCTCTCTGCTTTATCTATTTCTTGGTCTATTTCTTTCTTTCCTTTTTTTTTTTTTTTTTTTGCTAACTGGGATTCTCTCAGCCAAGAGGCAAACTCCCAGAGATTAGGAAAAATGACCAAGTTGTAGAGCTTGCCTCAGGAGTAAATACAATGAGAATAACTGTCTACAATGACCAAAGAAAGGCAGCAAAGTTTCACAGGGTTTGAGTTGGCATCAGGATCTGGAGTCTGATTTGTGCACGAGGGCACCGAAGTGGCTGATGATCCTGGAAGCAGGTACATTGGAGACATTCTAGTCCCGGGTGATCAGCTGGGTCTCTGAAGAGAAGCAAACACCCTTTCCACCTCTACTAGAAGTGGTCAGGCCACAGTCAGACAATTTTCATTATGAGACAGGTGTTCTGGGGCTCATGAAAAGAGTCAATCTTAGCAAGAAACTACAGTGTGGATACTGTATGACCAATGTGACATAAAGGCAGAGGAAAAGAATGTAATCCAGGGAATGAGATCCACTTGACATTGGGACAATTTTATTCCAAGATGAATTAAGATCCTAAAGAGGACCCTCCAAAGAATAAAACAATTAAGGTACATATCCATAAATAAACTCAAAATAAAACCAATGAGTATGTGTAAAAACAGCGCAAAAACCCCATAGAGTTCTCCATTTTGGATCCTGCTCTTGCTTGCGAGTTACAGATATATTTGGCTTTTAGTATATGTGCGTAACTGTGAATATGAATCTAGGTTATATCCAAAGAATATCATCAATTGTAATTTTTACAGATATTACCAAAATTCCCTCCACAGAGGTTGTTCTAGTTAATATTTCAGCAGGGAAATGTCCTTAATTGTTTCCTCCTTTTTTTCCTAATGAGTGTATATTCATCCTTCAAGATAAGTTTGCTTCCCTACACATTCACCAACACAGTATGTCATCACATGTTTAATCTAGTGTGTATATTTAAAAAACTGTATAATGTATAACACATATGTAAACCATCTGGGGAATAAGCATATTATATAATCTCTCAAGGGCCTCTTTGCTTCACAGAACCTTTGAGTAATGGGAAAACTAGACTTGAGAAGAGATCATCAACATTTTCAGTTCTTTGTCTAGCTTTAACAGGATCAATCAATTATAACATTTTCTGCATAGTTTCTGGAAACAGCTTTTTAAATAATCCAAAATGTAACCAGGGGAAATAATGGTAGGCACCACAATAGGAAAAGAATATGCAGTGGTATCTTCCTAGCTTCATGTTTTAAAATCTAGAAGGTGATGCTTTATAGTGTTTTTCACAAACATCCTCAAGTCAGGCTAGTTAAAATATAAAATACACCTTTAAATGGCTTAAGCTACAATATCAAAATGTCCATAAATGTAAACAAACAACTATATAATACAAACTTATATACGTGACTCTGTGCTGATTAGTGAGTTTGTGGGTTAGCAGGAGATTGGATTTGCATAGAGTGAAAAAAGAAAAGAAAAAAGAAAGAAAAGAAAAAGTTCTCGTCCTCTGGAAACTCCACATCTAGGGCCAAGAAAAAAATCTCCTGTCTCAGACTTGATTTCTGCAAAATCAAGGAATTATCATTGAGAATAGCAACAAAAGGGAGGGAAAAAAACCTTCCAAAATTAAAGAAAAATATTGTTTGCATTGTACTATGTAAGAATGTTACCGTGTTTGTGTCATATATCACTGGCATAATAATATCTACCTTATAAGATTTGAACTAAATTTTCCCATTAATATCGTCATTGCTCTGAACAAGACTCAAAATCCACGCACAAGTTAGTTATTATTGGCATAACAGCCCTAGGTCCTGTAACAGCTATATCCTTAAGCCTCACAAACGTGTCCTGGTTGCTCATGGTAGTCAGCAGGGACGGCACTAGCAGATGGGAGTTGAGGAAGAGAAGGAGAAGGAGAAGCAGAGAAACATCAATGCATGAGAGATACATCAATCAGTTGCCTCGCACATGCCCCAGACAGGGACCTGACCTGGAACCCAAGCATGTGTTCTGATGGGGAACCGAACCGGTGACCTTTCGATCTGCAGGACGGTGCTCAATCTACTGAGCTACATCAGCCAGGGCAGTGCTGTTGACCAAGTTTTGAGGCTCTGCTAGAGGTCAGTCAGTTCTCCATGAGTGGCCAATTAAGCCCACTAAGCAGCTCCAGTATCAGACTCTCACACCCCAGGCTATTATACTCCTGCCCTAATTGTTCCAAGACCAGGCACCAGACAACCAGGGGCAGCCATTATGCAAAGCCTGCTGAAATTATTCAAAGTAATTTATCCTAAGCATGCGTACCCACAGAAACCACAGAAAGGCATTGGCCCACAGTTTCCCTCTCTCCTTCTGCCTGGGACCAGTCCTGATGCTTCTCTGAGTAGCCCTGTGGGGCACTCTGCATTCTCCCCAGGGAACTGTGAGTGCCAACATGGTAAAACTCTTTTTGATTTCTCTCTTTTGATCTGTGCCTGGTCTCACCAAAGCTCACCCAAGCTAAAATGGTTAAAACACTCTTGAAAAGGCATTATAAATGAAGGATCCATGTTCTGCAAAAGCATATTTGGTTTCATTCAGATCCTAATAAACTGAAACCTCTCAGAGCATCTTATTTGTCAACATGGCACTAATAGTCTGGGGCCATACTGACAAAGGAAACCAAGATATTTATTTCTATTACCCAGGAGAGAGAGCTGGAGAAGTTGAGCCAGCTGAATTCCTTTGTCCAAGCCAGTCCTTAAATAAAGACTTATGAAGTGCCATTGGCCTGTAAGAGGATTGCACCCAACTCTGGAAAAGAGAAATGAAAATATGTTTTTAACTAACAAAAACATGTATGCTTTGATAGTTCTAAAAATACATCAAGAAGACGCACCTAAAACTTGTTCTAAGTTATTTTTTAAATATGCAATTTATCAAAGTAAGACCATCTATGCAAATGAAATAAAAATTTTGCAGTTTATAAAACTAGATGGAGATTGGTGCCAGTTCACTTACGGCTAGGTTACATGTCTTGTTTTGGTGCATCCTTTTCCGAGGTTTATTTTTGAAGAGGAGGAAGAAAAGAAAGGAACAAGATGTGGTTCTTTCCTAGAGTTCTCCATAAACCAATTTTGTAGCAGCTGTGATTCTCAGGCAACTGAATAAACCCAGGAATGTTTCAGGTTTGACATAGCACCATAAATTACTATGAAATGTATTTACCAAACTGCATTACTAATCTAGAACTAAAGGTCTCTTATGGGAAGGTACCATCCAAATAATTTATAAGTTTGGCTTGATTCTTACTCATAGTCTGGAATATCAGATATTACACATTCCTTACTCTACTAGATAAGGTATACCTTCACCTTTCTAGCTCCTTTTATCAAATATTCTTTAGCTACTTTTGCTTTTCTGGAAATGCCATACCAGGTTCCCTGGGGAGAAGGACAAGGAGAGGACGTCTCCACCCGTGAGTGGTTGAACAAGGATCTGACCTCAGTTTGAATTCTGGTTCCTAGACCTAAATAGCTCTTGCAAGCTTGATCTGAATAACTTAAAATTTCTCAGCATCTGTTTCATATCTGTTAAAATATCAACAGTGATACCTTTATTTTAGGATGTCAGAATTGAAAGAGTCATTGCATATAAAATACTGCACATAAAGCCTCCTAGAGAAGAGGTGCTAAATAGGTTAAAGAATTGAGTGAAATTCACCCAGATTGAACATTTCTATATTCTAATATCGATTTAGGCTAACAAAGGACAGAGTGCTCCACCCCAGCCTATCCATGCTTATCTTCACTGATGTCCCAGGCCCAAATATACCATCAGACACACTGCAGATTATGCTTTCTGATACATTTAACACTTGAGTGCTTGCCTATGCTTTTGACACAGAAATAATCGTTTCTAGTTTAACAAAATAAAACATAATAATGTTGCCATTTATTAGCAAACTATAGAAATGATGCCTGAAATTATAGTCTTAAGGTTGACATTTATTGACCATAATAAGTGCCGAGCATCACACTCGGCATTTTGCTTTAATCTACATAACAAACCCACGGTTAGGTATTCGTTAGTAGTTCTTCCCCCCTCTCTCCTTTCTCATCTGTTTTCTTCCTTCTTCCCTTTTAGTATATAGAGTGAATATACTAAAGTAAAATAAATGTAAGTAAATATACTCTTCTTCTCTTCCTTCTTCCCTGCCTTCTTCCTTCCCTCCCTTCTTTCCTTCCTTCCTTCTTTCCTCCCTTCTGTCCTTTACTCCACCGCCTCTTAGTCTTCCATGCCGAGTTCACACAGAAAAGAACACCTGGCCTCATTGTGAACAAGTTAAAATTTGGTCAGAGTTTAGTTGCCTAACTTAACAATCTATGCATGCTAAAGCAATTGGTTAATGGATTATTATTTTTTAAAAAGGGAACAAATTAAAATAGTATATAGTAAATTTTACTGTTTCACACACCTTCAGAGGAAAGCTACGCATGTTCTATAAAATGGTTGCCTAGGAAACAAATAATTCCATCTTATTTTTGGCATGGCACTGTAGGTGTATAAAAGCTCCGGTTTCGTCCCCACACAGCGTGAGCACTGATATTTATGAAGCCAGCAAGGCAGTGAAGGTGCTTCTACCTTTTGGTCTCCAGAGAGGAAATGAGGTCTAAATTGTATCCAAGAATTCTTTGAGAGAGCAACTGGACACGAATACCCTTTCAAATTACTGGGAGAAGGTAAGAAGGATTTAAATAGCTATTTCTCCAAAAGAAGGTATATAAATGGTCCATAAATACACAACATATGCTCAATGTCACTGATCATCAGAGAAATGGAAAGCGAGACCATAATGACGTTTAACCTCATACCAATTAGGATAGCCCTATAACACACACACACACACACCAGAAAGCAAGTATGGGTGAGGATGTGGAGAAATTGGAAACCTTGTGCACAGCCAGTGGAAGTGTAAAATGGTACAGTTGCTATGGCAAACAGTATAGAGGTTTCTCAAAAAATTAAAAGTAGAACTACCATATGATACAGCAATTTCACTTCTGGATGTTTATGCAAAAGAATAAAACAAAGAATCTTAAGGAGATATTTGCACATGCCACGTTCATTGCAGTATTACTCAACAATAACCAAGGGCTGAAGCAATCTACATGTTCGTCATCAGGTGACACATGTGATGGAATATTATTTAGCCTTAAAAAAGAAGGAAATCCTGTCATATACTCTAACATGGAGGAACCTTGAGGACATTATGTTGAGTGAAATAAGCTTGTTGTAAAAAGACAAATACTGTATGATCCCTCTTCTCGGAGGTATCTAAAATAGTCAAACTCTCAGAAACAAAATGACAGGGTGGTTGCCAGAAGAGGAGAAGGGGGAGGAGGAGTCTTTCATGGGCATAGGTTTTTAGTTTTGCAAAATGAAAAAGTTCTAGAGATCTATTGCACAACAATGTGCATATAATTAACACTGCTGTACTGAATACCTAACAGTGGTTAAGATGGTAAATTTGATGTTAGGTGTTTTTCACAGTAAAAAATTATAGAAAATTGTTGACTATTCAGATTTGTTGCCTTTTCATATAAATTATTGTCTAATAAATATAGTATCTTGTTCATTCTTAATATTGGTAATGTTTATTTTTGCAGGCTGAATATTGATTTATCATTCTTAATGATCTTTTCAAGAAACAGTTTTGGGTTTTTTAAAAATTTCTCTCTTTTTCAGATTTCTATTTCATCGATATATACTTCATTGGTTTCTTCTACACTTATTTCCTTCTCTCTATTTTGATTTGATTTGATCTTTTAATAGTTTCTTAAGTTGGAGGCTTTTTCTTGTCTGTTGAATTTAGTGCTATAAATTTTTCTCTAAACTGTGTCCAACAAATTTTAGTATATTGTACTTTCATTTAGACTTATTCCAAAATGTTTTCTAAATTTACCCTATTTTTTTTTTAATTCCATTGTGTTTTACATACATGCTTTATACGATTTCTATCCTTTTAAATTTATTGAGACGTTTTTAGGTCTAAAATATGATCTATCTTAATGTGTTCTATACATATTTGAAAAATGTATCTTATGTTTTATTAGTTATAGTGGTCTTTAAAAACAAGTTGGTTGAATGTTTAGCACAGGACTTCTTACAAATTTTTGTCAACTTATTTTATTCATTGTTATAAGCAGCGTTCAGAAGTCTACGATCATAATTGTGAATTTGTCTGTACCTCCTCTTGGCTTTGTTAGGCTTTGCTTTTTGAATCTCTGTTACGTGCACACCCATTTTAATCATTATGTGTTTTCATTGATTTTCATATCCATTTTTCTCACTTATCTTGAAGTCAATTAGCTTTTAATTTGGTTAATATTTTCCTGGTATGTGAGAGCAAAGTGAATCCAGCAATATATAAAAAACTATATCATGACAAATAGCTTTTGTAAGTGAAGCATTATGATAGCATTGGAAAATAATTTCATGCAGTATATGAACAAAATACAAATAAAAGTAAAACTTTATAATGATTGCAACAGATGTATAAACATATTTGACAAAAATTCAACATGTTTTCATAATAAAAACCCTCAGCACAGTAAGAATAAAAAAGAAATTTTCTCAACCTAATAAAAAGCAGTCATGTAAAAACTTGCACCTGAGAGTGAAGGATTAAATGCTTTCTCTCTTAATAATCACAACAAGTAATAAATATCTTTTCTTACTGCATCTCCTGAATATTGTACTGGAAGTAGACTCCAACTAAAGCAATATGACAAGGTAAATACAAATAACACATGTAAATTGGAAAGGAAGAAATGAGCCTGTATTTATAGGTGATATTTAAGTCTACATTAAAATTCCCAAAAATGTATACCCCAAAAGCTATTAGAACTAAAAAGTGACTTTAATAAAATCACAGGACACAATTCAATATATAAAATTTAGTTACATGTTTCTATACTAGCCAGGGGATATTAAGGTGAGGCAAAAGAGTTACCCGAGGTACAAAATTTAAGAAGGTACTCATTATCACAGTTGTGGGATGAGCAATAAACAACTTGAAATTCAACTAAGGTGTGAAACACACAGCGATGCACCTAAGACGTGCAGGATTTGTGTGCTGCAAGTCACGAGACATTGCTGAGGGAAATGAAAAAGCATTTAAGCTGATGAACAGATAAATTGTGTTCAAGGATGAGAAGACCCAAAAGTCTCCTCAAACTGATCTATAGATTAAATTCAAGATATAAAAATCTCTCAACAAGCTTAGTTTTAGAAGACATTTACAAGCATAGTCTAAAATTTATTTGGAAAAGTAAAAGAACTTATAATAAAAGAAAAATATTGAAGGACTCCACCCGCTTTGTGATTTCAGTGATTACAGTAAAGCTACAGTAATCAAGACACCAAAGACTACATACCGAATGATTCCATTTCTATAAAATCTATAAAAGGCAAAACTATAAGGACAGAATCAGATCATCTTTTAGCAAGAGCTACTGGTCGGGGAGAGGGAATAATTGCGAGATAGCACCAGGAAACATTTTTGAGGTGGGGGTAAGATTCTATACCTTGACTGTGACAGGGTCTACACAACTGCATACGGCTGGCCAAACCATGAATGTACTACAGGAGGGTCACCGTGAACACCAGATAAACCCAAGGGCCATAAGAGGGCCATAGATAGTGGATTCAGGACTTTTTTCATCTGAGTCACAGTTCACTTCTTTCTTTCCGGTGTGACCTCAGGTGCTGCTCTCACTTTTTCTCACCTGTAAAGTAACAATGATAATGTTTACCTCCGTGTAAAACTCTCTTGGCTCAGTGCCAGGCACATATACAAAAGAGATTTTTAAGAAAAAAATATATATATCCCTTCCATCCCCTTCCCTTTATGCCAGTATTTCTCAAACTAGGACTTTTGGGCTTCTGGCATCGGAACCACCTGCTGTATATTAAAATTTAACCTTTGATTACAGAAAGCTAAGATTGCAGAAAGCACATTTTAACCAGGGCTGAAATTGAACAGACACTGACACTCTACCAGCCTCAGACTCCACATGTTCCCAGCCTCGGCAACCCTTCTTTTCCACAGGCAAAATCCCCATCCGCAGGGTCTCCCTCCTTCTCGAAGCACGACTTTAATCTTCAATCATGAAGGATTCGTTTTCTTTTTTTCTCCACGTGTCATCAAAGGACTTCCTGTAACAGACTTTGTGGTGCTTGTTAAAAATCCAGATTTTGAAACCCAATCCATATCTTCAGTTATAATTTATGGGGACAGGGATTCAGGAACCTGCAATTAAGCAAGCTTCCCAGGTAGTTGTTATAAGCTGTAGCATTTGAGAACTATGTATAGTCAAACCCATCAATCACATTTGCCAAATATGTGACTAATCCTGAGTCCAGTTTTTGTCATTTAATTTGTATCTACTGCCCTGTCCCTGGCCCTCACTTTGAAACATCAGAAATGGGGGACTTTCCTGTATTTGTATTGAGAACATTCAGGCCTCAACCTACAGCTCAGTGACCAGAGTCTGATTCCTGCTCATATTTCTTTATTCTGAAAATGTTTATTGAGTAACTAATACATGATATGTCTTAATCTAAGTGTTGGGAATACAGTAGTGACAGCAGAAAAAAAGCCATGCTTTCCTAAAGTTTATAAACGTTCTAATAGCATATACAAATAATTAACAAAATTAAATAATTAAATGTGGTCTGTTAGATGGTTCGGCAATATAGAAAATAATGAAACAAGGAAGAAAATATATAGACGTGGGAAGATAATTTTAAATAAGGAAAGTGCTCACAAGAAGGCACTGATTTATCTGCTGCCTGTGCTTCCTAACGTGGCCTAATAAAAATTAATATTTTTGTTACTGCCATGCCTACCCTTTGCTGGGGAGCATACCAACATGAAGTAAGTAAGTCAGTCAGGCGGAAGTAACGCCTGCTTGAGTGTGGTTGGTAGGTTATGTGACTGTCTCCCATGAGATGAACAGCAATTTGAACGCTTCACTTAAAATGTCATATGGTGTGCTTGAGTATGATACTGTTATCTTACAGAATTACATGCTCATGATTTTGTAATAAAAAAGGGTGTTATCTGTGCTGGACCCTGTGTAATGGGTCACCAGCCTGATATGGACTGATTCCTTGACGTACCACCTGAACTCTCTTACTGTAGTCTTCAGATGTCCAAGTCTGGGATGGGACTTGATTTCCTAGAGCCAGGAACTTGGTCTTGCTATGAGGTCATTTTTCCTAATTTGGCCATTACCACAACCAGACCTGGAGATGATACTCACCCGGATTTGAAGGGCTAACTGCAGTGATAGACTCCCACCAGAAGAGGGTAGCAGAGGGTTGCAGAGTAAGAGCTGCTGCGGGCGTAGGCGATCACCCACAGAGGCTCTGTTCAAACAGAGCAGCAATTTTCAACTTTTCCATCCCATGGCACATGTAAACTAATTACTAAAATTCTGTGGCACACCAAAAACTACATTTTTTGCTGATCTGACAAAAAACAGTTGGTGTAACTTCGCTTCATTCACACTGGATGGCTATTGTTGTTTTGGCTGTTGTCATTTCTCAATCTGACAATCTAAGGGAAAAGAGGTCAGTGCCCCCTGACTAAATAGTCAGGTACTCCATGTTTTAAAAATTCTTGTGACGCACCGGTTGAAAATCACTAAAACAGAGCATTAATGTACTTACAGTCAAGAGGTGAGTTCCCTCGGTAGAGCTTTGGCCTGAGAAAGACGTCATTTATAAGAGCTGGGACTAGCTTGAGTTACATGCTCCCTGAAAGTAAGAGGGAGCATAGTGTATCAGACTGACAATTCAAGAGCACTTTTCTAATAAGGTGTCTTACCTACTAATGAACATTTGACTTCTTGCTAAAGTAAATCTCCAACATAGATCCTTTAAACATAATTATGTATTCCCCCTGTGGCCCCCATTTATTCAGTTTCCTCTCTGGCCACTCTCAGGCCACCCTTGTTAGTTTCTCCCCCATTAGGCATACAATGGCCTCTAAGCATGCTATGAATCTCAAGATGCAAAACTTTTTTTTTTTTTTTTTTGCTTTGTATCCATGGTAAACATTCGTTCATCTTGAGTCCCTTGCTTAAGCTGAGCATATAAAAAATGGAAATTGACATCCACAGGACCTGGTGCCCTACAGACTCTATTTTTTTTAATTGCAAGAATTCATCATATTATTACAGAGGGCAATTAACCCACATGGCTATTTTTACAATCCATCTTTCTTAAAGCAGCAGTAGTATGATACATTTTATTTCTTTTTCTGCTCTGCAGAAACCAGATATAATGCCTGGTTTGTCACCTGCATCAAGCAAGACTCCGTTTACCTACTGATGTCTTTGAGCAGCAGTCTGACAGTGATATTGAAGATATGAAGCTAAAAATGCATCAGAGGAATGCAGAAAGTTCTTTAAATGATCATCCCAATGACCCTTGGACCAAACAAGACCAAAGGTCAGTACTGTCCCTTGTGCTCCCGATGGCCAGGTCACTGTCACCTGTCAGCTGCAGCAGATTTAGCAGAATCTTCCTAGGATAGTGACTAACAGAATTCTGGACAAGAACCAAGGTAATATTATTGAATTCTAGAACCAAATACATGAAAAAGGAAAATTATTAGTAAGGATTCATTGAGCTTTTTCTTTCCACCAATGCTATAAAAACATTCAAAAGCATTATTATTCTTAACTTCTATTTAAAAACCCATGAAAAGTTATGATTATTGAAATCATTAGTGTGTGCCTCATTTTGAGGAGGCAGTGAGATAAAGGGAGGTGAAATTAATTGTTCAAAGTCACTCACCCAGAGCCATTGACGTCTGAGTCCGTATTTTTTCTATTCTGCCGCACTTTTCCAATTCAATGCCATGTAACACATGGATCATGTTTTGTATTTTACAAACACATTCATGTTGATTTTCTGATTCACCCACCACAAGCACTGTGTTAGACAGATTAAATGTTAGTTTTCTCTTTGGACAGATAAAGATACTGAGGTCAGGATGGGAACACAAGAAGTTTGACTCTAAATCCTGTCTTCCTTGAGTAAATGGCCTACTTGTTTAAGATGGTGCAGACTGCTCAAATTATAACATAAGAACAAGCCAAAAGCAAGTCTTACTAGAAAAGATCTGTCCATTTAGTTTTATGAGTGCTTAAGAGCAACTCAACCTGTGCATACATAAATGAAAACTTATACAAAATGGTATTTCCTTTATTCAAAATGTTGAGAAAATATCAAAAATAAACTTTGTCTTTTAAACACAAAATAATCACAGTCCTTGCTCCTTTGTAATGTATGTGTGGAGGACAGGGCAGGTAGAGGTGGGCAGGTGACCGTGGCATAGTTATTATCAGGTAAGAAGAGACGCAAAGACCAGGTACGGTCAGCCCAGTTGTTTGGCAGAGTGCATTAATGAGTTTTTATGACAGAGTTATAGAAAAGTAAAATTTAGGGCTGAGTTCGGCAGTAGGGTATGCTCAGACTGCATTTACTACATAAGAAAATCTGGAGGATATGCTTTGTTTTGCTTGAACTAACATGAAACAGCAATAAAGTGACAATCCTGAAATCAATGCCAATAAGCAATAATTCAGCAGACATAAAATCCAAAGTAAAGCACGGCTATGAGAATTGACCGTTCTTGGGATTTTTAGAAATACTGAAGAAGCCTGGTATGAACAGGTGGGCTCCAGCTAGTCCAATTCAGGTATTAAGAAGCAGGGAGAGTCTAACTAAAATCTATATTATACTTGCAATTCACCATGTGAATAGCCCATGTTTATTAAGCATTTACTATTACCAGCATTATTGAATGCATTTTACATACATGGTTTTATCCAATTCTCATAACCCTATCAAGTGAGCACAGTATTCACCAACATCATACAAATGAACAATATGGCTTAGAGATATTAAGTAATTTTTCTCAAACCTCCATGGGAAATGGAATCAGGATAGGATCAGGCAGGGAGGTTTACTTGATCCTGGTGCCTATGACCTTAAAACTATTCTACTCCATAACTCCAAGAACCTGGAAATATAATTACAGTCACAGCAGAAACTTCTTATCTCTACGTTATTCATTACTTTAGAGTCAACTCTGTCAGAGTTATCAGGACTTCCAAGAAATATGCTAATAGAGCCATTAGTTAGGACGTTTCCTTATTATTCCCTTTAAAATATAATCAAGATGAGCCTTACTGATGAAACTCTCTCACAGTTGGCAAACTTACCTTCATTATATCCAGAAAAATAAATGTATAGGTCGAGGACAAGCTTAGATAACTTTTAGAAATTTTAACTCTCAAGGGTAAATTAATATGGTGGAATTGTTTAACAAAAAAGCCTCAGGATTTTTGCATTTCTGTCATGGGAGTGTGAAGCAGCTTCAGATATGTGAAGGGAGAGTGATAGGCTAGTATCCAAAAGTAGTTTGGACATCCTTAATTCAGGAGGCACGTTCTTTGAGTTGGCTGCTGACCGGTTGGTGGGTAGGATTGGGGTAAGTGAATGGGGTCGAAACTAAATAGAAGATTGAGCCCTTTCCGGGAGGAATTTATGCATCAAGTGAGAAGACTGGTTTATTACATATAAAACAACTAGGAAATTTTTCAAGAAAATCCACTAGGAAATGATAATATGATGCTATCATAACATAAATAGCTACCAATTAATGAATGATTTACATTGCTAGGCATTATGGAAGGAAATCTCCAAACATTATTGTACTTCATCTTCACAACAGCTCTATAAAGTCTTTATTATTTACTTCCATATTACAAATGAGGAAACTCAGACTCTGTCATGGTCATGGAGATCATGGGAGTGGAAGGTATGAGCTAGCAGTTAAGTCTAGGGAGCTACTATCTTCCTCTCCACTCACAATCTGTAATCTAGTGAGCCTTTGCAGAACTACCTTCTGTGATGAATATGGAGACTACTTCTACCTATCAAAGCCATCATGCTATGCAGTATCTGCTACTTCTTTGTAATTTAAAGAGGGTTTTGTTGGATGGTTAATATGTCAGCTAGGAATGTTTTGGGATGCCAATAGATGAAACACCCTACTAAACAGTGACTTAAAATTCATGGATTACAGCTCTCATGTAACAGCAATAAAGATGCTGCAGGTCTGGTTCAAAGGCTCAATGAAAAGAGGCTGAAAATCTCTATCATTGTATCTTTTTCTCTTGGCCTCTTCCCATGACCTCGTGGAGACTGTGTTCTATTGGCATTCATGGTAAGATGAAGGAGTAAAAAGTTCAGTTCATCTTTGGGGGTCTCCACATAGCCACCATTGCTATACTAGGAGCAATAATAATTCTAATGCATTTGTTGCTGCCTTTGTGCCAGGCTGTATAATATTTCTCCATAGATTATCTCACATAATTTTTCTGACAATTCTAGAGGGAGACATTATTATCATTATCTTCACTTTACATATGATAAAATCAAGACTCAGGAAGGTAACACAATATACTCAAGGTCATAGAATTAGTAAGAAAGAGAAACAGAATTCCAGCCTTGTTCTTCCTGGTTCTAAATGTGATGCTCTTAGTGTTATTCTACACTGATTCTTACAATCAGAATGAGTTTGTAAAGACATGGGTGTGAATCTATGCTTAAAATCTGTTTGAGATGCCACCTTCCCCATTTCATGGTTTACCATTCTTCAAATTCCTGTTTTTCTCGTCTCAACTTTTTTTTATAATAACTCTTATGGCATCATATTGGTTTATCAGAATCATTTGCCACATTTCCTTATTTTCTTATACTTAATAATGAGAACCTAATAGGCAAGGTCCATGTCCATTATCAAGTTCAAGCAGGTGTTTTCTAAATATGTGCTGAGAACTCAGCTGAGACCCTCTCCCCTGGTCCTTCTGCCTGCTATCTTATGAAGCATGCTGGAATCTGGGATTCAATTTGGCTAAATCCAATTGCTTGGCCTCTCTTATGTCATGGCTAGATAGTCCACTCATGAAACACAATTTATTGACCTCTGGAAATTTAAATAGGAATATGGCAGCTTTATGACTCTTTCACTCAATGACTGCCCCCAATAACCTCCAGAATATAAACACAGCTTTTATTTTCTGCAGGAATAAAAGTTCAGTCCTATAGTAAATCAAGAAGTCTCTCTTTATAAATCATATGTTAAATACTTATATTTTTAAGGTACTAGTACATTTAGAAACAATAATAATAATTTTCACTGTCTAGTTTCATGACATTTTTTTTGTAGAACTTCAGGCCAGTAGCTTTTATTGTATACTTCATGTTCATCAGGCATCTTCAGAGTCCTGTCTCATCTGTTCGGTCTTTCCTTAACCCAGAAAATATTTAGTAATAACACTTATTCTGTGCATGGCACTAGATGAGGCACTGAAAATATAGAGATATAGTATGATAGGTATTAAGTAAAATTATATTCAAAGTACATTAATAGGCAAAAAAGCCAATTTTTGAAAGCAGTATAAAAGGCATTAGAAAAGAGAAAATACTTAAACAAGGTCTTGAAGAATGATAAGGGGTTTATTAACTAGACAAGAAGATAAGACGATAAAAGAAAATCAGATGCAACAATGTCAAAAATATGACATATTGGGGCCACATAAATGATTCCACGTGGGTAAAGTACAGACTGCAATGTAAGAGTGATGGAGGAAAAGTTGACATAGCAGGTGGGCAATAAGTCAGAGTAACTCTTACCCGACTAGGTAATGTGCCTGTAGTCTTACTATAGGGAAAAAAAAAAAAAAACTCAGTGCAGATCATAAAGCAAAAGCCATGTCTACATGCTACTGCTATTCGGTGATTACAGAGAATTCTCCCACTTTATTTTTTATCAAGTGAAGCAATAAGGCAGGTGATCCTCAGACCAACTCTAATACACACCATTATTTTGATGTATTAATCACCCATTTTTGGTTAATTAAGTACTCCAAAACTTATTAGCTTGAGTCAGCGTTTTTGTTTTTTTTTTTTTTTTCAGATTTCTGAGGATCAGAGCTCCTGGAGCAGCTCAGGTGGATGATTTGGACTCAGGGTCGGTCGTGTAGTTTCAGTCAAGCTACGAAGTGTGGCTGGAACCAACTGGAGGCTTGACAAGAGCTGGAGAATCTCCTTCAAATATGAGTTCCATAGGGCTGCTCATGACATCACAGGAAACTTCCCTTAGTGGTGGGGGGGGGGGGAAGAAAGAGAGAGGGATGTTGAGGGAATGAATTTCCAATGTCTTTCATGACCTAGAGTTTTCCAAAACCTCACATTGTCTCTCCTGTTTTAATGCTACTGGACATTGAGAGCATCTGTGATAGACTGTGGAAAGGTAATATACTAAGAGGTGGGGATCTGTGGAGGCTCTTTTACATGCTGGCTACCATAGTCCACACTGTGGATCTAAGGATTCATACCCCTCTCACAAGCAAAATATACGCCATATACTGAAATGCCCCACCAGCCCCCAGTGCCTCATTCCATTAAAACATCTGCTTGAAGTCCAGAATCATGTCTTCTTAATGAAGTCAAGATTCTAATAAAGATCTTTGGCATAGTTTCATGTGTTAAAAAGTTCAAAGTGTAGTTACTTCCAATTTGAGGTCTTACGAAGTAGAGAAACTACTTATCTGCCCCTCATACATCCAACATAAGCGTAGAACAACTTCTACATACACTTACATCCCTTCTCAGAAAGGGGAGGGAAAGTGGCATGTAGGAGTCTTGGTTTCTAGCAGTCTGAGATCCATTTGGGAAAACGCTGCAAGTTCTTGGATTATAATGCAGGCCTGCTTTTGCCCAGGAGCTACTCTCCATAGCTCGTGACTTTGCTTTCTGGAACCTTGTTACGACAGTCATTCCTGCTTGTCCATGAGAGGTAATATGTGTCTGTGGGTAAGTAGTCTTCTCAGCCCATATCCTGCAAGCAAAGTGTGGGAGTCCAAAGGCCTTTCATTCTGTACTCTCTCTGACCTTTTAGCCCAATCTGGCATTATGTGTACTGATAAGATTTTCTTAAATCATTTTGTATCTCTTGTGAAATTGATGTCGTCCACTCCATTAGGCAAAAGCTGCAGTCATGAATCCCTTTGTGATAAGTCCTCTCTGTTTGGGTTCCCGTGGATAATGCTAACAGACAGCGCTCTTAATTTTCGTAGAAGCCCAATCTCCCTGGATGGCTTTCTGCCTGACTAAAACACACATGGAAACACCACCTTCAATCTCTCTGAAACCTTATCGGGATACTTATCATCAGCATTTTCTGTATCTATGGGCCTGGCTTTCCTGGCTGTGTTCTGGATTTGTTCTTTGCTCAGACGCCATTTCTTAATTTTAACATCCTTTGATATCTTGAGGCTTAAACATTTCAAAACAATCAAATCTCAACCTCTTCATGTAAAATGGCATTTCCTTTTGGCTACCATTCGCCTTTCTTATTTATTATAAGCAGTGGGGTGAAGGGGAGAGGGGAGGACATTTTAATATTTTTTCCCTGGAAATCTCACATGTAAACATTCAGCATTTTAGATCTAACATAGGTACAGAAGATCAGGAATCTAGGAAGAGTTTACATGGGTGGTTCTGGCTTAGCATCACTCATGAGTTTACAGTAAACGTATGCTGAAGCTACAGTCATCTGAAAGTGTGACTGGGGCAGGAGGATCCACTTCCAAGTCACTCGTGTGTGTGTGTTGGCAGGAGGCCTCAGTTCCTGTGATATGGACCCTCCAGACAACTTCTCCATTCCCTGCAGCTGGCTTTCCCCAGAGTGTGTGATTTGAGCAGAGAGAAAAATGAAGAAGAAGGAAGCTTCAGTATCTTTTATGATACTTTTATGATCTGTGGTCTCCAGAGTCACCGGCTATCATTTCTTTATTTCTGCTTTGTTCTATTGGACATACAGACCAAACCTCACATATTGTTGGAGACTATTAAAATGTCTTTGCTGAATCCAAGATCTTCCACATTTTCTTCTAGATGTTTGATATTTAGCTATTATATTTGGGGTCCATAATTTATTTGGAGTTAATTCTTGTATAGGTATGAAGAAAGTATCTCAATTATATACAACATATATTGAAAACATTTTCTCTGAGTTTGTGTCATTTAACCTTGTTTATAATGTGTGTTTTTTTTTTTTTTTGTCACAAAAGTTGTTATTTTAAAAACTTGTGTGCCATCACCCGGGCCAGTGGTGCCCAGTTGGAAAGGCTGTGAGTTTGATTCCTTGTCAGGTCAGGGGAGGTGCAAGAAAACAATTGATGTCCTCTCTCTTTCTCTCTCTCTCTCCCCTCCCCCCTTCCTCCTTTCTCTCTAAAAGCAATAAAAAGAATGTCCTCGGGTGAGGATTAAAAAGAAAATTGTGTGTAATCAAATTTATTAGTCTTTTTTTTTTTAAATCTGGATTTTGATTCATAGTTGGAATGCCTTTCTTTGAGGTTAAAGAGGAATGTATTTTAAATTTAAAAATTAAAGATGAATAAAACATTTTAAAATGATACACTTTTCTAGTACTTGTATGGTTTGATGTTTAGTATTGTACTGCTGGTTCATTTAGAGCTTATTTTTGAATATAGGGTGAGGAAAAGACCAAAGTTCCTATTTTTTTCAAATGATTAGCCAATTGCTCTGGTAACATTTATTAAAAAGTCCATCTTAAAACCAGTGACTTAAGATGCCACTTTTATCATGTACTAGAGTCAACTCATTTCCTCTTAGACATACTAAACAATAGCAATCCTGTAATTTCATTCCTTTCCACTGTAACCACTGAGCACAGAATGCATGCTTCTCCCAGGTGAGGAGGCCTTGCCAGTGTTTGTCTTCTGGAGACCACTGTCTTCTCAACATCACTGCACAGCTCTCAGCGTTCCGGTTTACTCACAGCACAGATTTCTAGCCTGCGAAATTCAGGGCTGGTGTTTCGGAGTGGTGACCCCACCAAGTTTCTTTCTGGAGCCGTGTAGATGCAAAAGTTCTGAAAATCTGGACACTCCTCACTCAAAATGATTTTTGTTCAATGCTTTATTCATTGATAGGTGCAATCATTTCTTCAGTTGTTAGCAAGCAACAAGAGAGTGGTCAATTCAGCCAGATGTTAAGCAGCAGAGAAAATCTAGGATATAGTGTTCTCTTCTGCAATATTAGTGGGCCTTACAAGTGTCATGGAAGAAATATAGGTTGTTTAGATTAAAGTGTTAGGCATTTTCTAATTTGTTTTTCATTGTCTATGAAACCCATGAATTAAATTCTACTTGAAATTCAGTACATTGAGTCTAATGGATCAATGGTGGGGGAGAGGGATGTGGGAGCAGGGGACATAAGCGATAAAACAGCCTAGCAAATAAATAAACTTGTATTCTTATGGCACCTGGAAATAGGTACATATTCCCTTATTTCACATAATCACTGCAAAGAATAGTATGGTATCAGGACAAGGAAAAAAACCTTCCAAGATAAAATTAAATCAACCAGGAAAGGTAAAACCAAGCAAATTGATTATTCTGACACTACAAAGTCAAACACACTTAAAGGTTAACATCACTGTAAAAACAAAATCTTTCTCATAAAAATATTGCTCTAAGTTTTGAATTCACTGGAAAAGAATTAGTCAAAATGTTAAATGATAACTATATTAAACTTCTTGCATGTGCCATCTACAATGGTAGAGAACATATTTTCAAATTGTTGAGAATGGTATAAAGATCAGTGTAAACACATGGCGTGAAATGACTGATTGGACAGAATTGCTACTTTAGGACCAGACACATCCTTTGATAATTAAAGTGTCAGTAAAATTGGGAAGATTTTTAAGGTTTGTGTAATAAAATTTGTACCTGAGAATTGTTGATTCTGAATGTAAATGGTGTCTTAAAATGATGTGTTCTTTTGTCACATAGATTTTATCTATTACTATGTGAATATTTGTACTCTCAGGGTTCTAAGCTACTTCAGGGTCAAACCTGTGGAACAGGTAGAATAAACACTGCGGGAAATGTTATACTACCTTGTCACCATAAGGGTAGGGGAACCCCCCAAGATTCTAATATCATGTATCTTTTTTCGATGCCCTTTTCTCACCCAGTTAATATTACCTCCATCTCATCTTAACTGATATCTTTAGCCTTCAAATTTTTGTGAACTATCAACACCAATTTTTAGTTGTCTGTTGGGTATCCAAACTTGTATACAAAACAAACCCCTCAAATTTCACTAAGGCAAATTTCAGGAATTTCCAGTGTGTGGTGTGGCATGTTGAGGAGCTTAGAAATGACCTCTCCATCCTCAAAACACGTAAAAAGCTGCACAAATGGAAAAATCAGCAACTCCTTTTAGATCCATAAGAAAAGTAAGAGAAAACTGATGTCTCCAAAATTGAAGAGACAGAAAAGAACATAGAGAGAATCACAATTTACCAGAGCGGAAACCCATGAGGGAACGGGTGCTGGGATAGGAAACCTGAATGGTCACTGACAAATTACATCAGGCGCCATGGGAACGAGTTTGAGAACGTCAGAGGCCCCAGTCATGGAAGACGGGATCCACCCATGTGTGTGAGTTTCAGTTAGAAGCTCAACAAGGTACTCACAGTGAATATTGGGGCGAAATCCCCTCAAGTGTCCTGCAGAAGAAGGAGGGAAAAATCACTATTTTTTTTTAAGTTTTTTTTTAGAAACATTGTATTTATTTATTTTTAGAGAGGGGAAGGAAGGGAGAAAAGATGGAGAGAAACATCAATGTGTCATGCCCCCTACTGGGGACCTGGCCTGCAACCCAGACATGTGCCCTAGACTGGGAATCAAACCAGCCACCCTTTGGTTCTCAGGCCGGCACTCAATCCACTGAGCCACACCAGCCAGGGAAAAATCTTCATTTTGAAATATGGCAGAGCATTATATTCTTATGGTGAAATTTTCTCAGGTGAAATTTTAACCAGAACTTAACGTGCTGGGAGGTTTTACTAGAGCCTAACTGACCCAGAAAAAGGGAGCTGACCAATTCCAGCTGGCTCTACCCTTCCACAGAGAGGAAGAGAAATACTCACCTCCAGACCCTTCTAGCTCTCCACGTGAGAAAAAGGAAATACCTGACTTCATTCAACCCACTCTAGCTATTCTTTCCCATTTAAGGGCAGGGTGAACTGAGAAGCACTTGTAAGGTTCACAGTCCAGAGGCACAGACTCACTACAACACAGACTCAGAGGACTGAACGCTTCCCCCCCGATGCCTCACCCCCACAGCACTAAAGGCCTGTCTACAGGAGACCCTTAACTTGGTACATCTTGCCCAGCTACTAAGAAAAAAATTACAAGGCATACAAAAAGGTAAAAAACACAGTTTTAAGAGACAGGACAAGCAACCCAACCAGACTCAGATATAGCAGACATGTTGGATCAGACTGGGAATTTAAGACAACTATGATTATTATGTTACAGAATTCTAATGGATAAAGTACACAGTGTGGAAATAGATTGGACAATGTAAGCAGAGAGACAGAAGTTTTAAGAAAAAATTTTAAAAAGACATGCTAGAGTTTACAAAAAATAGTGTCTTTAATGGGCTCGTTAGTGGAGTGAACAACCAAGGCAAGAATTTCAGAGCTTGAGGGTATTTAAATACAAACTGCCAAAACTAAAAAGCAAAGAGACAAAAATATTGAATTAAAAGAACAAAAAACCTCAGGATCACCAAGAACTGTGGGATATCTCTAAAAGGTGTGAAACATAATCGTGATGGAAATACCAGCAGGAAAAGGATGATAAAAAAAATAACCTAAAAAATATTTGAAGCAATAGTGCCTGAAAAGGTCCTCAATTTAATGTCCGATATGAAATCACAGATCCGGGAAGCTCAGAGAACACCAAGCAGGATAAATGCCACTAACTTTCACCTAAGCATATTTATTGTATTTAAATTGCAAAAAATCAAAAATTAAAAAAAATTTGAAAGACGCCAGAGGGAAAAAACAATTATATCCAACATCTCCTCAGAAACCATGCAAGTGAGAAGAGTGGAATGGAATACTTAAAGTGTTGTGAGGAGAAAAAAATAAAAGGCTACTAATATAGAAATCTTTACCTTGTAAAATAGTTCTTCAAAAGTGACTGAAAAATAGTGACTCTTTTGTGGTTTTCAACATGATGTGTAAGGCAGAGAATAGTGAGAGACAATGCCGGGGGGTGGACAAGGCTAAAGGGACTAGGTAAGTCATGTAAAAATTAACTTAATCCTATAGTCCATAGTGATAGCCAGTACTCAGTAAATGCTTATACTTTCTGAGCATTGCGGTATTTTCTACATACCCAATCTTAGTTAAATCCTAACAACGGCCCAAGTAAGAATATTAGGACACAGAGAAATGGAGCAGTTTCTTAAGCACAATGCTATGTATACTGCCATGGAGAGTCATTAAAAGATTTTAAGCAATAAAAAATGTTGCTGCTTTGTATTGTTTTTCCCCTATTATTGACTCCTTAATGAGCTCAAGGAATATTAAAGCTAAAATAGGCCTTAGAGATCATCTGGCTCAACCATTTTAATTCACACAGTAAGGAACTGAAGCCCAGGAACATTAACCTGGTCAGGCCACAATGATTTGGTAGTAGAGTGAGATTAGCATCTGGGACTCCAAACCTATCCTACATTGGCCTGCAGTACTCCTTCCATTAATAGTCTCTTTCTGGACTTTTAAAAATCATCAGTTCAAGCCCATAGCAATGACTGTAACCCAGACCCTAGTGATATCTCCTTCTTCCCTTACTCTTCCACATTAATCATACCCGACATGTAGTGTAAGTGAGAAAAGACGCAGACATGGGTTTTCCATTATGTGGAATTAGAATACTTGATATTCTTTGATGCTTGCTTAGTCATTTCAAACAGAATTACTTTCACCCTATTAGAGCTTTTAGACTAAACTCTTGATAATCACCTCATTAAATTTCACTCTTCCAATAAGCTCCCTTGAAAACTGTTGAGAAATTATCTCTGAGATAGTGTAGGGGAAAAACTCTGGATTTAGGAGCCAAGATGACAGGCTTCACAATTCAGTTCCACTACTTACAAATTAAGTGATCTTGACCAATCACTTAAATAATTTGGTAAATTACTAATATTATTATAACCACCTTGCCAAGCTGTGTGAGGATTAAACTATCATGACAAGTAGGCATACTTTTGATGTTCCACAAGTGTTTTAAGAGGCAACCAATTTTGTGTGTGCATGGTATTCTAATTTGCTGAATGGGAGGTAGTAAAACAAGTAGTTAATGAACAAGTTTAAAGTCTTGCTTGCTTATAATAATCAACATATAACTAGGCATCTGGTAGTTTAATTTTGGAAAAAAATTGTTAAGTGAGAGGATTTTTCATTTTAAAGACTGATTTCCCTCCTAATTCTGTTATTCAGGCATCATAAAACTTTAGAGTAGTTAAGATAAAATTTTCCAAAATGTAGAAATAACACAAAAAGTTTACTTTGTATTTTCCAATGTCATACACAGGTGTATTCTAATAACCCATTCAAGAATTCAAAGAGTATTTGATAAATAGACCTACAAAGTCAGTAAGGTAAAGAATGAAAAATTACGTTTGCTAAATTAGGCAGAAAGCCTAGAGCAATTTTGTTTCCTAGGTGAATGTCTATTTGACTCACTATTTTCTATTGATCAGATCTCTATCTATAGACTCTGTAAAGTTGTAAACTCTTAAAACACTTAGAATATTACTAAATTGCAACGTTTTGTCCAGAAAAAAAATTGTTGTCTACTAGAAAAGATAACTTTAAAAATTGTATTATTACTGGCATGTAGGGTATTAGTCAGCTTTGTATCTAATTTAGCAAATGTATTTACACATTTCTCTTCTAGCTGAATAAATAAATATGTTCTACAAATGTTCTTGGAACCAGCTTTAACCATCCTGCTGGCTCCTCCAAAGGATTGATTAAATTTGTGAAATACGTTTGATATATATTTGTACAAAAGTCATTTTTTTACCATTTAAAAAACTATATTTTGACAGAGCAGAGCTTTTTGATGCCATTGTTATTCTAGGAGGAATCCCACAGATGCTGCCCTCCAGCTAAGGTCACACGAGGTAAGAGAACCCTTGCTACTCTAGCAAAAATGTGGAATGAGCCATTATTGCTTAGTGGTGATGGTTAATGGATAATGTCAGTCTAGTTTATATCACTGGTGAAGGAGTAAAAAGATTTACAAAGGCAAGGAACCTCAGAGAGAAAAATGTAGTCTAGAGCCGATACTCAACCCCTCTCTTATTGAGGCTCAGGTTTTTAAAATCTTTATGATCCTGTTGCTAGAAGTCAGTCAGGTGAGGAATGCTGGCAGAAAGGAAGTCAAGGGCACCCAAGGAGTGCCCAGAATGCTCAGGCAAATGAATCAGCCTCACTTCAAGGGCTGAATGACTATGGAGAGATGGAGTGTCACGAAGAAAAGAATGCATGAATAAATATGAAAATATCCTGCCTTTCCCTCAATCACTTCGGTCAGGAGGGTGTAGTCTGGGGAGTCACTCAACACATAAAGCCACATAAAAACTGAAATGGAGGGCAGAGGGAGAAGTAACTGGATGAAGATGGTCAAAAGGCACAAACTTCAAATTACAAGATAAATCAGTACTAGGGATGTAATGTGCAGCATAACTATACTTAACACTGGTAAATACTGAATGTTGTTATGAGAGTAAATCCTGAGAACTATCATCACCAGGGAAAAATTTTGTTTTCCTATTGTATTTCTATGAGAGATAATGGATGTCAACTAAACTTACTGTAATACTGATTTTATGATATGTGTAAGTCAAATCATTATTCTGTACACCTTAAACTTATACTGTTCTGTATGCTAATTGTATCTCAATAAAATTTCAGAAAGGGGCAGAGAAGAAGCAACCGTGAAAAAGTCACATTGAAGTCTTAAATCTCAATATTTCAGAATTTGACTTTGTTTGGAAATAGATTCCTTACAGAGGTAATCAAGTTAGAATGACCTAATTTGGTTGAACCTTAATTCAATACAAATGGTGCTATAAAAAGGAGAAATTTGGACACAGACGTGTATACATGGAGCATTCCACGTCAGCATGAACAGGGCTACCCCCACGCCGAGGAGAGAGGCCTAGAACAGGTCCTTCCCTCATAACCTTCAGAAGGAACCAACGCTGCCAATACTTTCATTTCAGACTTCTAGCTTCTAAAACTGAGACAAATATTTGTTGTTTAAGCCACCCAGTTTGTGGTATTTTGTTATAGCAGCCCAAGCCAACTACTATATGAGTCTTTATTTGAACAAGTGAGTTATCTACATCTATAAGAAAACATAAATGCATAAATGCTGTTTAAAATATTAATGTATTGTATTATATTATAAATTTATCAAATTGTTCATGTACAAACGTCCACTTAAATTTCTCTGCTATGTAGATGGAGTCCTCTTACACCAATAATGGAGACAGTAATCAAAACTACTTGGTGTCCTAACTTTAGTGTTATTATTGGCATCTTCCTTCCTGCTTCTCTGGTTACTGACCACGGCTTGACTGCAAGCACTAAGGTAGCCACGTGCCCAGGACTGGCCGTTCATATCATCCCCTGAACCTCGCCATTGCGATTCATCTGGTCCTGAAATATGTTCAAAGATACACGCCTCCATTACCAGTCAAGAAATCCCTCCCCTACCTCTTTCATTAATTTGTTTAAAATTATGTTTCTGTCACTTGCAACTGAAATTATAATGTTTTAACCAATATATTTAATTTTTTCCTTTAAATTGATAGTTCTAATAATTAAATGTAGATTTTTAGAGGTAGATCATTTGAACTTACAGAATTGGAAAGTGGATGACTCATCCGTTATCACATTGTTAGGAGTGAAATTAGAATAAGCCTAGGGTTTGTAATTGAAAAACTAACAAATTAACACAAATACTCTTGATAATATCTCTAACAAATATCAAATTACAAGTTTCATGTTTACTATAACACACTGTTTTTCCGAGTGAAGGGAATCACAAATATTATTTAATTCTAAGTGTGCCGAATAAGAGGAATAGCATGCAGTATGTTTGTAAAGTATTTGATCTGGTTTCCTAGGGCGCTGATAAAGTTCAGAACCTTCAAAAATGCCTCATATTCTTGGCTGGATGGCTAACTACCAAATTGCTTATGTAAAAGAAATAATATCAACAATAATTATGATATAATATCTATATAATATTAATTTCTTATGACAGTTTAGAAATATTGACATATACTCCAAATCTTCGCTATGGCATATACAGAAAAAGTCCAACCATTGTTAATATAAGGAGAATGGTTTGCACAACATTGACATAACCTGGCAGCCAAAAAGAGTGGACTGGAATGCGCATGCATAAACAATGATGACATCATTGCACCAGTCTGTGGGGGCAGTAGACACCATTGAGGGAGCATGTGTACTGTGTGGCCATTATATTCAAAATGACTGAGCAAGTAGAGCAATGAATCTGCATTAGATTTTGCATTAAGCTTGAATATTCCTCCATAGAAACTATTCAGATGATTCAAAAGGCCACAGCTGTGGGAAACTGGTGATTGGCAGCTTCATCATGACAATGTGCCTGCTCATGCATCATGTTTCATGCAGAGTTATTTGGCAAACATCAAATCACCCAGGTGACTCAGACCCCGTACAGCCCAGATTTGGCACCCTGCAACTTCTGGCTTTTCCCAAAACTAAAATCACCTTTGAAAGGGAAGAGATTTCAGACTGTCAATGAGATTAAGAAAAATACAACAGGGCAGCTGATGGTGATTGGGAGACCTGTGTAAGGTCTCAGGGTGCCTGCTTTGAAAGGGACTGAGGTACCATTATCCTATGTACAGTGTTTCTTGTATCTTTTATCTTCTTCAATAAATATCTCTATTTTTCATAGTACATGGCTATATACTTTCTGGACAGACCTCATATGCAAAGATATAT
Organism: Micronycteris hirsuta; assembly: GCA_004026765.1. Lineage (NCBI taxonomy): Eukaryota > Metazoa > Chordata > Mammalia > Chiroptera > Phyllostomidae > Micronycteris > Micronycteris hirsuta. The sequence goes on from PVJI01000746.1 coordinate 101,429, forward strand.
TTCTTTGGTTTAAGAAAAATTTTATATATATATAAAATATATATGTATAATAAATATATAGTAAATATATATTTATGTTATATTATCAATATAGATATTTATTATATACAATAATATTTATAATAAGACATATTATAAATATAGGATATATTTTATATATATATATAAAAAGAACACTCAGGCTTCTTATATTAAGTAAAACAATGTGGGTGGCATGAGATAATCACTGAGAACAATTGTTCCTTTAGTTGAAATCTGAAATATCTGTTTCCGTGTATTAGAGAAAAAAGGTATCTAATGCTGAAATTTCACACCAAACAGAATGCCCTTCAATATCACAAACTAAAGTTACAGCTCTGGAGTTGTGTCAACTAGCATGTCATTTACTACAAACCTAGTCCTGTGGGAGAAACACCATACATCTCACTCTATTAGATTAAATAATTCTTATTAATACAGAGCTCAACAAATTATATATAAATCAAAGAAGACAATACTATGTGGGGTAACTAATTTATAAATCAAATTATCTTAGCTCCTCTTCTACTATAATTTCCTTTCCAGTTTTTATATGATAGAGCCCTTTAAAGAATCCATGGTTAAAATAGCTAATATTTTATGTGTCCTTATTATATATTAGGTATCACTCTAATCACTTTACAGTGTACACTTATGGCAAACTGTTGATTCTCCCTAATAATTATTTTCTTATTTCTTTTAAGGTAATACACTCATTTTTGGCTAGACACATTGAGATCCAGAATGACAATTTTATGTCTAAGTTCTAATTAATAGGACTTCAGAGAAAGCACGGTACAAGTTTCAGTTTTGCCTTTAAAGGGAAAGGGTCTTTATGTTGGCTGAAATGCTGATCTATTTACGAGCCATCTATAAAAAATATATAGAATGATGAAACAAAAGATCAATGGATCCTGAATCTATGACCCTTCAGCATGTCAAGTCACCATATCAGCTTGGAATTTTAAGTGAGGAAAATACAAGCTTCTATCATGTCAAGATTTCAAAATTTGGCGCTTCTATTATATATAGCTTTACATATATCCTGTGACCTGTGTAATAGAGTGTGGTTTTATAAAATTATAGATCTAAAGAAAAGTACATATCCACGCAAATTTTGCTTAACTATTAAGGTAATCCTGGATAAGCTGAAGTCCATCAATCTGCACTTGAATCTCAGGTTAAGAATCATTGGTATAATGACGACTTTTCTATTAACAAAATATTTCTTAAAAAATTAATTCTAACTACTCTTAGGTTTCCATCTTGATAGTTAATACTGCAAGAAATAGGTTATATAAAACATTTATAATTGTTTATATATGTATACATATACATGTGCGTACACATGTGTACACACATATAAATTTGTTGTGTGTAAAACTTATGCTGTTTTCATATAAATAAGTCAAGTTCTTGGTTAGTGATGGTGCCAAGATAATAGTTTGTGGAGGACTTTAGTACCCACCACTAAACAATCTCCAAAAACACCCAACCTACAATACCAACTGCTCATTTGTAAAGTCGACTGACATTTTTCAACTTGTAAAACGAAAAAAGTCATTTTTAAAAAGTGATTTATGTACATTACCCAAAGTAAATAAAAACAGTGTGCCTCTATGTACATGTACATGCAGGTGTTAAGTCACTTTGGCCCATCCTTCCATCATATTGCTGCTCCAAAGCCAAGCTGTGAGGGGATTCTGAGCTGCAGCTAAGAAAGGCCTGCTAACATCCATCAAAGCAAAGGCCAGTAGGCAGAGAAAATACGAGTGTTTGGCAATACAGCTTAGACACATGGGAGTTTGTGTTGCATCTCTCTTCCTTTCATTTCCGTTTTCTTACTGCAGAATATAGAGAAAGTCACAGACTTCTGTGGGTATTGGGGCAGAAAGTGAGTTAAAACCTTACTCATGATTAGGTCAGACAACACGAGCTGGGCGAACAGAGCCTGTGGCCAAGTCAGAGAACATCTGACTGCTTCAAAATAAGCAGCTCCAGTCTTTGATGTTCAGCAAGGCCCTCCAGCTCTGAAATTCTATAACTCTTTCATAAAACCAAATATTAAAATCAAACCAATTGAAAGGACTCCAACCTAAGACTTAGAGTAAGATGGTAAAATAAAAGTGGAAACTAATGAGAATAACATAAATCTTTAAAATATTTAGCATTACTTCTGAAAAAAGTATGCCTCTATGGTGAATATTATTCATATAAGGTATATTATAGATTATATATGTTTTATAATAAACTATCATATAGTAAGATAAGAAATACATTAAATTATATATAATACCTGAAAATAAAAATTTAATATACCTACATAAAACTATACAAATACATACATGTTTAATCAATTAGGTTTCAATTGAGAACTACGCATAAAACACCTTAAATAGGCCTTGAATTGTATTATAAATTATTTCCAAAATGATAATCTAATAACCTGATAGCAATATATATATAAAATCTGAGTTCTGGCCAAGATGGATGCATAGGTAGAAACCCTTGCTTCCTCGCACAACCAAAAGGAAGATAACAATCAATCTAAAATCAATAAACAACCAGAAGTGCCAGAAAATCAAACTGCATGGAACTCCAACAACCAAGGAATTAAAGAAACAGTCAACCAGATGGACCAGACCAGTAGGAGGGAGAGGGGCAGACAGACAGACAGGCAGGCAGACAGAACCCAGGGCAAGGCAGCAGACCATGCAGGCAGGGCTGGCTGAATGGGAAACTGAGACTTGAGAGCTGACTGTGGACTATGGCAGGGGTTGCCACGGTGGGAGAAACTCCCAGTCTCACAGGAGAGGTTGTTGGGAAGTGGGGCTAGAGCCCAGCAAGTGAGCTGCATTGTTCCTTCTCTGGCCCTTCCCCCACAGACAGCACCACAATGCAGCAAAGAGGGTTACCCTTCCCTGGTGAACACCGAAGTCCCTGTCCCCTTAAAACTTAACAGGTGCCCTGAGGCAAAGAAATATGGCCCAAATGAAAGAACAGAGCAAAACTCCAGAGAAAGAGCTTAGCAATGAGGAGATAGCCAACCCATCTGATGTGGAATTCAAAACACTGGTAATCAAGATGCTCACAGAACTGATTGAGCTTGGTTGAAAAATGAATGATACCCAAAGTGAAATAAAGCAAAATATTCAGGGAACCAACAGTGACAGGAAGGAAACCAGGACTCAAATCAATGATTTGGAACAAAAGGAAGAAATAAACATCCAACTAGAACAGAATGAAGAAACAAGAATTCAAAAAAATGAAGAGAGGCTTAGGAACTTCTGAGACAATTTTAAACATTCCAATATCTGAATCATAGGGGTGCCAGAAGGAGAACAGCAAGAAATTGAAAACTTATTCGGAAAAATAATGAAGGAAAACTTCCCCAATCTGGCAAAGGAAATAGATTTTCAGGAAGTCCAGGAAGCTCAGAGAGTCCCAAAGAATTTGGACCCAAAGAGGAACACACCAAGGCACATCATCATTGAGTTACCCAAGGTTAAAGATAAAGAGAGCATCTTAAAAGCAGCAAGAAAGTAGAGAGTTACCAACAAAGACTGTAAGCTGATTTCTCAAAAGAGACCTTACAGGCAAGAAGGGACTAGAAAGAAGTATTGAAAGTCATGAAAGGCAAGGACCTACATCCAAGATTACTCTATTCAGAAAAGCTATCATTTAGAATGGAAGGGCAGATAAAGTGCTTCTCAGATAAGGTCAAGTTCAAGGAGTTCATCATCACCAAGCCATTATTATATGAAATGTTAAGGGGACTTACCTAAGAAATTGAAAAAGATCAAGAACTATGAACACTAAAATGAAAACCACCTCACAACTATCAACAAATGAACCTAAAAGAAGATAAATAAAAACGAAGCAAACAACTAGAAAAGGAACAGAATCAGAGAAATGGAGATCACATAGAGGATTTTCAATGGAAAGGGGGAGGGGAAGAATAGAGAGGGAAAGGTGTAGGAAAGAAGAAGCATAATAGGTAGGCATAAAAGAGATGGGGAGAGGTTAAGAATGGTATAGGAAACAGAGAACTCAAAGAACTTATATGTACACCCCATGAACATGAACTAAGGAGGGGGAATGCTGGATGGCTGGGGGGTGCAGGGTGGAAGGAGGATATATTAGGAAAATTGGGAAAACTGTAATAGCATAATCAATAAAATAAATTTAAAAAAATAAATAAAAAATGAAATAGGCATAGTTTGCAACTCAAACCTAATTAAGTGTGCATGTGTGTATTTGTGTTTATATGTGTATATATATGTATGTATATAGAGCACAATTTTCTGGTATAGCGTATTACATAATTCTTCATATTTTTTCTTTTATTCGAAAGGCAATAGCAATACCTGTGGTCAGCCAGTGATATTTATAAGCTCATTGGGAAAAAACTAGCAACAAATCATGCCTGCTCTGCCCTCACCTTCATCATTTTGCTCCCTAATCTTTACTACCACTGATTCTTTCTCTCTTAGGACAAGACTTGGTTCATTCAGTGTTTATATATAATTGACTAAATCTAAAATTAATAAATAAAGGATATTAATTACATTTTATGCCAACTTAATTTTCCATCTTAAATTTCCTTGTTATATAGTCCAGTGTTTCTACCCAGGGCATGTAGGACAGTGAGTGCTGTGAGGTAGCGTAAGAGGATTCAAAATAATATAGGTTTGGCAATATAAAAAATATGTTTAAATAATATTAATTCCCCCAATAAAAAAATTTAAGTCCAAAAAAATAAAACACCCACTCTTTATAGTTTAAAAGAATTCAAATAAGAAACTTTCAGTCTCAACCCCCAAATTTTCTCTCAAACAATATCTGGATTTCTCTGCATAGCGATGACTCTTTCAGCATCTTCAGAGCTATATTAATCCTATTCTAAGACTCTTTTAAGTTCGACTTTTATAAAGAGTTCAAAAAGTCAGTAAGTCTCAGGAAACTATCACATAATCAGCTCTACAACCACACATGCTTTTTCTCTCTAAAATGCCAAAACCAATATAATACTTTCAGACATTATGCTAAGCAAACTTTGTTTCCTGCAACTAGAACTTACTAACGGTTTGGATCATCCTACAAAAGACCATAGAGAGACATCTAAATGATACTTGGGGAGACAAGAATTAGAAACAAAAATCATGTGAAAACTCTTAAAAGCTTTTGCATCCTTTCAAACCTTAAACATTTGCTATAGTGTTTCATCTTGACGCCAGGTCCTATCACGCTGCATTCCTTTTCCACAGTATTTTCCTACATCAAGGCCAATAGTCTTCCAACATTAATATCTTAGTTTTCCTGGCCCATTCCCAAGGGGGTCTTACTTAAATCAAACCTGTTTTTTCTTTATAATAATTGCCTCTCTAAACTTTCTTGCCTCTGCAAGCTTTCTTATGCATTCTGCATTCCCAAAGAATCAGAATCAACATTACCACTCTAGAGCTGCTGCCATAGCTTGTCCCAGCACTTCCTGTGCCCACCACCCTCCAACATACTAGCAGAGATCAAGTGGGAGGATTCTCTGCAGGTTCTATCTAATGGAAAGAGTAGAATTAAGAAAATATAAACAAAGCGAAAACCTCTAATCCGGTAAGCAAGTGCCCTATAACCTCAAAGCACAGGTCTCTCAAGGTAAAAGCAGATTAAAAAATGTGGCTTAGATATAAGTCAAATAGAGTCTTTTTATAATCCATCCGTGTTTACAGCCTGGAACACCCTACGGAAAGCTACGGAAAGGAGTTGACTTCATAAACTATAGATAATCCAGGCCTTTCGCACGTACCAGTTATTCACGGAGAAAGGAGAGAGGAAGTCAGACAGAGAGCAACACAGCCGGGCAAGGAGAAAGGGGAGACAAAGAGAAACACACACACACACACACACACACACTCTCACACGGGGGGGGGGGGGGGCGTTGGGAGAGCAGACGGAAAGAGAGACAAAGACAGAGAGGGATTGAGGTTACAACCTTTAGAAGGTGGTGTTAGGCCCCTGACTAAAGATTCTTATCACATGGAAGCAAAAAATATAGGAAAGTCCTTCCACTAATCTTCTTACTCATTAGGCAGAACAAGGAAAAGACCAGATTGTATTTTCTAATATTTAGACAAAATAACTCTAACAGCTGGTTGAACAATGTTGCTCATTACGTGTCAGAGCCTCACAAAGTAGATGAATAACTCATTCTCTCTTGTTAAATTTAGTGTATTTTTTTAAAGGTTTTATTTATTTATTTTTAGACAGAAGGGAAGGGAGGGAGAAAGATGAGGAGAGAAACATCGATGTGTGGTTGCCTCTCACATGGCCCCCACTGGGGACCCGGCCTGCAACCCAGGCATGTGCCCTGACTGGGAATCGAACTGGTGACCTTTTAGTTTGCAGCCTGCACTCAATCCACTGAGCTATACCAGCCAGGGCAGACAACTCATTCTCTTATAAGCAGGGGCAAGTGAAGAGATTCATAGAAGATGGAGGCTGCCTTCTCAGCCTTGTAACAGAGGACACCAGGTCTACAGAGTGAGTGCTCCCCTCTAAGAGCCCAGATGGGACTTTGAGAAAGGGAAAAGGATCTCCCTCCATACCCATCACTCCTTCTAATTCCAGGAGGATCACTGCCGTGGATAGTATGAGTCTGAAGCTATGAGCAGAAAGAACTAGAAATGTTGGAGAACTTTTTGCAGAGAGGTGACATTTATAAGATATTTTGAAAGTTAAGTAGGATTTTTATTAGGCAGTCGAGTTGAAAAGGGCATTCCAAGTAATAAAAGCAAAAACTTAGAGATATAAAGTATATAGCTCATTTGGCAAACTGTGAGAATTCAGTCAGAAAAAGCTCATTACTGAATTGACACAGAGAGAGAAATAGAAAGATAGCATGTGTCTATGAGTGTGCAGGTACGTGTGAAAAAGGTAATTTGTTCAAATATTACGATTCTTTTTAAATGTCCCACCGAGGATCTAGATTGTAATCTTTAGAAATGGGAAACTAATACAGGACTTTTCATTAGAGGAATGCAATAATATGACCACTGTCTTAGGAAAAAAATAACTCTACTGGACATGTGGAAGATGAGGATAGAAAGCTAAGGTTGATGTGATCTGAACGACCCCAGCAATTTGACCCTCCGCAGCATGCAATGCTCCCTATCAGGTATAGGACCCTGCAATCTTTGTATAGAGCAGAACCCTTATGATGACTTTGGACCTCTCTAGCTCTTGGAGGTGCTCTGAATTAGGGCTTGACAAGTCTAGATATGGCACTAGCAGGGACTGATGTTTTACATAATGGTCCAAACAAAGACGGCAAGAAAGATACAGACCAATGTCAACAAGGCTCAGAGGTTCGTAGTGAGAGCCATTTCCAACTGGTAAACTTGATCTCCTTTGTTCTTTCTGTCCAACGACCAGCTATACGATAGTTCTCTATCCGGAGTACCACTCCTTAAAGTTGTTTGGCAACTTATGGGCACATTCTTCATTAGACAGTGGTGCTGACTTTAATGAACAGGGGTCGGGGAGGCAAAACTTCCCAAATTGTGTAAAACAGAGCCTTAATAATAACTACCATTATAAATATGCCACCAAAAATGCCAATAGTTCTCCTGTGACAAACATTGTTATACCAATTGTTTTCTTAAGTATTCTGTCAGACATTTCAGTCCTAGGAAACACTATGAAAAACAAACCAACAACTCATAAACAATATAACAGTGGTAAGTGAATTTGTTCAATTCTGAATACCATACCTCTTCTTAGAGAGAAATTTAATATATTTGCATATTAAAAGCACTCAACAGCTCTATTTAACTTTGTGTAATCCAATTTTCCTTAAATATATTCTCTAATGTCCCATAGGCCACTTTCAGAATTTGCCTTAGAAATACAGAATCACAGGTCACATTCCAGATTTTGTGCTTCTGACTAGCTCTGAGAGTAATACTGTTACTCAGAGTCATAGTGAGATAGAGTATGTGGTGAGAGGAACTGTCAACAAGGAAGCAAGACCACTCCCTGATGCGGACCCCGTTCCCACACAGGGTCCATGTGCTGTGGTTGCTGCGGTGAACAAATGCACAGGGACTGCAGAAGTCCTGTGGAGAAAAAGGGACGGCATGGCCACTCTCTAAGTAAGAGAGGGGGTCAGAGACAGCTGGACCCCTGCCTGGCCACAGGCTTTTATTGCTTTTCTGGGTACATTACACTAAGGATGGTTCTCATTTACTATGCACAGGTCCTCATTCACTATGCACAGGTTCACTGTAGTTGATTACCTTTTACAGATAACAAAGGAAAGAATGTTGCTAATTACTTCAAAGAGAAGGTTGTTACAGATCCAGGGGAAAAGTGATTGAAGTGGTTACACTCTACACTTGGAAGGTTTAGCATAGACTTTAAGAAGTTACTTTAGAGATATGCAGTAAACGTTTGTTGCCTCAATCCAGGGTGAGGGAGTTTTAGCAAAAGCAAGTTTCATAGTAGTCTAGGTACAATGCAGGCCTGGTCCCCCACGGGAAAACCTATCTGTGGGCATGGGTCCTGCATGCCAAACCTTGAGTCCCACTGGCTTTTCCAAGTGGGAGCTGGGCTACATTTCCCATGCCACCCAAAACGGTTCCCTATAACTCCTCGGTAGAGATGACTAAAACCAGGAGAGACCAGCTCGATCCAACATGGTGACTAATTTCAGCCCATGATAACCCATAGCCTCATTGTACCCCCACTGTAATTCATTAGCATGTTAATTGACACACCCTGAGCTGCCTAGACCAGAAATGGAAAGCCCATACAAGGACTGAAATGGCTGACAATACTTCTCTGAGTAATCCCCACCCCCTGCCTGGAAAGACCCTGAATGTTCCCTCCCCCCTTATTAAATACCATATCCCCCTTCATTAAATGAACCTCATTGAAGGAAGCAAATTCCACTAAAGGACTGCTCTGTCTGTGGAGTGACCCACTCCCTGTCTCACTGCTTTACTAATAAACTCACTTTCACTTTAAATGCTATGTTGGCCCTTAATTGAATTCTTTCCTGCATGAAGCCAAGAACCCACAGGTCATGGACCTCTGGGTCCCCTGACCCTTGGAACACCTGCATTAAAAGGATCACACGGTAGATGTTCCGAACCGGCTTCCCATAAATGTGCCACTTCGTCGTGTGAATTATTTTGAACTGAGGGCAATCAACACACTGCAGTCTTATGAGAAACTTTTACCTCTCCCTTAGCATTTAAATGAGGAGCCTTACCCATAATAAGAGTTCTCGGCAGAAATAACATTTTCTCGACCATCTGTATGTTAGAGCAAACTACTAATTACTGAACTTCTGCTCTGCTTATTGTCCTGCAATGACCTTCTTCCCCTCTAAAGCCCCAAGACAGCTTACACCATCCTTGGCTCAGAATGTCATGAAGCATCTCATTTTCCCGTTCTGTCTCTGAACCTCTCCTGCCTGTGGGGTCTCTGACTCTCTCATCTACGTGGGTTCCCGTGCATATGCCTATAATTAAATTTGGTTATTTCTTCTTATTAGTCTGTCTCATTTAGATTTAACTATTAGACTAATAAAGATAAACTTTATGGTAGAGGAAAGTTTCTTCCTCCTTCACAACACATAGGGTAGCAAAGGCAGACTGTTGGTTCTCAATCCTGCTTGTGATTTTAATCAACTGAAAATGCTTTCAAATATTACACACACACACACACACACACACACACACACACACACACACACATATGGAGCTAGAGAGAGAGAGAGATACTAATGTCAGAGCTCCATCTCCAGAAATTCTAATAAAGCTTAAATGTCAACATTTTGTTTTCAACCCTCCTAGGTGATTCCAGTATCCAGCCAAGATGAGAAGCCCTACTTTAAATTTGTACTGCCTTGTATTCAATGGGTTCCCACCTATCATGACAGATGCCAATGATATTTGTTTACTTTATTGTTTATTTACTTATTTTGAAGCTGTCTGAGTTGGAATAAGTATAACAAGCCAGCATGATAAGCAAAACAATTGCAATTTGGATTCTAATATTTTCAGATCTCAGAGCAACCTCAGGCTTATGTGTTTAAAGTTTCATTTTTTTCCATTTGCCAAATTAAAATATAAGCAGACATTGATTTATCACATGATAATGATAATTTGAGAGAGAAATAAATCTTACACTGAGTGAAACACACTTTGAAGAAGCAAAATCTCTATAAGAGGGACGTTTAAGCATGCATTTAGACAGAATACTCTAGTGAGTTAGAGAAATAGATGTGGGGAAGAGAACCTGAAGATGTAAAGAGTTAGGTGACTGTTTCACATGTCTCGCCAAGAGATTATGAAGTTTTAAAGAGAAATGAACCAGTGAATTCTTGATGAAGGAAATGAGTCAAGTAGAGGTATTTTTGAGTTAGTCTTGTTTGTTGTAGAGGAGGAAGAATAATTTGCCCTCTACTCTTTGAGGTTCCTGGCTGGGACCACCTTGTAATAAAAAGACAGGTTAATAGGAGAAAAACAAACAGATGTTCAATAACATGCATACCTCCTGTATATAAGGGAGACACTCAGGAAAACAGGTAAGTCTTCAATATGGCCCAAGCCACCACCTTAAATCTCCAACTAAAGATAAAAGAAGAGTTTGAGGAGTGGCGGAGCTAGCTATGAGAAGTTACTGGAAAATGCCTGTAAACAGGGTATGGTCACAATGTAGGTTTCAGGCCTGTCTCCTACTGATAAGAGTCTCTAGACATTGACATCCTCCTCCTTGTGTTTCAGAGTGGAATCCATCCTTACAAATAGAGATTTCCCTTAGATATGTAAATAACCCCTTAGAAAAGTGTAACTTCTACTCAGTTCTTAGAGCTTTTCCTGTGTCTGCTGTTTCTTAAAAAATAATCAGCTAAAGATGATTTTTATGCCAAAGAGGCATATTTCCATGTGCCAAATTCTGTTCCCATTCAATGTTTATTGGTCTAAATGGGGAGAATGAAAGTGAAAAATTTTACAAATAGCACCCAGATTTTTTGCTTGAGAAGCTAAAATGCAGAAAGAGAAGCAATTTAGGAGATACAGATTTTGAAAATGTATTTTAAGAGTATGTACTAAAGCTGTTACCAAACCCAAATAACTAAGTTCATCTGCCTGCACCCTCTGTCCAATAAATATACAAGCAGGGATTTGTAGTAAAAAAAGAAATTCGTTTATAAGAATTGGCCAATCCGGAGATGCACAAGCCTGCGCTCTAAAAGACCCAAGTCTCTGATGGCACGTAGGGTACAGACTGTATAGGGCCGTATTACAGGACACCAAGGGTTAGGGGTTCGGAGTCCTGTTAGGAGCTGACTGGTCAGAGGTAAGATAAGGATAATAAATCATTTCTTCAGGTCTCAAGGACAACTTTGAGGTCAGCTACGGTTTTCAGAACCAGTTTCAAAGAGAGATAGCTAAAGGGGTTGACCTGCCTTAGAACTCAGGAACTGAAACATAAGTTAAATTAGGCTATACCAATGTAAGACACGTTCAAACCCATAGAGAATTTTTATGAGTTTATTTGAGCCAAACTGATGACAATTACCGGGAAGCAAAACCTCAATGAGTTGAGCAAATGCTCCAGAGAATGGTAGCTATGCACCTTATTTTAGACGTCACAGTCAAAAAAGAAGAGGTAAGGGGTTACACGAAATCCACTGGGAGGTAGATCAGGGAGGTGGGAGAGAGCAAAGAGGGTGCGGGGTGTGGGATGGAACCTCGGCGACTGGATAGAAGATAAAATGACAGACACAAACTTCTTTTACAGAAGTGAATACAGGACAATTAATAGTCAACAATTAACACAATAACAATAACAATGAGCAGATCTTTGTTCTCTGCAGGGTGAGGCCTGTTGTTTAAGGGGTCCAGAAAAAGAGAAATTATTTTTGCAAAGACATGATGTCAGGTATGTTATCCTAAAGGTAAAAATGATGGAGGGCTCAAATGTTGGAAAACTTTGTCTCAGGTTATAGCTAATAAGCTTAGTAATCAATGCATGTAAAAAGCTAGCCTTTTGGGAACTAAAGGTATGACCCACCCTGACTCCAGGAGACCACAGGCAGTGCCCCCTCTGTGCCTCAGGAGGACTGCAAGTATTCAGGGTGGTATCTGAGCCATGGTGCTCCAGGGACAGAAGCCCAGCACCCTCCACCCAAGACACAGATAAAGACCACCGCCCGGGGCATAGATTAAAGAATGCTTCAGCTTTTTTTTTATCCGATTAACTTTTCCCCTGAATTCCAATCCCCTTTCCTACACTTTGTTCTCCTTATAAAAAGGGTGGATTTAAAATGGAATTTAAGACATTCTGTTAGGGTACAAACCCACTGTCTTCTCCGATCACCAGGCATCTGAATACAGTGCCCACAAATATTCAATGTTCGTCTCTGCTTATTGGGTCTGGTAGGTGACAGGCAGCAGGAACACTAGTTTTTTCCAGTTCCAGACAGCAGACAACAGACAGACAGCTGAGATAAAGGTTGACCTTTGTTAGAGAAGAATATTGCCTTAGGACAGGACTACTCTCCAAGAACTGCTTTTAGTCAAAAAGTTTTAATTTTAGTGGCTACCTTAGGTCTGTGTTTGTAAGGTCTCCATGCAGGCCTCCCCGGAGCTTTCCTCCAGGTGTTACCTGTAGCCTGCCTGGGGCTTAAACCTGCGACCATTAGGCAGGGCTGGGCTCTAGCCTTCCCCTGCCACAGGGGTCAATGACCATCAAGGTGTGAGACAGGTCAGGTCAGTGAAGTGTACTGAGAGAGAAGAAGGAAAAATGGTTGTTTTAAAACCAAACTTAAAATCAAATCAGAATAACAAGGACCCTTGGTTTCAAAACTAAAAGTTTAGATATCCTCTCCAGGATAGAAGATAAATATATGAAAAGCTGAGAATAGCATGCGGAGAGATAGAATGCACCTAAGTGATGCTAGGAGGAAAAAGATAAAGAAAAACAGGTGAAAGAGAAGATGGAATTACCAGAGAAGCAAGAAATCACAGAAAACAAAAGTGGAGAGCTTTTAAATATAGAGGAAGATAACAGAACAGTCTGCAGGGAGATATCAAAGAATGAAAACTAAGATAAACTGTTAGGTACTAGGAATCTATGGCTGACCTGTGAGAGATAGGTTTTCTACCACGAAGAGAACTATAATCAGAGTAAGGAGTGCAAAAAACGGGATTTAGGCTATGGAGATGAAGACAAGAAAAGCAATCCTGGAAGACGCAAGAGAAGGTTCTTCCGTGGAGGGAAGACTGGATGCGCTTCAGGGCAGGCTGCAAAGACCGGTACAGGATGTGATGAAGGGCTGGGGGCGGGATGTGGGAAGAGAGACGAGAGAACAAAGAGCAAGCTGTGACAGAAATCAAAGAATGGGAAGATGGGTGAAAGTTCCCTTCCTGTGAAAAAGAGAAATTTTCTAGCTAAAGCAAAAGATCGGGTCATCTGCTAAAAGGAAGCAAGAGGGTAAAAAACAAGTTTGATGCATCCTTTGTAAGAAAGATGAAGAAGAATACTGAAAGTCCAGCTAAATTCTACAAATTTAACTTGTATTTGATCAGAGGGTCACAGGCCTATAATTTTTTTTCCTTAATGGTATCACTCTGAGAATGGATCTAGGAAAGAAATATTATTGATAAATCTCACACCTTATTTTGAGTAGAAAAACAATGGGGAGGAAAAAATGGGAATTAGTTATAAGGTTAATAACAATGTTTTCTCTATGTATGAATATATGAAAGAATATACCAGTATCAGTACCTTCAGCATTCCATCCCTTTTATGACCGGAAAACAGATGACAAGAAATATGAACATTTGATTGGAACTGGGTTGTTAGTTCAGCAGTCACTCGAAAATTGGTATGGGTATGGAAACTCTTGCCATCTGAGGGGAAAAAATAATCTGTAATCAGCCTGCTAGAAAAGAGATTTTGACACCTCCTCAAATATAGAAAAGAATGTTCAGGTGATTTATTACCTGTCATAACAGAATCAGCCTCAAACTCTGGATATACCTTAGTTAGTGTCAATCTGATCTGTAGAGAGATAAGTGGTGCTCTTTAAGGTTTATGGACAGGAAGGGAGAAAATCAGGAAAGGGGAAATGAACTATAAAGATCATAAAATCATTTCTCCTTACTCCAGTATCTACTGCTCCAGCACACTTGAATAGATGTTCAGAAAGTAGCGTGGCCCATGGAGAAACCATTACAGTAAATTTAAAAAATACATATACAAAATCCTCTATGACAGATTTGGAGCATATCAATTTTTAAACTCTCAGAGACTTTATTTTGATGTCTTCAGAAGCCTGCACTTTAGTTTTCAGTTCTTTTACCCCATGAGGGTTTACTAAAAATAAGATGAAGATTTAAAGTTGATTTCATAGTAATTATGAATGCCTATAGTGTCTCTACAGTGATTACAAAAATAATCATCACTTATTTTTCCTATTCCCAGGAATCAGTTGTGTTCCTGTTCCAAGTACTCCGCCCATCCCCTTTTCGGTCCATGTGGCCCTTTGAGGAAAGAGGAGGTGAAGGAATAGTGTGCAGTTGACCCTTGAACAGCATGGGTTGGAAGTGTGCAGGTCCACTTATATGCACATTTTTTTAAATAAATACTGTAAATGTATTTTCTCTTCTTTGTGATTTTCTTAACATTTTTTCTCTAGCTTAGTTTATTGTAATGTTAAAGAAAAGGGGGCGTATACTAATGACAAGCTCAGCTGGGGGTGGGAGGGGCACATGGTGGGCCTTACGAAGTTGGTGACTGAAAGTCACCACTGATGACAGTTTGAACATAAAAATTCCTAACTACACAGGTCGTGGTGGGTAGTCACATCCTAGGCCCGTACTTTTCTTGATAAACTTTATAATCTTTACCTTAAGTGAGCTCTGTCTATTGTTTTTGCACATGTAGGATAACACATGTTTGAAATGACAGAGTAATATTCTTTTCCAGACCTCTCGAAGGCACAACTTCCGGCACCGGAGCAGGAGACCACAGAACTCCTCTATGTTATCTTGTTGCCCACATTCCATCTCCATGTGCTACAATTATTAAATGTTAACTATCCTGTAGCCATCAGTGTGAAAGAAGTATGTGTCTCTTCATTTTGCTTTTTGTTCAGTCCTAGAGGATCCTTGTTCTGCTTTCTCCCACCTCTTTAATCCACCACCAATGGCTTTCAAGCAACCTTCCTTACATCTCCTCCTTTGATTCTAGTGTATAAAATAAGCTGTAAAACTGCCACTCTGTAGAGCATTTACACAAACACTTGAGATTTTTTTTCTGGGCAGGTCCTCAGATTGTGTCCAAAGGCACAATTCCTGACATGATTGCAGATTCTGCCCAAATATATAAAACTGCAAAATGTTTACCGTGAAAAAGCCAAGGAAGATGCTGCTGCTGTGGGTAATCATGTGGCCAAATTGCTGCAGTCCATAGGCCAGGGACCAGAGTACATTTCAGAGAAAGAATTAAAATTACTCTGCAGCAATTCTGCATTTCTTCGAGTGGTAAGATATCGATCCTTAGCTGAAGAATATGGCTTAAATACAGTTAACAGGTATAAAATTATTTCCAGTATGGGCAATCTAGATAATGAGATGGTATTATACTTAATGTTACAGGCTATGGATAGATTTCATAAACAACATGGTAGATATCCAGGGGTATATAACTATCAAGTTGAAGAAGATATAGGAAAGTTGAAGCCTTGTCTCATCAGCGTCCTTCAGGAATATGAACTATGTAATGGTGGAAGATGATTATGTCCACAAATTTTGGAGCTACTAAGCCACACACCATTGCTGCATTCAAGAGGTTATCAGAATAATCATGAAATAATTTGTAATTTTAAAAAATACTTATATTTATAATGTCATGTCACAAACTTCAGCAACTTTTCAGTTATAGAATAGGCACCCTATGTAGTGTGTTTCTTAAAACTTTAATTGCCTTCAGGTTGTGCTCATATATGTAGAATTCTGCTAAAGGAGAACTATTAAATTGTTTGCTTAATACAAATTTTTCTCATTTGAAAAAAAAAAAAAAAAAACAACTTACTCACTCTGTTCTTCCTTTGTATGTAGCTGGAGAAGACTGACTTTCTTATATCAGCCCAATCTGGTTCTGTCTTGTATATCTATAGGCTGGACGTTCCTTCCTCCACAGTAAGAACACGGTGCATAATACATACAACATACAAAACACGTGTCAATCAACTGTCTATGTTATCGGCAAGGCTTCTGCTCAACATCAGTCAAATAGCAGTTAGGTTTTGAGGGAGTCAAAGTTATATGTGGATTTTTGACTGTACAGGAGATGAGTGTCCCTCACCCCTGTGTTGTTTCAAGGTCAACAGTAGAAAGAAGTAGAAGCCATTTACCTGGCTTATTAGAAACTTTTCATGAAACATGGTCTTACCTAGATTAAGCCAAAATGAGAAAGAGAAGATTTCACCAAGAGTTACTATATTGAAATAGCTAAATAATACCACCAGAATCCCCCCAATTCCTTCATCTTCCTATCATTATGGCAATCCATATAACACAAAGGATTAAGAAAAATTATTTCTAATCCTAACCTTTCCAAGGACTCCACTTGTCTTTCTAAGTTTTACTTCGTTACCAAAAATGTGGGCTCTGGGCTTTGAAGAATAAAGTTAGGAAGTCTTATTTCTTTAAGAGGTCGATGCCTGTACAAATATGAGAAATAAAAATATAACAGTGGTATTTTAAAGGAATTGTTAGAAAAACAGAATTTGAAAAATATTCAGATAAACTATAGTTCCAATAGTAGTAATCACTCTATCCCTGGAAGCATCATGGAAAATTTGGAAAGGGCAGGTAATCAATATTAATTCTGAACATTTTTTTTAATACTCTTTAAAATGTACTTGGAAAATAAGGGGAAAACACAAAAAGTGAAAATCTGTAATAATCCCAAGATTTAAATTTGTAATCCTATAAAACAGTCACTCCTTCCAGATCTCTATAACCAGGAGCAATCACAATTAACAAGCTTGGTGTATATCTTCAAATCATTCTTGAACTCACAGAGGTATATTTATATTTGTAATATATTTGCATTTGCCAATCCTCCATCACGATAGTCTAATTCTTTATTCATTTGAATAAAGGGGGTCCTGTGACTTTACCAGTAAATTATAAGTGAAGTAATGGTACTACAGTTATAGGCCCAACCCTTAATTAGACTGCCAGCTTCTACTTTCTCTCTTTGGGACACACCTCGGAATGCTCCTTCTTTGAATGCAGTTTCTATACCGTGAGAAGCAAATGCCATGTGAAGTTATATGTAGGCAGTCTATTCAACAGCTCTAGCCGGACTCTCCTCCAACAGTCAGTATCAAATTCCATCCATGTGAATGACCCCTCTGGGACATCCAGCCCAGCGATGCCTTGAATTACTACAGTCATAACTCCTATTGGAATG
Organism: Micronycteris hirsuta; assembly: GCA_004026765.1. NCBI lineage: Eukaryota > Metazoa > Chordata > Mammalia > Chiroptera > Phyllostomidae > Micronycteris > Micronycteris hirsuta. The sequence continues at coordinate 118,943 of PVJI01000746.1, forward strand.
CAGTTGCTTGAGAAAACCCAAGAGAGGATGGCTCAGTTGAGTCCAGTCAATTCACAGAACCAAAAAAGCTACTAATGATTTTTTATATTAAGCTGCTAAATTTGGAAGTGGATCATTACACAGCAATAGATAAATGAAGCAGCTTTTTTTACATTTTAACATTTCTACTATTAGGATGATAAGAAATATGATTAAAAAAAGGCATCATTTCACAGTGTAATGTGCAATAATAAATTTCATACTAATAGTGTCATTGGTAAATTAATAGCGTTATTGATAAGGTGTCTGATAACCACTAATATCTTAGAGTCAATGAAACATAGTTCTTGAAGATACTATAAATGAAAGCTCTAAGACAGCTGTGATGCTTGAGATGTGTTGTGGTGTGTGAGGATTTAGTAAATAGATTATGCAGACCCTACATACTTAGGCTCCCAGGACTGAACGTGGGCAGAGGAAAAGAAAAGGATATAGAATAGGATGGCCGGGAGTATGAAAATAAACCATCTATACCAAAATATCAGGCTAAACTTTTAAGAAGTACAAAGGTATGGGAAATGTTAAGAATACTAAATTGGAGACTTTGGCCAAGATGGAGGTGTAGGTAGACACACTGTGCCTCCTCGAACAACGAAGAGGGACAACAACAATTTAAAAACAAAAAAGAGCCAGAACTGACAGAAAATCGAACTGTATGGAAGTCCAACAACCAAAGAGTTAAAGAAGACACGTTCATCCAGACCAGTAAGCGGGGCAGAGCCAGGTGGAGAGGGCTCGCGGCAAGGCTGCGGTTTGTGGAGCATGGCGGGCAACCCTGCAGCTGGCCAGCGCGAGACCCACGGCTGGTGGACCCAGACCCAGTGGGACCAAGGCTGGTGGAGCAGGCAGTCCCGCATTCAAGTGCGGATAACGGAGCAGTTGGGGAGCGAAACAGACCGAGCAGCCCAGGGTCCCAGTTCTGGGAAACAAAGCTTTAAACCATCTATTGAAAACACCTGTGAGGTTGAGGCGGCTGCAGGAGGAACTCCCAGCCTCACAGGAGAGTTCGTTGGAGAGACCCACAGGGTCCTAGAATGTACACAAGCCCACCCACTCTGGAATCAGCACAGAAGGGCCTGATTTGCTTGTGGGCAGGGGGGAAGTGACTGAAAGCTGGCAGAGAGCAGAGGAAGCGCCATTGTTCCCTCTCAGACCCCTTCCCCACAGACAGCGTCACAATGCAGTGATGTGGGCTGCCCTGCCCTGGAGAACACCTAAGGCTCCACCCCTTATACATAACAGGCATGCCGAGAAAAAACAATGGCCCAAATGAAAGAATGGATCAAAATTCCAGAAAAAATACAACTAAGCCACGAAGAGATAGCCAACCTATCAGACGCACAATTCAAAACACCGGTAATCAGGATGCTCACAGAACTGGTTGAATTTGATCACAAATTAGATGAAAAAATGAAGGCTAAGCTAAGTGAAATAACAGGAAATGTACAGGGAACCAATAGTATTGGGAAGGAAACTGGGACTCAAATCAATGGTGTGGACCAGAAGGAAGAAAGAAACATTCAACAAGAAAAAAATGAAGAAACAAGAATTCAAAAATATGAGGGGAGGCTTAGGAACCTCCAAGACATCTTTAAATGTTCCAGCATCTGAATTATAGGGGTACCAGAAGGAGAAGAGGAAGAGCAACCAATTGAAAACTTATTTGAACAAATAATGAAAGAGAACTTCCCCAATCTGGCAAAGGAAATAGACTTCCAGGAAGTCCAGGAAGCTCAGAGAGTCCCAAAGAAGTTGGACCCAAAGAGGAATACACCAAGGCACATCATAATTACATTACCCAGGATTAAAAATAAGGAGAGAATCTTACAAGCAGCAAGAGAAAAGGAGACAGTTACCTACAAAGGAATTCCCATAAGACTTCCAGCTGATTTCTCAAAGGAGAACTTTCAGGCAAGAAGGGGATGGAAAGAAGTATGCCAAATCATGAAAGGCAAGGACCTACATCCAAGAATACTCTATCCAGCAAAACTTTCATTTAGAACGGAAGGGCAGATAAAGTGCTTCTCAGATAAGGTGAAGTTCAAGGACTTCATCATCACCCAGCCTTTATTATATGAAATGTTAAAGGGATTTATATAAGACAGGGAGAGTTATCAACAGGGGAGGGGGAAAAGGTGCAGAGAATAAGTAGCATAAATGGTAGGTAGAAAACAGACAGGGGGAGGTTAAGACTAGTATAGGGAGTGTAGAAGACAAAGAACTTATGTGTATGACCTATGGACAAAAACTAAAGGGGGTGAATGTCGGGGGGGGTGGAGAGGAATAAAGGGGGGAAAATGGGACAACTGTAATAGCATAATCAATAAAATATATTTTTTTAAAAATACTGAATTGGAGTTAGAAATGTTATATTCCAAAATAATAGCTATTTTAAAATTCAGTCCTCTAAACTCTAAGAACTTCAGCAAATCATTTTATCTTTTCAAATGTTAGTTGCTTTATCAAGAACAATGGAAAAAGTGAATATTCCTCCATAAGGTTATTGTGAAAATCTTATGAAATAACGCTTATAAAAGCAAGTTTTAAGTGTAAATTCATTAGAAAGGCAAAGGATTTTCATTAACACTGTTAAAATGAACAACCAATGGCTAAGAACAAATCATGTCCCGTACTCTGGGCCAGAATTTAAGCCAGAATAGAATCTTTCTCTTGCTCTAAAGCATTTAACTTATGAGCTCTACTATTAAATTTAGATAATGGGGACGCAAAATCTCCTAGAAAAATGCAAGCATATCAAACACAGTAACTTATAAAAAGTAAAATACATCATGATCAAGTAAAGTTTATCTCAGGAATATAAGGTTTAATCAAATTTGTCCTTTGGCATTGTTTATTTCTCTTCTCTTTTTGTTATTTTTTTAAATGTATTTCTCTTCCACCTGGTAAACTTCTGAATGGTAAATAAATCAAAACCAGTTCTATAGCCCATAGTTGCTCACATAGGCCTATGATATGAGAGACTTGGGGGAACATGTTGGAAGGAAAATGAGATAGAGTAAATCTTGTTGACCATGCAATTCAGGCCAGCAGAAGCTGGTGGTGATTGCGGTCCTAACCTATTTTACATCCCTCATCCTCATGTCTCTGAACACAGATAAAGAAGCATGACACGAATATCCATGGATCAGTTCCCTGTTGTTGTTTTTTTATGGCTGAAGAATATTCTAGTATAGGGATATTTCAGATTTTGTTTATCCATATATCCATTGTTAAATAATTGAGTTATTTCCACTTTGGTATATTATAAATGATGCTATTATAAATGTTCATGTATATGTTTTTATGTGAACACATACAAGGGAGGAACCCCCCAAAATGGAATTTATTTATAAAAAATTGTGTATTCTTACATGTTTAAACTCCAGTCACCTTCAAAGAACTCTCCATTTGATGCAACATGCCTATGAAGACTTTTTTCCACTGCTCAAAACAGTTTTGGTACTCACCAATTTTGATGCTACTTTGTGCTTACCACTGTTATAGCTCCTTCAACTTGTATTGAATTTGGATTTATCTGTTACTAGGCTGTCTTCACATTAAATTGTTATCCCTCTGGAAGGTAAAGTAATATCATTATATAAATGGTTATTTCCCTAGGGCCAACACAGAGTCTGGAACGTAATGCATAGAAAACAAATATGTTATGTGGATGAATACTCCAAATCACTTCCCCCCACTGGAGAGTTACAGAGTTTTAATAAGGAAGCATATAAAATATTTAATTTAAAAATGGCAACTCTATTAAACAACAACTGGGAATTCTCATTTAAAGTGGCACTTGATTAGCAGCTCCAGACGTGTCGTCTTAAACTTACCAGGAAAGTACGTACTTGTAAGGACATAGATAAAGATAAAATCTACACCATTATTTAAAGGGGTACTCGCAATTTAAGAGCTAAGAATTTCCACTAATTTTAATACTGACAGAGCTGGTTAAAATAAACCAATGTAAAAACACACAAACATCAGTAAGTATCCTGTTCATAAACCACCTCTTGAAGTAAAAGAGTCCTATCCATATGAAAGAAGTTAAAGAGGTAATTTATCTCTCTTACTGATCTAGAATTCTCCAACTGACAGACCCAGGTTTTTGTTAAACAGGAAAATGGACAGCCACCTTCCCACAAGTAGCCTTCTCTACATGGAGAAGTGATATGTTTGAAACGCAAGATTACTATTCCACACCCCACATGTCCGGATATTAAAAATATCCACACAGATATAGCAATTCCAAAGACACTTCAGTGAAATGTTGGCATGTACTTGCATCTGTTAGCCAAATATTACTGGGTCACTTTGTGGATAGTCTTGGAGACATGATATTACATCAAAACAAACTAAATATTGATGTAAAATTTTTGAAAAAGAATTATGAATCATTATTTAACTATTTTAAGAATCTCATGCTCTACCGACTGAGCTAGGCGAGAGCACCGTTATTTAACTATTTTTTTTAATTTTTTTTTTAAGATTTTTATTTATTTATTTTCAGAGAGAGGAGAAGGGAGGGAGAAAGAACAATGTATGGTTGCCTCTCACATGGCCCTCACTGGGGACCTGGCCCGCAACCCAGGCATGTGCCCCGACTGGGAATCGAACCAGGACCCTCTGGTTCCCAGTCCGTGCTCAATCCACTGAGCTACACCAGCCGGGCGCGTTATTTAACTATTTTAAAGAGACAGCAAAGTGTAAATTACATTGCAAAACTTCATACTAATCTTATTCATTAAAATTTTCTTGAAAGAACTTTTAGCAAATGCTTGTAAGATTTTTTTCCTTTTCTCTTTGTTACAAACTTTTACAAAATTCTAATTTTCCTATGAACAAAAAAAGAATTGTAATTGTGCAGAATGGTGTTTGTCCATTTGTCACCCTAATACATGACCCTATGATTTGTGTTGAAGGAAACAGTTTTTATTAACAGGGTTCCAACTTCGGAGGAGGACGCTGAGAGCACTCCTGCTCTGAGCCCTTCTCTCCCTGAGACCCAGAGCTTTTCTTGCTCCCCAAAAGATTACAAGCCAAAACCGTGCCCAGAAGTTCCCCCTTTCCTTATCTGCCCTTAAGCAGGCCACACAAACAGATCACCCTCTCCTGAATGTGCACTCCGGAGTTTCAGAGTCGTTTCAGTGTCTTCTTGCAGCAGCTCTCTCAGACACTGGGGAGCGCTGCTCTCAGTCTCCACGTAGCGGTCCAGGCCCCACGTGCCTGCTACACTGGATCACAGTGTCCCGGAGACTGGAGCCCAGTGACGCACCTGTCCCGGTGTAGGACCCGGCCTCCAATAGCGGGCTTCCAATCATGCGGGGAGGAAGCCCTCGGTGGGCCTGGCATCTGCCTGGTCCTGCAAGTGCCAGTCCAGGTGAGAAGCAAGGCCAAAGCCTAGAGCCTGCACCTGGCACCAAAAGCCAGGGAGGGAGAGAGAGCGAGCTTGCGCCAAGCTTCAAAAGCCCTGTACTAAGCAAGAAAGCGAGCTTCTCCCAGCCTTTGCTTTTAAAAAGGGCCCTCCGGAAATCCCCTGTGCACGGGAAGCCAGTGGGAGTGTCCTGCTTTCCAACCAATGGCCGCGTTTGTCTTTGCCGCTTTTACCAGCCCTGGGCAGAAGTCACTAGTCACCTTGGGCAGGGTGTCCAGCACTCACTGCTCAAGAAAGCATTGTACGAGCTTCCTTCCCCTCTTCTCGTCCCCACCCACACCAAGTCAGGAGTGGCTGGACCGTGTTGTCTTTGTTTACAGTTTGTCCTGGGCAGCAGCCTCCTTCCACAACCCGGCCCTCCGCAGAAAGGCAAGGCTGCTTTAATCTACGGCCTCAGCAGCTTTCCCTGCCCCCCTGCCTTTTTGTTGGATTTGGAGGTGGGGTTCCCCTGGACCTGGGGTCTCCTCTGCTTTCCAGGTCTGACCTACTCCATTACAGAATCTTCTAAGAATCTAGATAAATCATCTGTAAAGAAAGAAATAAAAACAAGGATGGTCTCACACTTCATAAAACCAAATGCCTGAAGTCAATGGATATTCATTTTTATGTTTTGACAGAGAAAGCTTCCTACACTAAGAGTTTCTAGGAAACAACGTATTGTTTATTACAGTTCCGGTTCATTCACAGTTGCTGTTACCTCTTCGCATACATTATTTCATATTGGAGATTTCTTCAGGTATTTTGTGATCTTGGCTCACATTTCAACTTAAATTACTAAAAAGCTTGTTGCGCATGTTGGGGGCAGGTGTAGATTGTAGGCTTAATGTTAGAGAGGTCTCTGAAAAAGCCGTTTTATTTGGAAACCCCAGATTGTTTTCTAGAGCTTGTCAGATTTCTCAGAGAAAATATCCTACCTCTTCCCTAAAAGAGAAAAGAAAAACAAACGGCCGTAAGAAATCTAGAAGCTAAATTGGAGATGAGGGTTGACGTTTGGGGACCACCTTAGAATACGTAGTTGGGCTTCTCCCCAGTTCTTCTGTTTCAATGCAGTACTCCCACCTGCAACTGTGCATTTTATTCCTTAGAGAAATTGTGGAGGGGGTCTCCAGAGAGTAAGCAATCTGCACTTCTGCTGGCGTGGTAGTGGAGCACAGAGGAGATCATCAGAACTGGGTTTCCACTTGTTGCAATTAAAGTGCATCTTCGAAAGATTTCAGTGGTACTGTTTCAGTTTTCCCTACACACCCACTCCCAGAGTTACACTGTGCTGTCAATTGCTGAGCCTTTCAGAATGTCTAGAGTCCACATTGCATAGCTTGTCGATTTCCTCTCTTCCGGTTTAGGATTCAGCTTGGTGAGGACGGCCACCTTTACCGTTCATCCTTTTCATTCCATCCTCCCAGATGTGTTACTCTCTCTTCTGTTACTCCTGTCCTTGTTAAGTTACTCATTTCAGATTTCCCTTTAGCATTTATTTGTGTTTAATTTTATCAGGAAGTGAAATTAAGTATGCTTTAGCCAAATCTATTAATAATTTATAATTATAAATTATATTCTAATTACCAGGATGAATTCTAGTTGGCTATAGCATATTATTTTTTAATTAATTTGCCAACTTTGCTAAAATTTTATTGAGATTTTTGCACTATGTCCATAAATGATATTCCCTTTTGGTTTTCCTTTCTCATATTGTCTTGTGTGGTTTTGAAATAAAGTGAACCGGATCATCTTTATTATCTGTAAGGGATTAATATAAGGGTTATGTGTTCCTGGATGTTTTGACAAGACAGAACTATAAAACCACCTGGGAATGTTGCTTTTTTCAAAGACATGGATATTTTGCTCTGAACTAATTGCTGTAATTGTTTTAGAGTTTATTCAGATCTTCTATTTCTCATAAAGTCAGTTTTATTTACTGTATTTTACCTGAAAAGGGAAAGCATCTAAGCCTTTAAATTTTTAATCATAAATTTTGGGTAGAATTCTTCTATGATTTTGTTTAATGCCTCTGCCTCTGCAGTTATGTTGCTTTTATCATTTCATAGAATTAGTTTGTGCTTTCTCTTGAGTTTCTTATCAACATTTTTAGAAATTTAACTGATATATCGGTTCTACAAAAAGATCCTCTTTATTGTTTTATTGACTTTAAAAATTAGTGTTTTAACTTATTTCTTTTGTTTTATGCTCTTTGGCTTCCTGTTTTGTACCCTAACTTCTTGAATTAAACATTTAAATCACTAATCTTTAGTAATTGCCTCTATTATCACATATGCATTTTAAACTATGAATTTCCTTCTAAAAAACATTTTCTTTTGCATCCTCTAGGCTTTGTTACATAAAGCTTGTATGTTCAGTTCTAAAATATTGTAATGCCTATTTATCTTTCTTTCAAGATTTGATATTTATAAATATATGCTTCATGGTTTGGCTTTTGAAACTAATTACTACTTTTATTACAATATGATTAGAAAAGACATTGGTCTAATTTTGTTTACTCAGTGTTGATTGAGATTTAATTTTTGGCCTAGTTGATGGTCAATTATTGAAATGTTTCATATTTTACTAAAAAGATGAACTTTGTTGCAACAGTTTCTGAAGGATCCCTGTTACCAATTTTGAACATTTCAATATCAGTGTTCAATTTTGTTAGTGCCTTTTTTGTTTTTTAATAAGTTTTTGGGCACGTAAAAGTACAGAAAATTTGTGTGTTGCTGGTACAAAAGTATAAAATATTTATAATTAAACAATAAAACATTATAATTAAAATTTATATTATTCAAATAAGATGATTTTAATGAAATAAATAGCCTTGAATTATATGGTAGGGAATTGTTTATTGTCAACAATAACATATTTATCCTTAATAAATATTTTGGCTTTAAAGTCTATTTTATCTGGTAATAATAAAACTGTAATAGATTTATTTTGGATAATAATTTTCTGTATTTTTTTCTTCTGTCTCTTTACTTCAACCTTTTAGTAACTTTATACTTGAGATCTTGGTCAGAACAATGAATAGCTATACATAGAAACTCAGAGAATAAATTGGCTTTCTGGTAAATTGGTTCTTTATGTTTAAGTGATGGCTTTTTATTCTTAATAAAGCTTTTACCTTAAAGTTCATATTGCTTATTACATAATATCATTCTATTTTATTTTAAACCACTCCAATTATTCAATATTGTTACTGATTTATGGTCAGTATATGTTTCATTTCCCATCTCTTTTACCCAGTCATGTTTGCCCACCATTGTATTTTCCTGGTTTTTCTCCTCCATAACGACATACATTATTTAGTCATTCTTATTTTGGAAAGCTGTGAATGGTAAATATTCTCAGCCTTTCCCCCCAAAATGTTTTTATTTAATGTCTTTTGTATATCATAACATATTTAACTATAAAATTGTATGTTTGGGGACAATTCTTTTCTTAGTACTTTGTATATGTCCTTTTACTGTCTTCTGTACCTTATAATTGCCAGACAATTTTTTTTTAGGTATTAGTCTTTTCTGTGAAGTTATTTTTTAAGATTTGTGTTTTCCTTTGTTTTCTTCTGTTTTACTATAATATTTTTAGAAGTTATTTAGTTATTGTGCTTGCAGCTCAATCCACTTCTTAAACTGAGGAATAATGTATTATAATTTGTAAAAGTTTCAGGCATTTGTAATTGTTACTCATCTTTGTGACTTCTTGTGCTGATGGGTGTGTTTGTGCTATTCAGTCTCTCCTTGAGGAGCAACCTTTTCCCATTGCCAACTTTGCACAAAGTTTTCCGTTTCAAAATCTGCCGTATATTGGTGTTAAAACTTCATCTCCTAGCATTAAGAGCATATCAGATTTATTAACCTCAGTGTACTAATGCAACAGATAGATACGTTATCATTCTGGCTTTTTATTCCCTATGCGTTTCTAGAAAAAGGTTTTCTCTCCCTGACTCTCTCCTTCACTCCTTCCTGTTCTCCCTCCCTTCCTCCTTTTCTTTCCTTTTGACTTCTACCAATTACGTATTTTTAAATATTTTTCCAGAATTTAAGTTTATTTTAAAACCTGCTGAATATCTGTATCAGTTTTTTACTTCGTGTTTCTATAAATATTTATTATATTCATACTCTGGAAAGAAAAAGGAAAATAATCACGTGTATCCCTAAGAATTTTGTAACAAAAAGCTTGTATCTGAAAAATTCTCTTATTTCTTCTTAATTTATACCCTAAAAGAAAGTAATGTGACTTTCACTACAAAAATAAGTCTGCTAACCCAGCTCTTGGCTGGAAAGATTCTAAGCCACTAAATTGTGGCCCAGACAAGGCAGCCTGACTCTGCGGTAGGGTCTGGGCTGTTCAATCAAAGCACAGCTTCCCCTTCTTCTGTCGTTCTGATGCACACTCGATGTCCTCCCCTCACCCTTTGCATAGCATGGCCTTCTTTTGGCTTCGAATTTAGTCATTATAACTCAAGGAAGTGACACTGAATCATACAGTTCGCATCTGAAAGCTGTCAGGGCTCTGTGTGTCCCTAGTTTGTAATAAACTATCTTTTTCCTGACAGGGTGAAAGAAGAGAAGCAGGTTGGGGAGACAATTGAATTGGCTTTGTGTAGAACGTGGTGTAGGGGAAAGTTCCTGCTTCTATGGAAACCTAGCAGATTTTTCCACCGTTTTTCTTTCTCCAGGACTGCTTTATAAAATATATTGATGTGGGGCAATTGCCTCATCCCCAGCTTCTTTTATGCTAACACAAGACCAAAAATCTCAGGCTGCATCAGAGTTGCTTTCCTACGGCACAAAGGATAGGTTTTCTCCACGCTTCAGTGCTTCTGATAATATGATATAAATATGCCCTTGTGTACAGTAGCAATTTTCATCTGATGACATCAAAGGGCTTCACAGATATCTGACCCTTTAGAAGTTAAGTGATCGCAAAAAATGGGGGATTCTGTGTCAGAGGATTTAGTTACAGCTATGGAATACTCATAGGATCAAGGAAAAGTTCCTTAATCCTTCAGACTGTCTGATTCTCTAACATGTAGCATAGAAATAATATGATGTACAATCTTAGTAGCACAAAGGCACATTTATTTCTAAGCTCAACTATGAATAAATTGAGATGGTGTGAGCTGAAAGAGAAGTTGATAACCCAAATTTTATATAAATCCTCATATTTGTTGTCTAATATTTTTAAAGAATTACTTAATAAAGGGAAAAAATTAAATATATGTGAATTCTACATTTTAAAATGTTACCTCTCCTGTTTAAGTCAAATAGTGGCATGGCCTTCAGCAAAGAGTTGTAAAAAATACTGGGTTGGCCAAAAAGTCCATTTAATTTTTCCCATAAAATAAAAGACACGTTCTTTTTTCATTTTTACCAATAACCTTATTGATTTGGATACTTTGAGTACATTAGCTTACTCCTGTGTGGTACAATTGTTCTCAATGTCTCAATTTGATCACTATCAAGTTCAACTCGTCTACCCAACTGTGGAGCATCATCCAGTGAGAAATCTCCAGCACGAAAATTTGCAAACCACTTTTGACACATTCAATCAGTCACAGCACCTTCTCCATATACTGCACAAATCTTTTTTGTGTTTCAGTTGCATTTTTACCTTTCTTGAAATGATAAAGCATAACATACTGAAAATGTTGCGTATTTTCTTCCATCTTAAATATTAAAATGACTACACAAAAATTCACCAATTTTGATGGGTTTTAATACATGCTGATATGACAGCTGTCAGAATACAGTCTAACAAAATTGTTTCAAATGGAGTTAAAGACGACTAAGTGCTACTTAGAGCCATCATAGGAAAAAAGAACCAAAAGAAGTGTTTGGCCAACCCAGTACAAAGTGATGAGGTATGGAATATTTGAGGCACTGAGGGATAGAAGCCCCCTATTTGAAAGACATTGTCTAAGTGCATTCTCACGGTGATCCCATAAGCTGATTTTATTATCTTTATTTTACAAAAAGAGAAACTGAGGCTCAAAATGAGGTCAATGACTGCTATAACACAAAACTTTGGTCTTGAAAAAAAGCCTTTTTCTCTTTTTGCTTGTTTGATTTTGTTTTGATCATGATTGACTACTCTATACAAAGGCTCTATTATTGTTCAGTCATTGGACAAAAAGAAGATGTTTGACAAAAAAAAAAACGTAGTTCATATTTAAATGGTATAGGGACCAAGCTATACCAAATGTACTGTTAAAGAATTTCCGGGCCAGAAGTCTTGCTAATCCTCTTGTAGACTGGGCACCAGTGATTGACTTTTTTTCATATATGCAATAATTATAATGGGGTTAGGACTATGAGTCACTTTAATAGTACAAAATTATTATAAAACTGTGCACAGTAATAAGAATTTTACATTTTATAATGATAGAACATCTAGAAAATATTGGCCTAGTCCTTGAGGGTGATGAATTGAATTCCAATGGTAAAAAAGTGGGTTTCAGTAATGAAGAAGCATGCTGTGTCTTTGTAATGGCCTTTCCTAATATCTTCTTTTCTCTTATTTTCACCTAAAATAATCCTATTCATTTGTCTACATAAGCTTTAATATCTATATACCTCGAGGTAATACTATGCAGCCTTAACTCACCTGAAGTCCCTAAATTGTAACAATTTTTTATGCTGCTAGTATCGAAGTCACATTTTCTTATTTCTTTTGCCCTGTTTTAATCATAACCAATTACTGGAGGTCTTAAATGCATGCTGTCACTTCTGCATTTTGCTGTTCCCTCAACCTATGTTATACTTTCTTCCTCTTCTGTTTACTTATACCCTTACTCCTTCACAGTTCAGTTCAGGAATCATCTCTCCTCAGGAAACTTTCCTGTCTATCTAGTCTCCCCAGGTCCCTTCACAGATGATCTGGGTTACATGTCTTCATTGTGTTCCCCTAAGTTCCCTCACATAAATCCCAACATATGGACCTAGTGTAAACAACAGAGATAGTGTAACCACACTGGTGTGTCCATCCCTGGATCCATCGGTTATTAATTGCACGACCTTAGATAAATCATTTAAGTTTTCAGAAACTCATTTTCTTTATCTACAAGATTAGAATAACCATTCCAGATAGGTTCGTTGCAAAGATGAGTGATATTATGTGAAAAACACAGAGTAGGCATTTGTGCTAGATACCATTCCTCCTAGGCCCATTCTTTGCCTTCTCTACCATGTTCTGGGGTCCAGGAGTCTGACTGATAAGAACTTCATTCGTGGGCTCTGTGCCCCTCTCTCTGGCTTGAGCTGGGCTTCATGCACAGATGTGCACAGACAGAGAGATCAGAGGGCAGAAGGAAAGTGAAGTCAGGGTATTTGGTCCCCAAATCCCTCTTTGCCGGTTAGCCAGAGGTCGCCTGCATCCTTCTGCAAGGGTTCAGCCCCTGCCAGCTGGCTCACTCCATACAGTGACCTTCTCTGTGTTCCAGCAATTGTTTCCTCCCCTTACCCTTCATGCCTAGGATACTACATTATCCCTTGTTCATTTTCTCTAACCCTCCTCCCAGAATTGTAAATAGCTTCTTTATGAAACCAACTTTAAAAGTCAGCCTGAGTGTGTCAGCTGTTTCCTGCCAGGACCCTGACTGATGATACCACATTCAATATTATTAACAATATGCACTTAACAAACTGTCCGGTAATTGTCTTTTGACTTCTCTGAATCCCTTGCCAGACTGTGAACTACTGCAGAGCAGGGACCCTGATTCATTTGTCACCGTCATTCCTGTAACCACATACATTGAGTTGCAAAATAAAAACAGTAAGTGATTGTTGATTGATTAAATGAAGGAAGAAAAGAGTATTTATTATATTGACTCCTTAAAAGTAGGCACTGCCCCTTATTCTTCTGAGTATAGTGCTTCATGCTGGGTAATACAGGGTGAAGCAAAAGGGTTATGAGTTTGCAAAACACAGTTTATTCTTCCATTATTATGTATTAGTCATATTATTTCCATAGGAACAACTGTAAACCTACTTTTGCCCCACCCTGTGTAAATAAATGTTCGCAGTAGTGAATGTAAAAATGTTTATAAGCCCATACTTAGTTCAGTAATCTATGTAACTATTTGGAAAGAAGTGAATTGAGAAGGGAAGCATTCTATGGAATTTGGTAAACGTTTTCAATCATTGTCTTGCAAAGAACATTATCCTGGTGCATCCATTTGAAGAGATGTCACTTGAAGCATAACCACTAGGTTACTTTTTTCTCTTCACTGTAAGTAGTATGTTAATTATGTTAATTTAGTGGGGGTGGGGATAATGTTAGGAATTACACTCTATTCTAGGTGTCACAGGGGTCACTGGGTACCCGGGAAAGACAGATGCTCAGAAACAGATACTTGGTTTCAAGTGTCCAATCGGAAATTATGGGTTGAGATGGGGGCTCATATTTGGAATAAAATACTTTAATCTTTAAGAAACAAGGAGATTGAGTTTGTGAATGTACTTTGTTATCTAAAGCTCTGAAAAACCAACATTATTTTAACAACCTTTAGAAATAGACCAGGCAGGTGTTATCACTTCCATGTTATAACTGTGGAAGGTTAAAACTGGAGAGATTAGATGCTTTGCACCAGGTCACACAGAACACGGCAGCACCTGAACGAATGTGAATGAATGTGTGACCCAGTGTTTCCCACTGTGGCAGGATGACTCTTCTTATCCAGAGTTGACCATTGTTTACCTGACTTTATCGGACTCCCTTTTTCCAAATCCATCCTCTTTCTAAGAGTTTTATATGTTTATTTTCCATTATAGTAAATTTGTTGTTTTTGATACTTTTATGCGATGTTTTTTAATAACAAGAGATTACGTTTATTGGTGAAACCCGCAGGGATTGCTCGTGAGGACCCCACTGTGGTTGAAATTTCAGGGTCCGGGAGCCGCGCGCGCTCTCACAAGCACACCAAACTGCTGGATGGCGTCGCCCCCATCAGGCTCCGACGTTCTCTGCAGAGACCGCAGGGAAACTAGTTAATGCCTGGGGCTTTGTTTGTTCAAAAACAATCTGTGGTTATGTGCAGACTGAGTGATTTTTCTGACTTGAGCACTTGAACATATACACTTAATATTTTATAAATGCTTGTATACATTATGAAAAAGAAAATATCAATTTTAATATGTAAAAACTATTAAAAATGAACATTATTTATATTCAGTAAGTAAATACTAAAAGACACGTACTTTCTCCTAGAGGATCTGCACAATTTATTGACAGTAAAAGTTGTTTTGTTTTGTTTTGTTTGCTAAGGTTGTGCATTTTAGTTGCACACTTGGGTTCATTAGCTAGCTTTGTTCCAATGTCATGGGAGGCTGTGCTGTCTCTCAGCAGCCCCTACAAGCTGTGTCTCCCTGATACAAGGAGAGTTGGAAAATTGTTTAGCTTAAGGTAAAAAGTTATAAGCCTAGCAATATAAGCCATGTATATGTTAAAGCTTTTGTTTCAGAAGCTACAGATAAGGCCGTCCTGGCTCCTGGGAAAACAGCTGACCTCCTGGGGCACTGCTAAAGATTACTGCCTGGGGACAACCGGAGGCATCCGGGCCTCTGTGTTCCAAGGAGAGACAGACTACCACCCACCCCTGGGAACAGCTAACTGCCCAGGACAGGAATGTTGCAGCTTCTTTCACCTAATCCTCCCTGAATCTCAGAGTCTTCACTGCACCTTGTTTATTCTCCGGTATAAAAGTCTGGCCTGGAAAGAGAAGACAAGATGGTCTGTTAGGGTATGAACCCACCATCTTCTCAGATCGCGGGCCATCTGAATAAAGTGCCCATAAAGATTCAATCGCTGTCATCGCTTATTGGGTTTGGTAGTGACAGGCAACCCAAACGCTGGTCTCTTTTCCAGTTTCATCCCTATTAACCCATTTTCTTTATAATGTGTCTTAAATTATGCCCACTGTTCTTGTAATGCTGATCTTGTCCTTTGTTAATGCTCTTTAGATAATTTCTAATAAAAATTTAATTACGAGTAGGCTATACATTAAGTGATAGCAAATCTAGCTCTGCATAGTAGAATAGTGCACAATCAGGAAATGGATGATTGAAGATTAATACCCTCTGCTTTCATGATAATTTGCAGACAGTTCAACTGAAGGAAAGAAAAATACAAAGCATTCAGCATTGTGGTAAGCACGATTAGCTTAACAGCCAACAGTCTGTAAGAACCAGTTTTGAGGGGAGATTTAGTGTATGATGGAGGTAATCTATTGCAAAAGACCACCTTCAAACTGGAGCCAAGGATGGCTAAGACTCATCTATACATCTAGAAGCTTATCAAAGGTATGGCCGAGAACCCAAAGTTGCCCTTCGCCACAGCTATGAGCATAAGAATATGGCACAAGCAAAGTATGAGGTATAGATAATATAGAAGCGGGATTAGTACAGGAAAGCACAATCAGCAAGTCAAATGACATTAACATAGAAGATAATACAATAGAGTATTTGTGAGATTTGGAATTATACAGATATTACCTCTGCAATTTAATGATAATTTGACCTTAATCATTAATATGAGTTTTCTTAACTACAGAAGGGTTATAATATATACCTTGCAGTCTTGTTTGGAGGATTAAATTTTAAAAAAATTGTATGTAAAATACCCAGTCCAAAGTGAACTTCCAATGAATAATGTTGCATAGAATCAATTGTTGAATAAATCCTAGGTAAATACTAGTCCCCTTTCTTTGCCTAGCTGAGCTTCTGTCAGAGTGCTGGTAAAATGTGTCCCTTTCTTCCATCAGCCTCTTTTCATTGGTCTATGCCAAGTTTATTGCTGGGTTCTGCACTCCTGACTTAGCACCTGACACCATTTTCAAAATGAGGCCTAGTCTCACTCATAAAGTTTCCCTCCCTCCTCCAATTCTGCCTTTCTTATCTCCAAAATAGTACTATCTGATGTTAAAAAATCATCATTAGCCTAAAATGTTGTGATTTATTAAATCAGTATAGTAGATTTATGGATACTCATTGTATTACTTATTTTTTTCTATATGTTTAAAATTTTAGAACTTTAAAATACATTTTGTAAGACTATACTTTCAGGGATCATTTCTATAGTTCATAAAATACATTTTGCACAATAAGGAAAATACAAAACAATAGATCTATCCATTCATTAATCCATCTATTCTCCAGCTAATGAAGATATTCTTAGAGTGCCAGGCACTGTACCAGGACTTAGCATTAAATCACATTTTTACCCCAGAGAATTGGTCTGAAGGGAACATCACACAAATGAATATATTAGTACAATGTATTGTGAGGATTGCAATGGCAAAGGTGAGCTCAGGTTACAGTGAAAGCCTAGAAGTCTGTAGAAAGCAAAGGATTTCTTGAGGTTGTGACATCTGAAATGAATCTTTAGTATGAGTAGATTATGCAAGCAAATAAAAGGAGAAAACATTCTTAGTAGGGAAAAGACCATGTGCTAAGCTCAGAATCCTAAGTAAGTGTGACATCTCTATGTAAAACCTTAGAGAATAAAGTTTTAATTGGAAGAAAAGGGAAAGTGAGAATGCCAGGTAGAGCAGAAAGGGTCAATTTATAATAATGATATCTAGTTTTATCTAATAAAGTAGTTATTTCTTAGCTCTTAACACTGAGAAGGTCTAGAAGTAATGAGAATCCTGTAGCAATGAACCCCATGAACACCCAGTTTGTGGGTTTGGTTCTTTTTTTAATTTATTTATTTTCAGAGAGAGAAGGGAGGGAGAAAGAGCAATGTATGGTTGCCTCTCACATGGCCCTCACTGGGGACCTGGCCCACAACCCAGGCATGTGCCCCGACTGGGAATCGAACCGGGACCCTCTGGTTCCCAGCCCACGCTCAATCCACTGAGCTACACTAGCCGGGCAGTTTGTGGTTTTTAATAATAGCAGTTAACATCTCTTGAGCACTTCACATGTGTCAGAACTTATAAAACTCCAAAGAATGTTGTAAGGTGAGCATACTCAGGCAGTGATACATTAAATTATGGAATAATCATTACTACACATTTAAAATGAAATTATTGAACATATGCTTATTATCTTCCCCCTTTTTAATTCCCATAGGGCATAAGAACTAATAACTGTCAGACTTTGGATAAAAGTTCAGGGTCTGACTTCAGAGCATCAAATCCAGAGACAGCTGAGACCTTTGAATTATACCACTTTGCATTCCCCAGGTATCTAGGATAGGATCTTGGGCACGGTAGGTACTCAATATTTAGTGAATAAGTGAATGATTCTAAACTTAAACTGTAGAGAGTTGATGGCTACATATTTTTCCCTTCAGCTCTATACATGTATATGTATATATATATATATAAACACAATCATAATTATCATTACCCAACATATCCTAATGTAGCTTGGCTGATATGTACTAATTAGCTGAATATTGGGTATATATATATGTATATACGTATATATAAAACAATTTATACCTTCAAAAGAATCACACTAAATACATTAAACTTTAGAAGTCATCATATGATAGTTAAAATTAATACATCAGTTATGTTTAGAGGTTGTTAGGGCACTAATTATTATTATGAAAACTGATAAAGAACACAAATCAAGCGTTTACCCTTCTTTTTGTACAGAATGTATGTGAGAGCAACCAAATAGCTGATGAGGAAAAGTTATTCTTTACAAAAAAAATCACAATTTAATGCACATAAAATTACAGAGTTCACTATTCTTGTATTTTTAATGAAACAATGGATATAGGAAACAATTACTAGTGAATAATAAAACCATGAGGTAAAACTTTGTCATAGAACTATATAGTAGATAAGAGAGTCTGACATCAACTCAAACCACTGATTAATTAAAAAAAAAACTAGTGCAGAAACCATATAATATATTTCTCTGCTGTCTTTGAGTAAGTAGTATATAGCAAGACCTGTGAAATAATTCTTAACAAAAACAATATCAAAACTGACCCTGATGTCAACCATCTCTCTCTATCTATGAGATGATAGAAAACACAGGGTAAAGAAACCTGCATGGTAAGTGATACCACAAGGGTAACATCAGGCAACCTGAGGAGTGGGGAAATTCTACAGGACAAAATTCAATTTCTTCTAAAAATAAATTACATTTAAAATGAAGAAAAAAAAGGAATATAGATATTTAAAAACTTAAGAAATATTTCTAAACAGAAGCAATGTACAGACTTTTTTGGATTTTAAAAAAACATTTTTAAGATAATGAAAGTAAATTAAGCATAGACTTAAAAATCAGATGGCATTAAGGAATTGTTTTCTCTTTTTGTCTGAGATGTTGTATTGTACTGGTTATATTTTTAAGTCTTTAATTGTTAGCTATGTATACAGAGATATTATGGAGAAAATATAAACTTTGTTAAAAAACACTAAAGAATTTGTTTCTTTTTATTT
This sequence comes from Micronycteris hirsuta, assembly GCA_004026765.1. NCBI lineage: Eukaryota > Metazoa > Chordata > Mammalia > Chiroptera > Phyllostomidae > Micronycteris > Micronycteris hirsuta. Next base: position 137,812 of record PVJI01000746.1, read on the forward strand.
TGGTGGGACAGAAGAAATAATGCCTACGGAAAGATAATAGTTGTTTCATCTTGATGATGGGTACATGCTAATTCATTAAATTACTTTTTTTCTGGTTTGAGTGTATTTATCTATTTCCATTGTAAACTATATTTTTAAAATGGTAGTTATTCAAACTGAACTGAGTATGTTACTTACACTCAATAAATTGTAGCTACTATTAAAATTGAGATGAGGACTAAAAACAAAACTAGAGAAGAATGTTTAAATTATCATCAGATAGGTGAGCAGACGAATGCTCAGAGTGAGGCAAAGAGCAAGACTGACCAGATCGAGTCCCAGTGAACGCGAATGATCAATGCAAACATCAGAAAACACAGGGCAATGGTTTATGGCTAGACTATAGCTTAAACTTTCAAATTCAACATGCCCAAAATGAACCTCTATTCACACAAACATTTTATCCTTGGCTGTTCCTCATTTTAGTTAATGGCACACGCGAGAAACCTAGATGTCAACTCCAAACTCTCTCCCCATCACGTTTCTCTCCTCTTGAATTCATCACTTCTACCTCAAGGATCATCATTCTGGTTCAAATTACATAATGTCTTGCCTGGATTATTCCGGTAATCTCTAACAGCTATTTTTACATTTACTCTTGCTCTCACCCCACATCTGTTGTCATCTCAGCAGCTTGAGTGGAATTTTTTAATTCTCTCATGATTATTTCAAAACTCTGCTGTAAACCCTTCAAGGACTATGATCTCGTCCACATACATACTTCTGTACTTGTATCACTTCTCCATAGCTTTGTGGGTTATAACCACCTGAAATGTCTTTAGGTTCCCTGACCTCGCCGTGCACCTTTCACTTTGCACATGTAACCCCTTTTGTCTGGAATGCTCTCATGGCCACTGTTCTCTTCATTAAACAGGCTTCTACTAATGTTTCAGAGGACACTTGACATGTAACTAATCCCAGAAAACCTTTCTTGACTAGATAGGTCCTTCCGCCAACTTCCCTAGTAGGTCTGTTTGTCTTAAAAAGACATTGAACCAGGAAAAAAATTGTTTAAAATATATATAGTTATACATGTTATTTAAAATTATTAAAATGAAAATATTATTTTAATAGATATTAACATGCTTCATGAGGGTAGAAAGCTCTCACTTGTGCTTACCATGACACCCGCATCTCAGTATATGCATGAAAACTGATGCTCAATAAATCTTTGCAGAATATTTACTGAGCCTCTACTACTGGCTAACAAAGTATTTCATGAACTGAGGTGCTGACTCATACAATAAACTTCCAGGAAAAGATAGGATACTCAAATTCTATAAACTAGAGACACCTAGAGTTCACCTTGAGTTCAGACAGGAACCAATCTAAATGAGGTTTGATCCTTAAGAAGTTTGTATTGACAATAAGACTGATATGCATATGGGTCAGAGGAGTTTGCATATGGGTCAAAGGAGTAATAAAATATTATTATTTGAGAATAATAATGAGGTCTGTTAATTTAAAGAAATCAGCCCTGTGAAAGAAATTAGAGGACAAATGACATTTTAGCCGTTTCTCTGAGTATGCTCTGAAGATTTGAGAAAAGCAGACTTGGGAGAGTAGACACAAAGGCCCAGTGGAGTGATGGAAGCTTTCTAAGTTATTCACTGAGACAGAGGGGCAAGTGGAAAACAAAATTCTTAATTAAATTGAACATGAGAAGTTGAATTCTGTCTGCAAGTAGATGGAACAGAATTACAAAAGGCCCCATGCGGTTAAAAGTAATACAGAATCAAGACTCCCCAGTGACTAGAAGCCCTGTTTTAATCTCTTTGTGGCTCTGAAAGGAGGAAGAAAAAAGATTAAGCCTCCTTGTGGAGATCATGTGATGATTTCCTGATCGCAGCCAGAGGCAGCATTTCCATGGAAACTTCTCTTCTCTTCCTCTTCACCCACACACTGCTCTTTCCACCTCAAAAGGCTGCGTTGAGACTCCAGAGAGTAGTATGAAGGAGCCTAGACATTTTTCCATGAGATAAACTTCAGCAGAAAGGGAAGAGAGCACACAGACTGATATTCCAGGGTCACCAAGCTAGTGATGACCTCCCCTTCAACCCCGCAGCCAAGAACCCAGACACTGCGCCTTTCCTCGGAGTTTTCACTTTTCATACTTGCTCTTTGTGTTCCTGAGACCACTCAGGTGTGGGTATGGAGCAGGATAAGGAAGGAAGTCTAGGAGAGGCAACTTTGATTTGACCACTCTCATCCTCTAGTTCTTCAACTCACCTTAGTTCAAACAATTTCATGTTTAAGCCCCTCCATGGATTGGTCCCAGGTTTAATTTCCTATTGTGTGGGGAGCCTATCTGAATCCAATGCTCTGCCAATGAGCTCCCTCCCCTATAGTTTCTTCTGCCTGAAGTAGTTACTCCTTTCTCAGTTGTCTCTCTAACTTATCCCCACCATGTAAGGTTTTATCCAAGGTACTTCCTAAATAGAATTTGAATAATATTATAAAAAACTGTGCAATTCTTTCAAGGGTCCTCAGTTTATAAGATGTCCTTCCATTAAAAGTCTCACATATTTATTATTTGTACTACCCATTTGAAAAGTAGTGTAAGTGGTAAAATTATGTTTTTATTTATGCATTTTAAGTTATACAGGTCATTATACACACAGAGAAAGAATTCCTGAAAGAATTTATATGACCAATAAATATTTGTTGAATAAATACAAAAATCCTGATGCAGTCACTCACTAAATTGAAAACTTGGCAATGGCTACAACATTAAAAAGAAAAACATTTTCCTTTGGGATATTAACTAGTAAAAGTCCCCTAAATAAGGCAGATCACCTACCTACCAAAGTGACTTATCCTTAGGAATAGTCAGAAAATGAGCACTTAGAGATCTGGCAAGCAGCCAAATGCATCAAGATAATCAGGGAAGAGTAGCAGAATGATTTTTTTTTCTTCTGATACTTTATACAAAATAAATAAGCTATAATATATTCAGATATAAGAAATAATCTTTGGGCTCTGAAAAGGGTGCTTTTTTTGCAAAGCTTACCTCTGAAAATGCTGTGGCCTGTTCATGGTCACTGAGGAATATCTACCTTACACCCACAATGTCTAACACTTCCGGAGCTTTCTTAATAAGAAAACCTCTATTACTAACACGACTTCTGTTTTCAAATTCAAATCATCATTAATTTCATAGTCAATTAACTGGGTTTTACATAGATCAGGCATTATTTATTAATAATATTATTTATTATTATTCTAACCATAAGCAACTATTAATGGTGAATAGTGTTTCTCAGGCCTATCCCACTTGCGGGGAACATGCCAACTCCAACAAAAAGCTAGTCATGTGCTTTTCAGAAGATGAAAGCTTAAGATAAAGACTGAGAGTGTTTGATGCTGGAGGTGGGAGTGGTGTTATATAGGACTTAGCCAGAACATGTGATAGTCACTGCAGGGGTAGCTGGAAGAGAAGTGTGTGGCTCGATTTCCCGGCTCAAACAGACCTTGTGAGGACTAGAGGAAGAATGCTCCCGGCTGTGTTGTACTGCCTGCTGTGGAGTCTCCAGACCTCCGATGGCCATTTCCCTCGAGCCTGTGTGTCCTCCAAGGACCTGACGGAGAAGGAATGCTGCCCACCATGGAGGGGTGACGGGAGTCCCTGTGGCCAGCTTTCAGGCAGGGGTTCCTGTCAGGACATTGCTCTGTCCAATGCACCCCATGGGCCTCAATTCCCCTTCACGGGGGTGGATGACCGGGAGTCCTGGCCCTCTGTCTTTTATAACAGGACCTGCCAGTGCTCTAGCAACTTCATGGGCTTCAACTGTGGAAATTGCAAGTTTGGCTTTGGGGGACCAAACTGCACAGAAAGACGACTTTTGGTAAGAAGAAACATCTTTGATTTGAGTGTTCCAGAGAAGAACAAATTTCTTGCTTACCTCACTTTAGCAAAGCGTACTACTAGCCCAGACTATGTCATCCCCACAGGCACCTATAGCCAAATGAATAATGGGTCAACACCCATGTTTCGTGACATCAACATTTATGACCTCTTTGTCTGGATGCACTATTATGTGTCAAGGGACACACTGCTTGGGGGGTCTGAAATCTGGAGAGACATTGATTTTGCTCATGAAGCACCGGGTTTCCTGCCTTGGCACAGACTCTTCTTGTTGCTGTGGGAACGAGAAATCCAAGAGCTCACAGGGGATGAGAACTTCACCATTCCTTACTGGGACTGGAGAGATGCTGAAAACTGTGACATTTGCACGGATGAATATATGGGAGGGCGCAACCCAACAAACCCCAACCTACTCAGCCCGGCATCCTTCTTCTCCTCTTGGCAGGTAAGATGTGCTAAACATACAATATTAGGGCATAAGGGAAATTTAGTAATCCCTTCTTCAGGCAGGTCTGAGTAAGCCTCCCTCCTTATCTCTTCTGCCAGGAGTAGAAAGGGACCCCTATTAAAAACTCTCAACATACCTTGTATTTTTCCTTTAATAAAGCACACTTCATAATTGTAGTAACATAGATATTTCTGTGCTTATTTGTCTGATATCTTCTGCTAAGTTCCCAAACTCTAATAAACAGAATATTTGGTTCATCACTGTATCCTCTAGCACTTAGGATGGTGACCTGCAAATGGTAAGGGCTTATTATTTATTGAATTTATTATTATTAATTAATTTATTAGATGATTAAATAAATAAATGATCTATTCCAGTGTTTCTGAAATTTTCATCACAGTGAAATTCATACAGAGCACATATTAAAAGTACAAATACATGGCCAAATCCCAGACCCGTTGATCAGAATCTTTAGTGGACAGTCCTGGGGAAGCATTATTTACCAAATATGTCTGTGATTATTACCATCAGGACAATTTGGGGAATAGTCTTTAGATTAAATCTTTTTTTTTTTAATACATGAGAACCCTGAGGTCCAAATAGGTAAATAATGAAAAAAGCTAAAATTTATTGAGCATTTAGCATGTGCGAAACCCTGTTGCAAGTGTTTTTGTGCATTAACTAATTTAATAGTTTTATTAACTATTCTCATTTCAAAGATTAAATAACTGAGGTATAAAGATAGTAGGTAACTTGTACAAGATCACCGAGCTAGTTAGCAGCAGAGACAAGATTTTTTACCTGATAGCTTGGCTTCATGATCACTCAAAACTATTGCCAAGGACATGGCTCTTGGGTGTCTTTAGCCAAAAGATATGGCCATTCTGTCTCACTTTTTTTTTCCTTAAGCTGCATAAGAAATTAGCTCTTTCTCCCCTAAAACATGCATACTTTAGAAGTATAAGATAAAGAATTGGTATTCTAAAATTTAATTTATATTTCTCCTATTCTAAATTTTTCATTCTGGATTAGGGGTAAAAGGTAATCAAAGAAATATGTTTCTAATTATTTATCATTTTAAACCATAAGATAGAAGGAATGCTTTCCTGTTTGTATTTCAAACATTTGCATTAGAACAGTGCATTATGGAACTAAGCCCACTATGTAAATAAGATGGGAAGGATCGTATATCTGCACTTCACATTCTGAAGCTTTGAAATGTGGAGGCTTCCCGTCTGTCCCCTCTGCCTCTCACTCCCCCCACCCAACAAACTAAGTTCTCACACCTTCCAAATGGAGCCTATTGAAGCTCATTGAAAAACGGTCACTGTATAATACCTGTTGTCACTAACGTCAGCTTTTTACCAAGATTAATGAATGTATTTGTGCTGGAAAGGCTATTAAAAAGTGCTTGGAAAAATCTATTTCAATAAGACTTCAGACCCTCCTGCCTTAATCTGTAAGTACACAACTCTCACCGAACTCTCACCGAACTCTCACAACCTCTGTTACTGCTTAAAATACTGCTGAGTTGGATGTGGAATTTTCAGTCATTTTCACTCAAGGAAATTATAATGCTCTCCTTAACTGTACAGCTTCACTTGACGCAGGATTATCTAAATCACCAAAAAAGTTATAACATCCACACCGAAGCTTAATAGATAGATACTAACCGATATTTAATTACATGAGATATATGCTATTTGGTGACACCTGAATCACATTTATACTTATTTTTGAATCATTTATTAACTATTTAGTGGAAATCTTTTTCTTTTGTTCCTTTATGATTGTGGCCAATTTCATTTCTATATAAAACTTATTGAATCTAATAGGTAAGTACTAGACTAAATTGTTATAACATTAGTTTCAATGTAGTTCTATATTTAAACTGCTGTGTAGTAATTGGTGTTAAAAAGGGAATTAGGAAGTAGGGTGGACAAAGGCCATTGACAAAAACCAAGTAAATAATAGTTTGAATGAGGAAGGTGAGATGAATGAACATTCATATTGACCTACTGTGTGTGGTGTCACTGCATGAAGTGACAGCAAAAACCAACTTTTAATTGGCTCTTTCCATTCCTCCATTCAACCTCTCTTGTTACAGTCTTTTCAAAATTAAGATAAACTGTTTATATTGATTTAATTTGGTAGTTCTCAGCATCTAAATTATTTAGGGAGCTTTAAAAAACAAAACAAAAACCCCCAAAACAATCACATGGGCTCCCATCTAACTTCTACCAGAAAATCACACTCAGTCGGTCCACTGTGAATCTAGCCATCTGCATTTCAAAACCTTCTCATGTGATTCTAATGTGCAGACAGCACTGAGAATCACTGGTTTAATGAATATTAGATTGTTTTGGCACCTCTTCCACTTTATAAACTCGGGTTCTGTAATAAACACATCACTTGGTTAAATATTTTTGCCTGCACCGACCACTCAAGTCAAGAACTAGATTTTCTGTGAGATGAAATTACAAAGCTTCCATACTTATTATTATCTTCTGAATCAGCTAGATGGATAGTTCCTTTGACACAAAGCCTATATTTCCCCCTTGATTTTAGTCATTTTTTACTTGACACAAAAATAGAATTTTAGAGTTGTATAGCATTTGTAAACTCTGAGACTGTAGACCCTTCAATAGCATCTAGTATTATGTCCACATTTTATAAAGGAAGATAGAGAGGACCCAGAAGCTAGGATGATTTGTCCAAGGTCACATAGTTAAAGAATAAAACCCAGTGCCTCTGACTCCAATAGTATTTCAAGCCAACCATGTTGTTCCCTATTTACAAGTTGCCAGTTAGACTCAGGAATTAAATAAGCCACTAGTTTATGGGTGTAAAGTTTTACTTGTAGTCCCTTAAATTCAATTGCACAGACAACTGGGGTAGATATACTGATGTAGTCCTTTTCATTCATGTTATAATAAAAAATATTCCACATCCATTACTCAAGTGGAATTAACTCTAACCCCTTTGTTATGATTATTACCTTTTGTACAGATATGTATCATAACACCTATCACTCTTCAGTGCATGTCATTGTTTTTAAGCCTCTCTTTGTCTACCAGGTTGACAGCTGCTCCAAGGTAGACACCATTTCTTATTTATTTTTAAATCCACAGATGATAGGACCATGATATATACATGGGATGGGCTTTACAAATGTATGTTGAAAGGAACAAAATTAAAACTCTTAGAAATATTAACTCCAATGCTAACAAACATTAAAAATGAAATTCTGCATGGATGATTTCTGGAATTTTACAGGGTACTTCTTTATAATATTAGATCCCTAAGGCTAAGGATACAAAAATGCCATTATAAGCAGCAAATTTACAGTCTGGAAGAAGACATTTTGTATGGTTCTCTCTTGGCGTGTGTGTGTGTGTGTGTGTGTGTGTGTGTGTGTGTGCCTGAAAAGAAAGGACCACATAATAAAAAAGATCAAGCATATCTGAGTGTCATTTAAAGTGATTAATAATATTGAATGTAAGGTTTTCTATTAAGTAAAATCATATATTAAAAATCAGGTCCTTAATATTAGTTTATTAGAAAGCCTGTATTCAGAACTTGCGTCTTTTTTGTATGTTTGTTCATTTATTTTTTGTTTAGTATCAAAATCTTTTCAAGGAAAAGCATGTTTGTCATCAGTTAAAACAGTTCATTATTTTTGGAGATGGGGAGGTCGTTAATAATATTAAAGGACAAATACTTATGCTCAACACAATTAGATTCAATCTACGAAGGTAGCAGAAAAGCTAGCCAATAAAAGAAAAGGTAGATTGGGGACAGCTGTCATGATGGATCAAAATAAAGAGAAAAAACAATTTCCTAGATGATAGACATGTGGGAAATGTTGCCAGGAAATTCACTGATCATCAGGTGAAAAGCACATCACATGGAAGCAAACAGTGGGAAGAAAAAAAGTCACATTTTAGCAGAAAGTCATGGGTTTTTAGGTAACCATGGCAACAGCTCAATGAAATAACAGCTTCTCTCATTTTTTTTATGAAAAATATTCTGTGAAATGTCATATGTTCTACATATTTTTTTCAGACAAAACCTCTAATGCCACAATAAGAATCTTTGCTCCTGAAAGCTTTTAATAACTGGTAGTTTATTGCTGTTTCTTTTAATTTAAGAGAGCACTGTCTAGGTTCACCTTCTCTAATAATACATCTGTTTCTTCTATCTCCTTTTTTCATTTGACTTGGTACACTTGATTTTTCCCATTATTATAAACTACAGGCGTTGAAGTAGAAAACAAATCTTTGTCTAAAGACCATTGCCATTTACCAGATGCTACTGGATAAGTTATTTAGACTCTCTGACCTTTGGTTTTCTCAACATAAAAACTAGGCTAAAATTATCATATATGCTTGTTTTCTGTATTAATGGAAGTACTGAATGGAATAGAAAACTAAATAGTCTCGTGGAAAGGGTATGTAATCTTTTGGGTCATATAAACATGAGTATCAGTAGACTATTGTAACTTAGCTGCAAGATCCTGGTATCTGAATATCAGAATCAGATTTTGGTATCTGGTATCTGAAAATTTACTCTGATATCTTTTTTCCTAAAATTAAAATAATAATAAAAGAGATCTAGGAAGGATCTTGGGCAGTCCAAAGTGCCTGACTTCAAGAGCAAGTCTGGCGACTTCTGATCAAGATGGCGGCATACACAGACATGGCCCACTTCTTTGTACAACCACAACAAAATTACTAATAAAATATAGAAAAACTATCAGTCAGAACTGATAGAAATCGAGTTGAATGGAAGCCTGACAACTATGGAATTAAAGAAACCACATCCATACAGACTGGTAGGAGGGGTGCAGATGTGGAACGGACAGGTCCCACATCCATGCGTGGCAGATAAAAGTTCAGGAGAGATGTCTTGGGAGCAAGGAGTCCCAGCCCAGCACCAGGCCCCCAGCTCAGGGTTCCAGTGCCAGGAAGATAAGTCCCCACAACTTCTGGCTACAAAAGTTGAGTTGGTTGAAGAAACTTCTGGAGCCCCAAGCAATTCCTCTTAAAGAACCCACACATGGACTCACCTACTCAGACTCACTCCCTCTGGGTTCTGGCGCCAGCGTGGAGATTGAGGGGCATGAGTGGTATGCAGGGGGAGACTGAGGTATCTAGCATCAAGGTGAGCAGAGGCCATTGTCCCTTTTCTGGGCCCCACTCCCACAGAGCCAGCAGACTGATGCCATATCTATCAACATGCCTAACATTGTTTGACCTGCCTTGGAGATCCCCAGAGACTCTGCTCTACCCACTTTAAGGCCCACCCAAGCTGCATTTTCATATGAATGGCTGGTCTTGGCTCATGCTTCAAACTTCCTAAATCCTCTCAAACAAGCATCAGCTGGCCTCAGTGAGTCCCAGGCCTGGAACTAGCAGCCTGGACTCACAGCTTGGCTTTGCTTGGAAATATCTAAGCCCAGCACAAACAAGTAGCAGCCATGTCAGATTGCTTTATAACTCAGGCAGGGTAGCCTCACACAAAACACAGATAGGGACTGATCTTGGCCTGCACCTCCTGGGAAACACCAGGGCCAGTGCTCCCAGTGAACAGCTGCAGGCCACACTGGAGCACCACCATTCTTCCCCTGCACAGCTGACCCTCCACAAAGGGTGGAGGTTGATGGTAAATGGTCACAGTCAATCCTTGCAGCTGACTGGCCTGGGTAAATCCCTCCCACTGATCTGCCAACAGCAACCAAAGCTCAACTACAACAAGAGGGTGTATTCAGCCCAACTTGAGTACTTAGCTTGGGTGATAGGGGAGGCTGTGCTACTGGATTCTATAGGACACTTACTACATTAGGCTGTACTACTGAGACAGAGTCAAAAAAGCTCTACCTAGTACACAGAAACAAACACAGGGAAGCTGCCAAAATGAGGAGACATAGAAACATGGCCCAAAAGAAAGAATAGATCAAAACCCCAGAAAAAGACCTAAATGAAATGGAGATAAGCAATCTATCAGACACAGAGTTCAAAATATTGATTGTAAGGATGCTCAAAGAAGTTAATGAGAACTTTAACAGCATAAAAAAGATCCAGTCGGAAATGAAGGCTACACTAATTGAAATAAAGAACAACTTACAGGGAAACAATAGTAGAGTGAGTGAAGCTGAGTATCAAATCAATGTTTTGGGACATAGCAAAGCAAAAAACAACCAATCAGAGCAACTAGTAGAAAAGAGAATCTAAAAAAATGAGGATAGTACAAGCAGCCTGTGGAACAGCTTTAAGCAATCCAATGTTCACTTCATAGGAAAAGAGAAGAGAGAGAAGAAAGAGAAGAGATAGAGCAAGAAATTGGAAATTTATTTGAAAAAATAATGAAAGAAAACTTCCCTAATCTGGTGAAGGAAATAGACATGCAAGTTCAGGAAATACAGAGTCCCAAACGAGATGGATTCAAAGAGGCCCACTCCAAGACATATCATAATTAAAATGACAAAAGTTAAAGATAAAGAGATTGGAGGGGCATGTAGGAGAGTGGGCAAGAGATGAGAGGATTAAGAAGTAAAAATAGGTAGTTACAGAATAGCCATGAGGATATAAAGTACAATAACCAAAGAACTTAGATACATGACTCATGAACATGAACAAGGGTTGGGGTATTGTCTAAGGTTGCTAGGGGTGTAGGGTGGAGGGGACAAAGGGGGAAAAACCAGGACAACTGTAATAGCATAATCAATAAAATATTAAAAACAATATTTAAAAAATATTATAAAGCAGCATTGTGAAGAGATTTGATGAAATCTGTTCATGTAAAATAATTAGTTTAGTATCTAACATTGAGTTACATGTGTAGAAGTTACTATTATAATATGTCCTTATATGATATTCCAATGTTAGGTACTATAATAATGAATATTCAACCAGTATTATATAATCAGAGTTTTAAAAAAATTGGTGGCCTGCCCAATGGTCTTGTATTCAATAAATTTTTAGAGCTGCTATTATTAAACACTCTATACTTGGCACTATGTACTAAGGGCTTTACATGTGTTAGATTATTTTATCTTTCATAGAAAGTTATTATAATCCCCATTTACAAATAACAAACCTTGATACTCAGAGAGCTCAAGTATTTTGTCCAAGGTCATGGAGCTAATGAAGAGTCAATATTGGGAACCATGTCTTTCTGATTGCATCTACATGATTGGTCATGACATTAGTGCCAACGATTTCTCCTATCCTGCCTCCCCTCTGTATCAAATAGAAAGACAATGATTTGAGGTTAAGATTTTCAAATTATTTCGGGAACCAAGGTAGATTTCCTCCTTGTTACTAATATATCCAGTCATCTGAACACTTAGTCACTTGGCAGGTGGCATTTCAGCAAAAATAGTCCCATTCAAACCTCTCTAATTTAACCAAGAATATCATGAGATGTTCTATTATTCAAACAGAAATGAAAGTGATCTCCTCTATGTTCCTGCCATGAGTCTAGTTAATAGACACTATAAATGAATTCAACACATTACATCTAACACAAAAGTTACATTGGCTTTATTCAGACATTCCTAAGTCACTTACAGGCACTAATACATGTAGTTGATATAGCTTTGGAATAAGAGGAATGCATATTAATTTTCTAGCTCTAGCCCTAAACATTCTGCAACCTTAGAAAAGTTACCTAACTCTTCTAGTTCTCAATTACGCATGAATAAAAGGATTGTGGAATGTGTTGAAGTATAAAGAAAAGTAGAAGCTGTCATTTGTTGAGTCAGAATTATGTTATTTCAATTATTATTTATTATATTGTCAATATATTAATCACATATTTCTATTATATAATGTTAAGATGCATTTATTATTTCATATTATAATTGAGGAAACTGAGACTTAACAAGTCCAAACAACATGCTCGTTGATACACTGCTAGTAAGCACTTGAACTAGAATTGAATTCCACATCCACATCAATTTTAGAGCCCAATTCTTTTCAACTCATAAATATTATTTTACTGGCCAACAATTAAAAGCTTCTCTAAGTGTTTCTCAACACAGCAGCAGCCATTCCTGGGGCACAGGGCTCATTCAGTTGATGGTGATTTAATTTGCTTTGACATTCCTATAGATTGCAAACCCATGGGAGCAGGAGATGGATAGGATTGTCTTGATTATTTTTAACTGTGGTGCAAACAGCTGACCAGGAATTCTTTTCACTTGTACAATATTATTCTTGTGCCTTACCTGTTGTCTATAAAATCGTTAACCATAACAGAGGGCTCTAGGTCTTGCAGCCTTTTGTGTTCTTCCACACCAAGACTTAGTTTTCTCATCATTGAAATAAAGATAAGATCATATAAACCAACAAGATGAGAATCTTTTTAAAGGTACACAGTAATGTCTTCCTCATGGTCTGGGACACAGTAGGGCCCTGATATATATTTACTAAAAATTATACATTTCTGTAAATATCTTCTAGTGCAGAAGTTGTTAACAATAAAAGGACTAGGAAAAAAGTGTGTTCAACACGTGTTTATAGTTGAAGATACATTGGTTTATCCCTTGTTCTGTCTATTCACTCATCAAATATTTATTGAGCCTCTATCCTAGATTCTGAGAATCAACAGTAATAATAATTTAAGAAGAAAGTTATCCTTGTAGAGATTACCATTTTTAAAGGGAAGTTACACAGAATTTTTTTTTTTATCCCAGGAGACGAAAGTGAATAAAGTTGAGGTTTGACGGAGAAGCATATTATCTAGTGAGTGGGCAGAGGTCTCCTACGGAAGAATGTGCCTGTCGTGAGCAGTCAGTGACAGCAGGGCAGGTTCCCCTGCACTTACGTTTTGGTTTAGTGTTGACATCTTGCTACCTAGTTACTTGCTTCATTGAATCTAAGGCATCCATGATTTTAAAATGAAAAATTAATTTATATACCACTAAAATATTAATCTTTCACTTAAATTATGTGATATTATTAAACCCTTAGAATTTTTATTTTATAGTTACTGAACTACTTTTGTCTTATTTAGTCAAATATTTTTATAATAGTTCACTGTCCCACATACATATAAAGAAAACTATAAACAGAATATTTCAGTGAAGGATGCCTATAACTTCATATTTGGAGTCAAATATTTTTGAATTACTTTTTTAAGTCAGAATCTACAGCGTTTGGTTTTTTCAAAATATTGCCTTGACCTTGAAGGTTGGGTAGAATATCAGATGCCTGGTAAGGAATGGGTGTTCTCATGGAAGGAAAAAAAGTATGCAATGAAGGGGCACCTGCAGTGCCCAGAAAAGAGTAGCCCATCAGAATTGAACAGTGAGATCACAGAATTTTAAGCAAACAGAGAGTGGCTGTCAAATTCAAGATATCTTCTGTAAACAGAATTCACAATGTTGGTTAATGGTTTCAATGTGAAAGACAAAAGAGAATAAAGTACAAACAGTAAATACCAGTTTCTGGCTTAAACATGGTAATTCATGGGCTTCTGGTTTGAATTGCAGGATGGTTGGTGAGATAGAAAATGCGGAGAGAATAACAGATTTGGGTTGCTTAATGTTACATTTGCAATGCATGTGAGATAACATTGAAAAATGGAGTCGGAGATGAATATACAGGTTTAGGGCTCAGAGGAGTCATTCTGAACTAGAGATAGGAATTGGGAAGTTCTGATCATATAATGTAAGCCATGGAATTGGTCGTTTGGCCATAGAAGATACAGAAAGAGATAAAATAAGAGGGGCAGAGACCTAAACTCTGGGCCATACCTGGTCTCATGGGCATAAAACCAGTGAAGCCACACAATAGATAATTAACATGTCTGTCAAGTTAATTTTCTCCTCAAATAAATATTTGACAACAATTATATGAAGCCATTGTTGTACCCATTGAGATAGCTGAGGCCTAGGGAATTTAACACATTTCCTTAAGTGGTAGATTCAAGACTACAATTCTTTTCTAGATTTTACTTTCTGTGGTTTATCCTTCAACCTGTAGAAAGCTGCTTTCTTCACCAATTTCCTTTAAATTATTAATCTCCTTATGATTAGAGATATTTATATGGCAACCAGGAATTTCAATCTCCCTACTTTCCCTTGACTTTGACTTGGAGGTGGCGACAGCTCTAACATCTAGGTGTTTTGCGCAGATCATCTGCAGCCGGTCAGAGGACTACAACCGCCGCCGGGTGCTGTGCGACGGGACCCCGGAGGGGCCGCTGCTGCGCAACCCTGGGAACCAAGACAAAGCCCGCACCCCGAGGCTCCCCTCCTCAGCTGACTTGGAGTTTTGCCTGAGTTTGACCCAGTACGAAACGGGTCCCATGGACAGAACTGCCAATTTCAGCTTTAGAAACACACTGGAAGGTAATACCTCCCCTTTTCACTCATTTAAAATTTATATTTTTCCTGAATTTATGTTTACTGTCTCTTATCCAACACCATAAGTGCAGAAGAGTTTGAAAATTCAGAGTTTTGAGTAAGGACATGTGTCATACGTACACAGTTGGCCCATAAACCAGGCAGAGTCTAGGCAGCGCACCATAGTCCAACACGTTAACAACTGGTTAGAAAACGTGTGGCTGTATCCACTATAGAAACCAGTAGAGATGATGCCAGCCTAATGGCACATAAAGTCAGGGCTTTCCACTAAAAGAGTATTGATGCCAAACAAAATAATACATTTTCAAAACTTTTTGTAATTATTAATATAGCACTGGAGATCTATTATACTTTCCTAAGCTTTAGTATTTTATCTAGTTTTAAATATTCTGTATTCTAGGATCTTTGAGGCAAGTCCATTCCTCTAACTATAATAAGGATAAAGCCCACATGTGGGGGTTAAGCCCCTGTTCCATTAGCCCTTAAGATTCTTTGCTTCATCAGAGATGTCATTTCATAGTCTCCTTTAGGTCCTACTTACATCTCCTGCAAAGCTCTCAGCCTTGCGTATGTCTCTCCTCCAGCACCTGTTCATTCTCCTCTGCCCAGGGCTGTCCCAGTCATAAAATCCACCCTCTTCACCTCAATTTGCATTATGAAAACAAACCTACAAACACTGCAAGCAAAGAAAAACATAAACTCAAGTCACTGGAGGTTTGGAAAAACATAGGGTGCTGACTTGCAACAAGACAAAAACAGAACTTAACACCAGACACTCCGCCTCCTAAAACCTCTGGCACCCTACCAGGTAGAAAAACCTTGCTCTCTTTCCTTCTTTATCCTTAACTTTTTTTGTTTTGTTTTGTTTTCTTCTCCTTGTGATGATTGTTTTATCCTTTAACTTCTGTTGCTCAACTATGTGAAGGAATTTCCCTGTCTCTTTTATTTCCCCGTGTCTTTCCACCCTCTAACTCTGGACCTTGTGCTCCCTGAGAAGAAATTAAAACAGAGAGAATATCATTCTAAAGAAGAATGCTCATGCCAGCTGTTGAATAAAAAGTATGATTACTTTACTAAAGTAATATCACTGATTAACATTTTCCAAATAATCAAAATGTGCCAATCACATCATGCCAAACATTTGTATAGCACTATCTCACTTAATCCTTCAATCACCCTCTGAGAAAAAAGGCATCATTATTTCCAGTTTAAAGGGAGGACAC
This sequence comes from Micronycteris hirsuta, assembly GCA_004026765.1. Lineage (NCBI taxonomy): Eukaryota > Metazoa > Chordata > Mammalia > Chiroptera > Phyllostomidae > Micronycteris > Micronycteris hirsuta. Next base: position 153,759 of record PVJI01000746.1, read on the forward strand.
AAGGTCAGAGGTATTAAGTAATTTGGGTACCATGGCTCATTTGTTAAGGAGCAGAGCTAAATCTGTTCCTAGATTTGTCAAATGCCAAAATACAAGAGTCCTTTCCATTGTACTCTGACGATCAGAGCGTGCTGAGTTTCTTGAACGTAGACAGTATAAAGCTGGTCCTTCAATAATCATACATGAAGGCAACGCATGGTGCCCAGGAGCCTCAGACGATACAAGCTGAGACTAAGGATCACGCACAAACTGACATCCACCATCTGGGAGGATTGGTCGGGTATCTATGGGGACTGTGCAGGGTTTAACAGCATTCCAAATACAGACTTAATGACATGCAAAGAGTGGCTGCACACTTAATGGAACTGAAATACTCTACAGGTCTTTTAGGCAGATTTTCTAGCAGTGAGAAAGCATGAACTTTGTTATTAAGGAATGTGGGCTGGTCACAGAAATAATGTAGGGGAGCTTCCCATCTCTGGGCTTCAAATAAAAAAGAAGTGGCTTGAGCTGTATCAACTCAGCTAGTAGCTTTCAAATGAGTTTCTAATGCACAGAGATGAGTAGAGAGCATCAAGTTTATTGGAAATAATTTGCTATCACTAAAATTATTTAATAATTCTTTTCTTCTTTTCCAATAATTTATTCTCATTCACACATAACTTGAGGAGGCAAGGAAAGGCATATCATAGCACATTATCTGACACATAATATGTGTTCAATAAGTGTTGATAACCAAACACATAAATAATATCTAAGGTACTTCAAACTGCACCTAACTCACTGTTTAGCTTCTGTATATTTGTTGTATGAAGCTAATGTACTAGTAGGAAAATGCCAGAAAACATCGACCTGATCTAACAAGGGCTTTTCTTGACTGGGGACATAATTTTTACTCTTTTCTTTAAATGTTGATTCAGAAATCATTTTAAGCTTAAGGAAAAATTGCACCGATAAGAGTATAACAACAGAAGGAATCACATACACACACATGTTCTCTTTACAGATTCACTTACTGTTTACATTTTATCCTGTTTTCTTTCTTTTTCTGTCTCCCAATCTGAAGCATCTGAGGTAGGTCACATACATCAGAATCCTGTACCCACAGACACTTTGGTGTGTTTTCCTTTAAAACAGGAACATTCCCTTACATAACCACAGAACAGTTATCAAGTTCAGTAAATTCTGTATTGCTATAATGTTTTATTCTAATCTAGAATTTATATTCCAACTTTTTCAATAGAACTAATAATATCCTTTATAGCATTTTTCCTCTCTGGAACAGGATCCTGTCTAGGGTCAGGTAGCATTTAGTTGTTACATCTCATTAGCCTTCTTTAATATGAAATATTTTCACAGCTTTTTTTTTTTTTTAACGAGATTGGTGTTTTGGGGAGTACCTTCCCTCCTACCATTTTAAAATAGAATTTTCCTCAGTTTGAGTGAGTCTGATCTTTCCTCACGATTGGATCCAAGTAATGTATTCTTAGCCAGGGTTCTACACAGGCGATTTTGTGTCTTTCTCCAGGGCTGTCACACCTGGAGGCACACGCTGACCACCTGTCTCATGTTGGTCATATTAATTTGATCATTTGTTCCAGGTGTGGTGCCATTTTCCCATTGTACAAATTACGTTTTCCCCTTTCCAATGAATAAATTGCCTACATGGAGACATTTTTAACATTATGCAAATATCTTGCTTCTCATCACAATTTTCTCCTCCAATTACCATCCACTGATGTTTACAAAATGATGACTTCCCAACTTCAGCACTGCCTCTACATTTATTAGCCAGCACTTTAGGATTCTACTGTTGGCAAGAGCCCTTCCTTCCTTCTTTCCTTCTTTCTCTCCTTCCTGCCTACCATATGCAGTAAATACTTTAATTTTTTTTCAATAGCATATATATATATATATATATGTATGTATATATATATATGATTCCTTAAGGTGCATAATTATCTTGATATTCAAATGGTCCCAAAGTTCACCTGTGAGCTCACATTTAAGCTGGTTCTTATGTCTCTATTTTATATCCCCATCATTTTTGTAGCACTTCCTCTCTGGTAGAATAAAATATTTTAGAGTCATCCTGTACCTACCCTGTCCCAGGCCTGGAATCAGTCATGCCTCCAAGAAACATTGGTTCCTCTCAGTGGGGAAGGTCATTAGAGACAAAGATCTGGAAGTAAGTTTTGCTTGATAGGGAGACACATTTGATCTCAAAGCCCAGGCATAGTAGAGGGTATGGGATGACTTGGCTTATGAGGAGTGCTCAAGTGAATATAGTTGTGAGGACAACAGGACTGGGGAAGCAGGAGCAAAGGCAACCATTGAACTCTGATGTCTCTGTAAAGACAGGTGGAATTGAATGATTGGTTTTGATTGAGCTTCACAGTTATTGTTGCCCTTTTTCATTGCGGGCCTTGTGAGCAGTGTGTCATGAGTGCCCTGTAGAAAAAAATTCTCACAGCCTCTCCTAGGGTGCAGGAGCGATTGCCTTTTCATCTACTGACGTTATTTATGTATCCACAGCTTTCCTCTTAGATTTATTGCTGAAATAAATATTGAAGATGCACGATTTATAAATTGTGGAAAAGAGACATGTTTTGAGATAAAGCAAAGAAAAATAGGCATGCATTATAAAAAGTAGTCTTCTGATTAGGCTAAATAGTTGTCCCCATGGAGTATGGGTTATTAGACACAAAGAATCTTCTCATGCAAATCTCTGACTGCTCATGGTGTATTGTATTTCACAATTTAATAATAATGCTCATGCCAAATTAGAACTACTATGTGTGTTGGAGAGTAGGGGAGGACTGGCAGTTTAGCAAAGTGGTTAAAGGCAATCAAACCAACTGGAACTTGATTCAAACTGCAGCACTTCTTGGATGTGTTATGTAAGTTATTTACCTCTCAACCTTAGTTTCATCATCTCTAAAATGCAGGCAAGAATAATAATTTACGGAAATTGTGTAAGAATCGGGTGATATAATACGTGCAAGGAATTTATAACATTTCTTTGATAAATGGCATTTGTTATTATGTTAAACCGGAATTAGCTACTGGCAGTCAGTTATCAGTCATTACTTTTTTTGACAATTAGCTTACAAACCAACTATAGACTTGATCTGAAAAAAAAAAAAAAGATCATGATGGGCTAGATGTAGAAGAAAACTAAGGAGAAGAAAGAATGAAAAAGAAAAATTCTCAAGATAGACCCAGGGATAGATGGCTTTTTTGAAGATAACTAGCTTTTGGGTGGAATTCTCCCAAAACAAGGAGACAAGAGCAAAGGTAGCTATTGTTACACAAAAGGGAATAAAGTGCAGGAACAAGGAACTAATTTAATGGCATATTTCCAGCCCTAAGCACAGTGCAGCTTAGAGTCATAGGAGCTTATAATTGGAAAACACTTTTCAATGTATTCAGTCTAATATCCCATACTATGCTGAGATGCCCAAATGGTATATCCCCATGTGGCCATTCAAGGACTGGGATTCACTTACTTCACAAGGAGGAAGAGGAAGTTCTTTAGACTCAGGGAAAAAATGTAATTTCATTCAATTTAAAGAGCTCTCCAAAATCCTGGCATTTCAGGAAATTATGGAAGAACAAATACATACAAGGATGGCTATTATACAATTTCTGACCTCAAGGAACTCACCATCTAATGAAATACCACATGAACACATGAGGAAAGCACAATATAATGGTCAGTAAAAAAATGAATTTAGAACCCGGAGATAAAGCAGAAATATTTTCTAAGAAGATAAAAATGAAACTGAATCTTGAAATATCAATAATTTCTCACCAAGAAGAGATGAAAAACAAAGCCATTTTCAGCAAGGACTAGAAAAGTGAATGTGTGAGGTTAGTTACAAAAAATGAGAAGTGGTATACAGCTAAAATGTTAAGTTTGTAGTGGGAAATAGCAGGAGGTATAAAGAGTTCAGAATATACCATGAATACCAGTGTTTCTCAATTTTCTCTGGAGGAAGAAAAATATAGGCCCCTCAGTATACATCCACAGATTCCTACATAATTGAGGAACTAAAATGTAGTCTATGTAAATGGCTTTCATATCTTCCCTGTAAAGAGATATATTTGAAAACCCAATGTTTAAAAATCATAATATAATGTTCATATCTTCAAGAATATGTCTACATACATATAACACTTGATTTGTAAAACACTTGATTTGTGAAACACTTCTATAGACAGCTGGAGTAACAAAAGCTTTCTAAGCAGTAAATTGATATGATTCTACCTACATTTCAAAAATACATGAAGCTAAGTCTTAACAGAATGAAGGGAAGATGGGACGATGAGCTGATGGAAGGGAGATAGGTGGTGAGGGCTTGTTTTAATATGGGGAGATTGAGATGAAGATAAGTTGGCGAGGGTGCAGAAACTCTTGCACATTCTAGAATAAAGAGAACCAGAAACTTCTTGGTGAGTGATTATGAGGCAGAAAAGATTATGGCACATTGAGAATGATTCTGAAATATCTGCCATTGATTTCTAATAATCTGTCTTGTTTTGTCCTCGCAAGCTATATGCCATTAAAAAATTGAGCTTGTCTTCAAATAACTTCTAAAAATCTGCTAGTATAATTCTCCAGAACCTTTTTCCCCCTACAGTCCTTTAATCCTTTCTGATTTATTGTGACTGTCAACTATGTCACTTGGAAGTAAGTATCTTACCTCTTCATTTGCTAGGATTTCTTGAGGAACAGTCTAGAAAGTGGCAAGTTAGCTCTGGGCTTTAATAAAAGATTATGGAAGTTTTGAAATTTTGAATGAAATTTTAAGGGAACAGTGTGAATATTTGAAGAGAAAGGCCAGTGGCAAATCACAATCAAGTCTCAAAAGATAACCTCCTTTTCGGTGCCCCTGCCCGAGAAAGGACTTTCTTAGGACATCCAGAAATGATCACAATGACTCAGAAAAAAATAAATAAATTCAATTGAGACTGATTATATAAACCAGAATGCCAAGGCGATTACTTCAGCAGGGTGAGACATTCTAGTAATGGGAATGCTCAAGTCCTTTCCTGTATAACTTTACCAATTCTGAGGGAATTGGAAGGCTTAGTAGCTTGATATAGATTGGTGAATGCTGACTCAGAACAAAGGTGGGAGGTTTTGACAGAGAATTCATCTAGACCAGGATAACTCTTTCAAGTCTTGGTTACTTAACTCCCCCCAAATTACCACCTTGGCAATCTTGTTGATATTCTGATCGGGCAATACTTCGGATCATAATAACTATAACAACAATCTTTATGTACCAGACATTCTAATTTCTCATTACATTACTTAGTCCTTACAACAGTCTTATGATATTTAATATTCAGTGATTAAAGCATCATCTTCAGTGAAGTAGTTATTCCAATGAGTTTGGGTGACTATCTGTCTCTTTCCAGTTGAATGAGCTAACTCAACTCATTTGACTCAAAACACAACCTCTCGTCTCAGGGCAAAGAGGCCTGTTCTATACCGTGTAGGGAATTCACAACAGTGTCCTGTGTATTACTTTTCAAGTGGGTTTACTTTGAACATGATTCTGTAATCCCAAGATTACATTAACTTCTAAAAAGCGTTAAATAAAATAGGGACTGCTATATGATGGAGAAGACTTCGTTGGTATGTATAAATGTTTTAGGATATCTAGGGCAGAGGCAACTCTCAGGAAAGAGTTAATACTTATGTACTAGGTTCACAAAAAGTAAGTGAATCATAATTTCTATGTACACAAGTACCTATTAAATTTTCAGTCAGTGCTTTGTTTCCCAAAGCAGAAGGGCAGCAACACCAGAATGTATTCGTTGTAGTTGTTTGTCAGAAATGCTCGAGTCAAGATTCTGGGATAGCTTGATAGAATCTGTGACTGTCTGAACATTAGGGGACATTTTCAGTTTTGCAGAGACAGATTTCTTTAGACCCAGAGACATTGTTCTGATATCTTGGTGATAAAAACTCACAGTTTTATATGTTTTTCAGAAAGAAAAAACAACCTAAAATCAGAATAGTTTAAAATTTGGGGATATTATTGCTTGATACTCAGTAAACTTTTAGCAGCAAGTGCAATAATGATATAACTTGAGCAGTCTCTGTTAAAAAAAAAAAAGGAGTATCAATCGCCATGTATTTATATGTTTTTATTTATTTATTTTTTTAAATAATTACTTTATTGTTGTTCAACTACAGTTATCTGCATCCTCTCCCCTCCCCTCTCCCTCCAACCCTGCCTCCCTCCTGCCCCTTGGCTCTGTCCATATGTCCTACATAGTGGCTCCTGTAAACCCTTCTCCCCATTGTCCCCTCTCCCCTCCCCCCTGGCCATTGTCAGACTGTTCTTACTTTCAGTGTCTCTCGTTATGTTTTGCTTACTTTCTGCTTTTGTTGATTATGTTCCAGTTAAAGGTGAGATCATATGGTATTTGTCCCTCACCACCTGGCTTACTTCACTTAGCATAATGCTCTCCAGTTCCATCCATGCTGTTGCAAAGGGTATAAGCTCCTTCCTCTCTGCTGCGTAGAATTCCCTGTGTAAATGTACCATAGTTTCTTGATCCACTCATTTGTAGATGGGCACTTAGGTTGTTTCCAGCACTTGGCTATTGTGAATTGTGCTGCTATGAACATTGGAGTGCATAGGTCCTTTTGTATTGGTTTTTCAGGGTTCTTAGGGTATAATCCCAGTAGTGGAATTGCTGGGTCAAAGGCAGTTTCATTTTCATTTTTCTGAGGATGTTCCATACTGTTTTCTACAGTGGCTGCACCAGTCTGCATTCCCACCAACAGTGCAGTAGGGTTCCCTTTTCTCCACATCCCCTCCAACAGTTATCTGTTGCTTTGCTGATGATGGTTATTTTCATTATAACTATAAAACTTTATAATGAACATGTGTTACTTGAATAAAAATTTAAAAGGGAAAACAGATAAAATAAAAATAAAAATAAAAGGTGCTGGTATTATGTATTGATGAACACATTTTAGGATGATCCATTGGAGAAAGACAAAGAACTCCCCAGACTGGGAAGGGCCCTTTAAAGAGCATTAAAACACTGATTTTGAAGGTGTATAGTACCATATCTAAACCTCAGTTGTGGCATTATGAGCACCTCTTCTCTCGTTTTAGAAATTTATTTAATAATTATATATTTAGGCTATTGTGAAGATGTATAAATACTTTGCTACTACTACTCAGACAAGAAATGTCTCCCTTTTCCCCCACTCCTGTCCTCTCTGTAATCTTCAGAGTCTTCTCAACTCTCCTTACAATTTAGCACAGGTTGTTAGTCTTCATGATGTGTATTTATTCATAATCGATAGCTTTCATTTAATTTTTCATCAGTTGAATTCACTGTCATGGAAAATGGCTGTTTGCTAAAGAATAACCTCATTTTTCTAATAATTCAACTTAAAAACCTAGAACATTTTTTAAGGAGCAAAATAATAATGCAACTCCTCTAAGTATAGAGTTAGCATTGTATATACACAGATTTTACTTCCTTGGGACAAATCTCAAATGAAGATGCCACAACTCATTAGCAGTAAACAATACAAAGAATAAAAAAGAATTCTATTTTTATGTATTTATTACTTTAACACATATGAGAGACTTCAGGATATCAAGGTGAATTATCTATATCCCATGTACCTGTAGAGTCCTAATCTTCTAGTTTCTAATATTCTACAGTGAATGATCTAAAATATTTTCATAGGTTTCATTATCTATTTACAATTCTTACAATATATGGAGAACTCCAATAAACTGTTGTTTATGTAGGTTATATTTCTAGCTACATACCATTCTTAAAACTTAAATTGAGAATATTTGAAAATGTTTATTGATTTATTAAAATAACAAAAATTAATTATTACATGTTAGTAAAAATAATTAAAATATATATAAAAATAGTCATTGGAATGGTACTGCTTTATATTTTTGAAAAAAATAAAAGAAGATATCTGGTTTCAATGCCTGCGTCTATACTCAATATGTGTTTGGTTCAAAAATTTGAAGAAACTCCAGCCTCGCACAGGTATAAAATTAGAATAAGGAGCAGAAAAATCTCATACATCAATGAAAAATGGCAATCAATAGACAGCAATACTGAGATTACAGAGTGGAAAGACATTGCAGTCCTAAATATGTATGTACAAATCGAAGGAGCTCCAAAATATATGAAGCAAAAGCTAATAGAACTGAAAGGAAAAATAGACAAACCCACAATTACAGTTGAAGACTTTAATACCCCTTTCTCAATAACTAATAGGACTTGAGATAAATCTACAAGGATATAGAAGAACTCAACAACACTAAGAATCAAAAATATCTAATTTATTATTTTTCTCTTTTTTTTTTAAGATATAAAAAGCTTGGTTGGGTTTTTTATGGTTGTTATTCAAATACAATGTTTTTCCAGCTAGTCATTTTATTTTATTCTTTGTTGTCCAATTGGTTCTGAAATTTGATCACTTAATCAAGTCCTTCGACACTAATGAATGGAGATATGGAACATTCAAGTGGTTTGCATTTGAACCATTCATTTTTTAAAAAATATTTTTTATTGTTGTTCAAGTACAGTTGTCTCCATTTTCATCCCACCACTTTGCCCTGCACCCCCATACCCGCTTCCCACCATGGATCCTACTCCACTTTGGCTTTGTCCATGTGTCCTTTATATATGTTCCTTGATCCCCCCATTATCCCTCTGCCCCCTACCCTCTACTTATTGTCAGTTTTTTCTTTATTTCAATGTCTCTGGTTACATTTTGCTTGCTTGTTTGTTTTTTTGATTAAGGCCCACTTATAGGTGAGATCAAATGATATTGTCTTTCACTACCTGGCTTATTTCACTCAGCATAATGCTCTCCATCCATGCTGTTGCAAAGAGTAGGAGCTCCTTCTTCCTTTCTGCTGCATAGTATTCCATTGTGTAAATGTACCATAATTTTTTGATCCACTCATTTACTGACAGTAAAGGTTGTTACTTTACAAAAAGGTTGTCCATTTACAGGCAGTTAGATTGCTTCCAGCATTTGGCTATTGTAAATTGTGCTGCTATGAACATTGGAGTGCATAGGTTCTGTTGAACTGGTGTTTTGGGATTCTTAAGGTATAACCCCAGCAGTGGAATTGCCAAGTCAAAAGGCAGTTCCATTTTTAGTTTTCTGAAGAAATTCCATACTGTTCTCCACAGTGGCTGCACCAGTCCACATTCCCACCAACAGTGCACTAGAGTTCCCTGTTCTCCACAACCTTGTCAGCACTTGTTGTTTGTTGATTTATTAATGATGATCATTCTGACTGGTGTGAGGTGGTATCTCATTGTGGTTTTAATTTGCATCTCTCTGATGGCTAGTGATGCTGAGCATCTTTTCATATGTCTCTGGGCCCTCTGTATGTCCTCCTTTGAGAAGTGTTTGTTCAGGTCCTTTGCCCTTTTTTTTTTTTTAACTGGGTTGTTTGTCTTCCCAAAAGTATTTAATTGATATTTATATAACACTTCACCCAACAACAAAAGGATAAACATTCTTTTTGTGTGTCCTCAAAACACGTATTAAGATAGAGTATATTCTATATAAAACAAATCTCAACAAAGTAAAAGAACTGAAATCATACATATTGTGTTTTCCTATCATAATAGAATCAAACTAGAAATCAATAGTGTAAAGATAACAAGAAAAATATCATTAAAAAATAGAAAAGAAAAAAGCACAGACTAATATCCCTCATGCATGTAGATATAAAAACATTTAACAAAATATTGACAAGTAGAATTTAGCAGTATATAAAAAGAATTCTACATTGTGAATGAAATTTTTCTCCAAAAATGCAAGGCTAGTACAATATGTAAGTGTCTTATATGGCATCTTGACTTCTTCAATGAAAGCAACCTGGCTGCCATACTGTATTACAGTTTTTCAAGGTGTTATCATTGGAAAATTGAATAAAGGGCAATGAGATCTCAATTATTTCTTATAATTGCATGTGGATCTAGAGTTATCTCAAAAATAAAAATTTAATTAAAAACTACTAAACAAAAATACAAGCAAAATGTTTTTGGTGAATATTTGAAATTTATGTTTAAATAAATGAAATGAAAGGCCACAATGTTAAGAACCTTCTTTTGTTGAGCAATTGGCAAAGTTTTGCGCATCGGTGTTTATTGTCTTACAAACGTGAAGAGGTACAATCCGCAGCACTGCCCAAAATAACATTACAAATACTGGTGTGTGGAAAAGCAGGCTCAGGGAAACACAATATAGATTTTATTTCCAATGTTGCATTCCAGAAACAGCTATTATCAATTTCTTTTCTTCCCATTTAATATTAATGAAATAATGCCACAGGGAATAAAGGAACTACTCAATAACTTATGTACTACTTACCTGAACCTACAGATTGTTTACAGAGAATTTCCTTAAATATATATCACAGTTCTAGTAGATCTAGAATAGCTAAACCTCTAATTTGGTCAATATCTTTAAAATATATTTATTAATGTTAAGAACCATCCTTCTTAGCTATCCTTATTTTGTTTTCATTATAAAAACAGCATTAGCAGTTGATTTTTTTATACGGTCATATTTTGTTAAGAAATGAATTTCCATATCAATTCATAATGTCCACTATTTATGCTATAGAAAGATAAGAAGTGTAAAACTTTTAATGAAGCAATGGCCAAATGATTGTGTAGGCTAGTTTACTAGTTAAGAAATAGTCTTGCTCCTATTTTTAAGTCTTACAGTTGAGTCAAATTTCTGGTTTGGCAAATATATAAATATGTTATATGATATACAAATAGATAATATATTTATATATAAAGCATAATAGCATTATTCCAAGTATATATTTATATATATAAATGGTTACATGTCATTGGCTTTGGGAATCTGATGTAAATAGTCCAAACCAGGGGTGTCAAACTCATTTTCACTGGGGGCCACATCAGACATGCCATTGCATTCAAAGGGCCAAAATAATTTTAGGACTGTATAAATGTAACTGCTCCTTAACTGTTAAGGAATTGAAATTATATTCAGCCCTTTTAAGACAACAGTGAGGCTGATGTGGCCCCCAGTGAAAATGAGTTTGACACAGCTTGTCTAAACAATCCATTGAAATAAGCAATTTATTTTTTCTCTAGGATATCTGTATAGAGAAGGATAAATAGAAAAGGTGATCATTACACTAATGTATCTGGGAAATAATAGATGGTACATACCTTTTTAGAGCTTCAAAATATATCTTAGAATAAGGGATCTGAGAAGTTCTACAATGCAGAGATTTGTTTTGATTTGTTAAACCTTAAATATTTCCAAATAATCTGACTATAAAACCCACCCACCACTATCACCTTGTGCCTTTGATTTTCCCAAACACTCTTTAAAAATCTTTGGGTTTAGTCTGGCCAAGATGGAGGCATAGGTAGAAACACCTCACTTCTTCACACAACCAAAGAGAAAGATAACAACCAATTTAAAAACAATGAACAACCAGAAGTGCAGGAAAATCAAGCTGCATGGAACTCCGACAACCAAGGAATTAAGAAAACATTCATCCAGGCCAGCAGGAGGAGCGGAGTTGGGCAGCCAAGTGGAGAGGACCTGAGGCAAGGTGGCAGACTGTGTGGGTGAGGAGGGGCCGGCCCACCTGGAAATCAAAGACTCAAAACCTCTAGCTGTAAATACTATGGGGGTTGCAAAAGTGGGAGAAACTCCTAGTATCACAGGAGAGTTCATTGGAAAGTGGGGCTAGAATAGAGCGAGCAAGCAGAACTCTTCACTCTACTCTGACCACTCCCCCACAGACAGTGCCACAAAGCATCAATGAGGGTGGCCCCACCCTGGCGAATACCTAAAGCCCCACCCCCTAACAACTTAACAGCTGCCCTGTGACAAAGAAATATGGCCCAGATAAAGAACAGATCAAAACTCCAGAAAAAGAGCTAAGCTGCGAGAAGATAGACAACCTATCAAATACAGAGTTCAAAACACCGGTAATCAGGGTGCTCACAGAATTGATTGAGCTCAGTCGCAACATGGAGGAAGAAATGAAAGCTACAAAAAGTGAAATATAGCAAAATATACAGGGAACCAACAGTGAAGGGAAGGAAACCAGGGCTCAAATCAACTATTTGGAACAAAAGGAAGAAATAAACATCCAACCAGAATAGAATGAAAAAACCAGGATACAAAAAAATGAGGTGAAGCTTTGGAACCTCTGGGACAAGTTTAAGCACTCCAACATCCTCATAATAGGGCTGCTAGGAAAAGAGGAAGAGTAAGAAATTGGAAACTTATTTAAACTAATAATGAAGGAAAACTTCCCCAATCTGGTGAAGGAAATAGACCTCCTGGAAATCCAGGATGACCAGAGAGTCCCAAATAAATTGGACCCAAGGAGGAACACACCAAGGCACATCATCATTAAGTTACCCAAGATTAAAGATAAGGAGAGAATCTTAAAAGCAGCAAGAGAAAAGGAGACAGTTTACCTACAAAGGAGTTTCCATAAGACTCTCAGCTGATTTCTCACACAAAGCCTTATAGGGAAGAAGGGGCTGGAAAGAAGTATTGAAAGTCATGAAAGGCAAGGACCTACATCCAAGATTACTCTATCCAGCAAAGCTATCATTTAGAATGGAAGGGCAGATAAAGTGCTTCCCAGATAAGGTCAAGTTAAAGGAGCTCATCATCACCAAGCCCTTATTATATGAAATGTGAAAGAGACTTTTCTAAGAAATAGAAGAAGATCAAAAACTATGAACAATAAAATGACAACAAACTTATAACTATCAACAACTGAATCTATAGAACAAAAACTAAACAAACAACTAGAACAGGAACAGAATCACAGAAATGAAGATCCCATGGAGGGTTTTCAGTGGAGAGCCGGGGTAGGGGCGGGGGTGGCGTAGAGGGAGAATGGGGGAAAAGGTACAGGGAATAAGAAGCATAAATTGTAGACATAAAATAGACAGGGGTAGGTTAAGAATAGTATAGGAAATAAAGAAGCCAAAGAACTTATATGTACAACCCATGGACATGAACTAAGCAGGGGGAGTTTGCAGGGCAGAGGGGGAATAAAGAGGAGTAAAAAATTGAGACAATTGTAATATCATAACCAATAGAATATACTTAAAAATTCAAAAAAATATTTTGTTTATAGATTTCCAGAAATATTCTTGGGAAAATCTGCTTTAAAATTAAAATGTTGCTTCTAAAAATACAAAGGATCAGCTCTAGTGTTCATCTTAATAGAACCAGCTGATTTTACACCAGAAACTATGAATAACTATCCTTTTCTTCCTTATAGTTATGTTTTGACAGATCAAAGTGATTGTTCATTTATTTAGATGAAGACGTCAGTAGAAATTTGTGGTACAGCTTTAGTTGTAGCCAAGGGAAAATATGTGAGATAGAAGCTTATCTCCAATGCTAAGTATATGGTGAGAAGCCACTTTTCTCAAGATAAAATCCATCCAGTTCTTAAAATTCATTAAGCTTAATTCATTTTACAACTCTAAGGACACTATTCATTTTTTTTGTATTGTGCTCTAGAGAATAAAAGTATCATAAAATATAATGTAAGTGGTATTCCCTAGGGTTTTGCTTTAAAAACTTGCTATAAATCTATCCCCATAAAAATTAAAAGCTAAAATAAAAGAACCCAAATAGCTAACTTTTATTGAGAGATTACTAAGTGTTAGGTACTTTAGTAAACAATTTGCCTACCTTTTATAAACTGCATACTAAGTGGTAAGTTCTATTTATAATCCTCATTTTATAGATTTTAAAAATATGTCAAAAAGGCAAAGTCATCTGCTTATAGCAACATAGATTATAAGTGCCAGAACTAGAATCTGAAATTCAGAAATGTGATGAGTATGTTAGCATCCTTGAAGAGAGATCACTTGAATTCAAGACATGACGAGACACTGGGTAATTCATTCAATTTCACATAGCACATCTTTTTACTTATAAAACTGAGATAATATTTCTCCACTATATGTCTATGTTTATGTAAGTATCAAATAAGATGTCTGTTGAATGTGGAGAGCTTCTGCTATGTTACAGTAAAGATAAGGTATTAGGATATTGTTATATTTTATCAATAATTTTAACTCAAACTGCATTAATTTTTCTTTTTCCTCCTGTAGAAATTTCAGAACCTCATGGTAGTGACCTCAGAGTAGGTGACTTTCCCATAGAAGCTCTGAAAGCTTGTGACTTGGAATTATAACTTTAGTGCTTAAATGAATAGAAGAGAATGTGTTAATAAAAAGGCTCAGTTTATAGGCAGAAATGCTTGAAATATGGCAATTGATCAAGATAAGAAACTTCACTTATATAAACACCAGATGCAACTGTGGTTCTATGTATTCTGAGATTCTGCAGGCCATTAATTTCGTAGTATATTGCTGAATTGATCTACTTCTCCCTCTATTAATTAAAGCTCACTTTAAAATAGTCTAAGAAAGAAAAACCAAATAATGTGGCTTTAAAAAGATAGAGTTCAGTTTGCTCTTATGAAACAATGCAGAGATAAATAAATTGGACAGAGTGCAGGTCTACCATCCTCAACTCCCAGCTCTCTCTAGGTCCTCATTCTAGTATCTTTATCTTAAGCAGCAGGAAGAGCACAAAGTGGAAAGTGCAGTGCATGTCCATTCCTATTTAAAGGCATCAGTGAGAAGTGTCTGTCATCAATTCCGTTTTATCCTTATGGCCCAACAGGTGTGGCCACATAGCTCTAAAGGAAAGCTGGAAAATGTGATCACCTAGCCATGTGCCCTACTACATTTAAGATATTCATTATTAGTAAAAAGAGAAAAAATAGTATTAGTGGAAAAAGTAGCAATCTCTTTTCCATAGACTGGGTACTTTGGTATAGTGGCCCAAAGGGACTAAGACATAGGAGCTGTAACAAACCAACCACCAAATTTTAGTGGCCTAACCTAATAAAAATTGATTTCTTGCTCACACAAGGTCCAGTTCAGATGTTAATGTTTGGGGAGTGGCCTTTCACACGGGCATTTCACTTACTCTACTGTCACCCAGCTCTCTGATGGATCTTCTGCATCTTCTGGGAGACAAAGGAACAGGATGTTTAGAGAGTCCTACAGAAGGAACTGATGGGCCAACCCTGCCAGTGCCCCACCTGCCTTCTGCCCACATGCCACTGGCCACCGTCCATTCACAAGGCCACACTTGAATAGCAAGCTGGTTGCACATCCGGGAGTTTGAGGAAACAAGTTTCCTGAACACATCCAGTGGGTCTGCTGGGTCTTTGTGTTTGAGCCTCTTCAGCTTTTTCCCTCTGGGGGCCAGTCATTGTCTGGGGTTTTAGTTTGGGGCTGAGCTACCTTATTTACATTCTAGCCTCAATTCTTGGCTGAAAAAGATAATTTATTTTTCTCTCATTTCTCCTTGCCTTATTTTCCCTCTTGCCTACAATATTTTTTCACTTACTAATTCTTCGCTGAATAGAAAAAGGCCATAACATTCTGTTTCTATTAGCCATTGTATATTCTTCTTTCCAATGGCATCTCGCAAAGTACATTTCATAACTTGTGGGTGAATCATTGTTTTTATTAACATACTTTCTTTGAATGAACAATAAACTAGTTCTTATCTCCTAACATCTATTATCATCTCCATGCTGAGCAATACCTTGGGTATTTTTCATACAGGCTGCTTAGTCCTTTCTCTATATACAATTAAGTATTCGAATCATCAGGAGGATATTGAGAGAATGGCCTATTACATAAAGACCTAAGAGCCAGATTCAGAGCCATGACCTGTCTTTGACACAAACCTTGAAATGTTATGGGAACATTCCAAAAAATTTTAGCTTAACTGATTTTAAAATTATGTTAGCAACTGGAGTTACATGTTTTAGAAAGAAATAAATAGTCCATATTTATTTATTCAACAAACATTTATAAAGCATCTACTGTGTGGCAGGCACTTTGTAAAACACTAGGAATAACTGTGACTATGATGCAGATTCTTTTCTTTTGGAACTTACAGTGTAACTAAGAACTGAACCATTATTACCTAATTATAATCTAAAGGAAATAAATTATTAAAAAGGGGGAAGTATAAATGTTATTAAATAGAGGTACCTAATCAAGTGCTTATTGTCAGAGAAACTCTGATTGAGGATCTGATATCCTCAAGGATAAGTGAAGCAGGTCAGCTAAAGCACAAAGACGCAGAGGAGGAGAGGTTACAAGTTCTGTCCAATAGCCTAACAAAACAGTCTTACAAATTCCAGAGAGTCCTTGTAATTAATAATAACAGCGGATGTCAATATTTTTCTGCTCCTAAAACTTTTCAAATTTATTATTTTAATTACTCCTACAAAAGCCTTATAACATTTATTATTATATTCATCTCACAGATGAGGGAACTGAGATTCAGAGAATTTAAAAATCTTGACGATGTCATATGGCTAATAGGTAGCAAAACTGGATCATCAACAGGGGAGGTCATGACCCCAAGTCTTTCAAATAGAGGGACATAATTTTAGAGGAAGCAGAGAGCAATTGTTAAGAGTCAGACACCCTGAGTTAAAATCCTGATACTATCTCTTACCAGCCAGATGAATTTTCCTAAGTTTAACCTGTCTTTACTGGAAATCCTTCATTTACAAAGTGACGAAGGATTTCATCATAACAGTACCTACCTCTTGTGGTTTTAGAAAAGATTACTTCAGTTAACGTTTGTAAATTACTTAGAACAGTCTCTGTAATAGGTAAATGCCATTAAATAATAAAGTCACTCTTGCAAGTCAATGCACTAATTTTCTAGCTCCCTATAGAAACAAAATCTAAACAACGGAGTAGACTAGCATTTGAGAACTTCAGTGGGCAAAAATTGTTTCAGAAAAACATTAGTCCTAAATTGAACTGATACCCAAAGTGTAACAAAATGATAGCACTTTCTACTTAGAATTACTTTTTAAACACAACCTCTAAGCTGCAATTATACCTCCTACAAATTTTTGAAACTCAATCAGGGAATTCAATTAAACAAAAACAAACATTGGTCTTAAGGAGGTGAACATCCGGCCTGATACTCATACATTGGTGGCATTACCAAAGAATTCCAGCCTTTTCTGTGTTTTGTGACAATAATCTGATTGATCTAGTTGACTGTATGCCACCCCAAGTCCTATGATAGGAAGCTTCTAAAGCCCTCATCCAGAGGAAGAGAGAGTGTGGAAACCACCATGAAGGGCTTTCTCTGCCCTAACAAGTATATCCTGGAGAACTGGTCTGGATCAGGTGCCTCAATTTTTTCAGCATTTTTATGGGGAAAAAAAAAAAAAAGGAAAACAAAGGTGCTATTAGAACTAGACAAAAGAACTAGAAAAGAGTGTCGTAATCTTCTTTATAGAGTTACAATGAGGATTAATTTATATAAGAACACAAGGAAACAGCCTAATGCCGACCAACCAGGAGTTGAAAGTACAGTAGTGGTAGTAATGTGTTGCCAAATGATAATTAAGTAATCGTAACAAAGAGACATAGAAAATATATGAATCATATTTTATTTATCATTAAGCTGGGAAGATGGGGCTTTGTGATATATAAGCATAAGGAAACACTATCTGAAATTCAAGGCTGGTAAGCGCAAACACATCTGTAAAAAAATGCAAAGATATTTTCAAGTGATTTTAATCAAAGTATCTTAAAAGTAATTACCCTTAATTTAACATAAGTAGAATCTTTATTATATTTTTCTGCAACTTACTTTACTTAATGTTAGCTTTTTATCCATGGCATATGCTTGCTCTTGTTATACACCCATAGCAATAATCCCTATATACAAATTCATAGATATGAAAGGTAAAAACAAAATAGGATAGTATAAGAAGACAATAGGATTGGAAATTAGAAGACCGAGGAGATAGCTTTGGAATTAGCCATTCAGAAGACACGTGACCTTTAATATGTCCTCAGGATTTCCCAAGGTCAGTAGTGTGTTCTCTGCCGTACAGGCATGTTCATACTTTATTTCCCTGAGGTGAGGAACATCCAGTGGTGCGCTGGGCTTCACACATCCGCTGTGAGAACTGATAGCATCTTTTCCAAACTCTTTACTCAATGACATTAAGTTGATATTTTGAAATTAACAATCGTGAAATATGTACACCATAAAAATTGACAGATGCTATGAATCAAAATACTCTCCATACTCCCCGCACTTCTCCTCTGAGATTTAGTTATTAACCTTTTGCTAGTACACTACTGGGAATGTCTAATGGGAAAATGTGCCTGAAAGTGTTTTGTGAACTATAACATGTAATGCAAATAATGTTATAATATTCATTATGGAAAATTATAGATATAGAATCTGAGATTTGCATATTAAAATTCATCAAACAATTTTTCTAATTAAAAAGCAAAGATATAAGTGAGATAGCAGGACACATTTAAATGATTTAATTGACTTGTATGTTATAGAAAGGGCCTATCAAATCAAGGCAATGAAGGTTACATAGAACCTTTGCAAAGCAACTGGCCATCTGTTTGCCTAGGACTAATATGGTCTTTCCAAGGACCAGGACAACCTACATAGTTTGTAGGACCCAGTGCAAAATTAAGACACTGGACACCTTGTTTGAAAATTATTAAGAATTTCAAGAAAGCAACAGCAGAGAGCATTAAGCCCAGCATGGGCAGTCCTGGGTAACACCCAGTTACATGCTTATGAAGGTGGCCTACCTAGGACACAGGCCTTTCAGTGCTAAAGCCAGAACAGCCTGTGATGTGGACCCCACACCTTCATGGGGTCCATGTGCTGTGGTTGCTGCGGCGAACAAATGTACATGGACTGCAGAAGTCATGTGGAGAAAAAGGGACAGTATGGCCGCTCTGTAAGTGAAAGAGAGGGCCAGAGAGAGCTTGACTCCTGCCTGGACAGGCTTTTATTGCTTTTCTGGGTACATTACACCAAGGATGGTTCTCATTTACTATGCACAGGTCTTCATTCACTATGCACAGATTCACTGTAGTGATTACCTTTTACAGATAACAAAGGAAAGAATGTTGCTAATTACTTCAAAGAGAAGGATGTTACAGATCCAGGGGAAAAGTTGTTGAACTGGTTACACTCCATACTTCGAAGGTTTAGCAGAGACTTTAGGAAGTTACTTTAGAGATACACAGTCAACATTTGTTGCCTCAAACCAGGGTGAGGGAGTTTTAGCAAAAGCAAGTCTCATAGCAGCCTAGGTACAATGCAGGCCTGGTTCCCCACGGGAAAACCTATCTGTGGGCGTGGGTCCTGCGTGCCGAACGAACCTCGCGTCCCACTGGCTTTTCCCAGTGGGAGCTGGACTACATTTGCCATGTCATGTGAAACGGTTCCCTATAAGCCTGGGGGCAAACAGAGACTAGGATGATTAGCTACCCTACCTTTGTTTCAAAAATTAGTTAGTATTAATGTTTTAGCATACACGATGAAATATACCAAAAAATACCAAGTATTATCCATTCAGTCATAGAGCATGAAGAGAATACAGCTTAAATCATACTTTTGTCTACAAAGATCTTTGCTTATTTCATTCTGCACAACTGAGTGAACTAAATCATGCTGCTGTGTGGCTCAGTGTTCCCCAGTCTTTCCAAACACAGGAATCTAGTCTTGGACTATAGAAAACCAGTATAAAATTGTTCCCTAAAGCAAGTGTCAGACAAATTTTAAATGAATAAATGGACCAGTATTCTTGATGATTAAAAAAAAATCTATAGATGTGTTTAGAAATTGGAAATAAGATCTATGAAATGTTGAAAAACATCACTAGATGATATAATTACGTAAAGCAAAAGATTAGACATGTGCACACACACACAAAACACACACACAAACGTTGAGGTTACCAAGAATAGAAACTAATCTGATGTTTAATAGACAATTTAAAGTGAAAACACATGGGATAGTTCTGTTGATCTCCTCTATTGAGGTTATGGAGAGGACTGTGACTCACTGTGACTGATTCAACATTGTCTTTGTGCAAAAAGTGAAGATAGTTAGAGCAGTCGTTCTCAAACTCAGTGCCTATTAGAATTTCCTGGAAGACTTGTTAAAGCAAACGGTGAATCCCACTGACATTCTGCTTCAGCAGGTCTCTAGTAGGGCTAGAGTGTTTGCATTTCTAACAAGTTTTCGTGTTGTGTTGCTGGTTCTGGGGCCATACTTTCGATGGCCACAGAATTTATGGATCACCTGCGACTTTAACTACCATTTAACCTGTAATTATATGGAGGGAAACAAGCACCCACCACCACATTTACTTCATTGCTCTGTTTCCGTAGGTGAATTTCCCGAGTCAAATTAAAAGTATGTTCTAATAAATACCAAAGCTAATTAGTTACATTGATGGCTGTAGGGCTAGCACTTTATTTGAGAAAACTTGAATTAGATTAAAAGTTAATGCTCCTATTATACCTAAGGACTTGCTTAGATCCAGAATCCTTTCTGATCTGTAATATTATACCTCTGTAATAGCAAGTCAGTTGGCAATTAGTTTAAAACACAAACCTTTTTAAAGTACTCAGCCATCAAATAGAACTTGGGAGGCTTTGCACGTCATCATTTCTGAATTACGTCACACACAAGAAGAGTAAATTAGGGGGGATATGGCCCTAACAGTCTAACAGTCGCTGCTCTTCAACTTCACATGCACTAATGTATATTTTTCAATCTTTTTTTTTGTTTTTTTCTCCAATTAAATCTGTGAAATTCTATGAAATATTAAAATTGGTTAGTGATTCACTTAAAATATAACTAAATCAAATAAATTAAATGCACTGTGTTGTGAAGATTTAACAACATACGTTTCCACATTTCAAAATCCTAAAGGCAACATAAAGTATATCTGTAACCCAGCTTCCTACAAGGGAGCATACTGAATGAAATAAGATGATGTGTGAAAATGTCCACCCAGTGCCTGCCACTCAGTAGTTGCTCAATTTTTTAAAACATTTTCATGGGTCCACATTGGAACTGTTATCAATGTAAACACAGGACTGGGTGATGTGAGATTTTAAAGACAGAAGCATTTTTAGACTGTTACAATATAGGAGGAGAAAATTTCAAGTGAAGGAAATAATATATTCAGATAAATAATATATTCAATGAAGTTTTTAAAGTGTGAGTTCAATTTTAAAGGAGGGAGAGCAATTTAGCCTAAATTGGTGAATTCAAGCCTTGTTGCACATTACATTCACCTGAGGTGTTTTCAAAACTCCAAGTGCCTGAGCTCCTCTCTCTACAATTACATTTGAATCTCCAGGGATCAGAGATCGGCCTCGATATTAAACAGACAAACACTCTCAGAGTACTACTGGGAAAGAAATGAAAGAGAAAGAGATGGACTGACAAGCTGCGGTTTCTTATTGTTATCACCAGCCTGAAACTGTATATATTAATCTCTGGTGGGAATGTAGCACGCAGATTTAAAGGCATGACACAGAGTAATTTGGGCAACCGTCACTGTCCTTCACAAAGAACTTTGAGCCATTTTGGCATCTGTGACTGCTAACAAAGTCCTCATGCTCATTTATTA
This sequence comes from Micronycteris hirsuta, assembly GCA_004026765.1. Taxonomy (NCBI): domain Eukaryota; kingdom Metazoa; phylum Chordata; class Mammalia; order Chiroptera; family Phyllostomidae; genus Micronycteris; species Micronycteris hirsuta. The sequence goes on from PVJI01000746.1 coordinate 175,358, forward strand.
GACTTTCTACCCATGGGGATTCCTTGGACAAGAGTGAGGTGATAACACATTCTGCACATCACAGTTAATGGATGAAAATAGCAAGTCAGTTGGCTCATTTCATAGCCCATAGGAAAAAGAGGTTCCTAAGGTGTGTCAGCAAGTTGTTACAGACAAAATCTACCTCTAGTGTACAGGGAAAAAGCACAGGTTTTGAAATCAGTCAGAGCCATATTCAATTCCTTGATTCCCTCAGTTACTAGCTTGGCGATTACCAGAATGGCAATCCTGCTTCTAGGATTAGAAAGACAATCCAAGGATCACCCAAGAGCACCTAATGTTGAATGAAGGCAAGAAGCGAGCAGGTTTCTGTAGAGCAGTGGAGTTCAGGAAGGGAGGACGTGTCTGGTGAATTGTGGTAAAACAGGCTTTTCTGCTAGTCTTGATTAGTAGTTCTCGTGATAAGCACCCATTTATCAAATTCAATGAATTTATAAAAATGATAGCTTCTACTGAGGAAGCATCCATTTTATACCAGATTCTATATTAGGTGCTTCATATGTGCTAACAAAGTTTTCTTAGGACTCAATTTATTTTAAAAAATTTAGAATAGAATTTATGTGGAACTTTATTCTTTCTAGCAATGAATAATATTCATTCATTGATCTCTGAATTAATTTCTAATTAACAATCTTGCATCAGTATAATTAAGAAATAAATTTTAAATAAAACTTTAATTTTTATTTTTAATAATTATTTTATTTATTGATTTGAGAGAGACAGAGACAGAGAGCTAGAACCATCGATTTGTTGCTCCACTTATTTATGCATTCAGTTGTTAAGTCTTATAAGGGTCTTCACTGGGGGTCAAACCTGCAACCTTGGCTTTTAGGGATGATGCTCTAACCAACTGAGCTACCCAGCCAGGGTCTAATAATTATTTTAGGTGTACAAATCACCAGTTATAAAAACAGGTATGGGGAGGTAAAGTACATCATAGGAAATATAATCAATAAAATTGTGATAACTATGTATAGTGTCAGACGGGTACAAGATTATTGGGTTAAATTATATAAATGTCTAATTACTATTTTGTACACCTGGAACTAACATAATATTGTATGTCAATGGTAATCGAAAAATATAAACACTTAAAAAATAAATTATAACTAAATTATTTAATGATAACTTAATCCAGGAGATTAGGTTAATGGTCATATGAAAGTTTTTACAAGTTTACATTTTTATACCTATAGTTGTTGCAGAAAAGTAAGACAGGATGATATAACAGCTTTTTAAAAACAATGTTTCAAATATAAACCCTGGCTGGTGTAGCTCAGTGGATTGAGCGCGGGCTGCAAACCAAAGGGTCGCCGGTTCTATTCCCAGTCAGGGCACATGCCTGGGTTGCAGGCCAGGTCCCCAGCAGGGGCCATGCGAGAGGCAACCATACATTAATGTTTCTCCCCATCTCTTTCTCCCTCCCTTTCCTTCTGTCTAAACATAAATAAATAAAATCTTTTAAAAATGTTTCAAATATAACTTATATAATATTTAGGCATAATTCTGTGGGAAAATAGAATAAAAATGAGAGATTAAGTGAAAAAAGGAAACCCCATAAAATTTTAGAGTATAATAAAGTATGTTCAGGTATTTTTTACATCAATGATGGTGAATAAGGTACATTTTCTAAAAGTGATATTAAATTTCTAGTTTTAAATTTATACGATTTGTAACATCCCTGAAATTATGTCCTCTGAAACTATTTCTAATTATGATTAAAACATTTTGGAATCTACTTAAAAATATGTGTCAGCGTACATAAAATGTAGTTTTAAATTTCTACTCAAGAATAAAAGCTTGAAGTCCATTGCTCTGCAGAACTTTGCCCTCCATGACATGTGATGCATTGCTACATGGGGAAGGCAGTGAAGCATGCACTTAAGAGCTTAGGCTCTGCAATAAAACAGGTTGGTGTTCTAACCTTAACTCCTCTTACTTGTTTTTTTATCTTAGACAAGTTACTTGACTTCTCTAAGCCCCCTTTTCCCAAGTCTATATAATGGAGATGATGAAGATACTAATTTTGTAGTATCATTCTCAAGGTTATATGAAATTAGTCCTGTCAAACTCTTAGAAAAATTCCTGCACATATTGATTGTCAATTATAAAAGCTGACATAGTTAAGAGAGTTCAGATGGGAGGTAAGTGATTGTTCTTGGGCTAAGCTTCCAGAGGTACTGGGGCTTAGTATGGTCTCTTAGAATGAATTCAAAAAGCTAAAAAAAGGGAATAAATCCCCAGCTGATGGGGCAGAACTACTCCGTACCACAAAGCATCAAATGCAAAAGTCAAGAACTGCACCTTTAGAAATGAAGAGGTGGATTACAAAATCCTAACTGACTAAAATAAAGTTAGACCTCCCCTGCCCAAATTGTAGTGCCTTAACGGTGTCTATTCTACATCATCATCACTGTTATCATAGTCATCATCATCTTACCAGTTTCTGCTTGCTTGATATTATTAAATGCTGAAATTCAATAATATGGCCTTGGTCATAGTTCCCTAACTTGGTTCCAGCTTAGAATTTAACTCTTTTACTCTGACATCTTTGTCTCATTTTCAGTCTTGAGTTCTGCTTATATTTTATGTTTTGCCTAAATGGACTTAAATGGTGTCTTATTCTACCTCTTCCCAGGGAGTGTGTGAGAGACAACACAAAATATCAAGAGCTCTGATCTTGAAACTTAATTAAAATGAGTTAAAATCCCAACTCCACCACTACTCCTGTAGCCTTGGGAAACTCAGAACTTCTCTGAGCCTCAGTTTTCTCTTATTTACAATGGGAATAATAATTTCTAATTGACAGAGTTGCTGTAGATTAGAGGACATATATCACAAAAAAGGCATTTGGCCCAATTAACATTCAGAAAATAATAGCTCTTATTATAACTATTACCCCCACAGTTATTCCTGATGAAATGAATGGAACAAATGAATGGAGTTTTGATGAACTTTGAAATGAATGTTTTGCAAAATCAAACACACTCTCACCTGATACCTGCTCTCCTATCCCCTGCCCCAGACCCCAGACTGTTGATAATGCATAGCAGTGTGGAAGGTCAGGCATATTATACTTTCTCTGGAACTAGAAACCAAAATTAAAGGTAACCACCAGAACTGGAAAGCAAAAGAACACATACCGGGCTAGAAAGATCTGTTCTAAGTGTTACAGACTGAAGTGAGAATAACTACGCTGATCATTATAAAAAAGGTCTAACTACTTTTCAGTATCTAAAGGAGAAACAATAGGCCGGGGCAATAGAAGGGAGTACAAATTGGCTCAATTAATTTATCTGATTAATCAGTACACAGTACCCAGATTAATACTGTTCAATTCCAAAATGATTTATTAAATACTAGGTATTCAGAATGTAAAAAGTCCAAATACAGAACAAATTTTATTATTCCTTTTATGACTTTGAATTAGGCTTGCACTTGTTATTGTAAAGCAAATGAAATAATCACTTAGATTTTTAATTATTAAAGTAAACTAATTTTTTTCAATATTCTTTTTACTAACAGGATTTGCTAGTCCACTTACTGGGATAGCAGATGCCTCTCAGAGCAATATGCACAATGCCTTGCACGTGTATATGAACGGAACAATGTCTCAGGTACAAGGATCAGCCAACGATCCCATTTTCCTTCTTCACCATTCATTTGTTGACAGGTTGGTGGACAGTTCTTTATCAATTATGTGCATATTGGTGTTAAATGAGTGTAACGTTAGCTATTCCATTTGCTAAGGAGCTATAATGGCCTATTGTCTCAGATCGGATTCTCCAAGAAACAGAATTAAACTACGGATTTGAATGTAAAGGTTTTACTAAAGTGTTTTATTACAGAGAAACCAGAGAGAGAATAAATAAAGCAGCTAAGAAAAAGGAAGAAGCCAAATAAGAGTACAATTTCAGTCAAAGTCCCAGACTCAGCCAGATCTTGGTAGAGTGTAAAGTACGCCTCAGTTTGTCTTGCATTAAGACTGATTTTTTGGACTCCCACGTTGAATAGCCATTGGCTATCATGTTTAGGAGCAAGGAATGTGGAGTCAGGAAGGTGGGTACACAGAGTTGGTGGGATGCTTTCTAATGCCATCTGAACAAGGCACTAATCTGCTATATCTCACATATATTTTCTCTTTCTGGTATTGTACTGTTATTTCTTCTTTTCTAACCTCAGACTCTCACATATAAGTAGATACAGTCTTTGATCTCAACAATTGGCTTGAGAATTATATGAGCAGTTCTACAGGCAGGTTGCAGTATGGCCCACCTATCCTGTTTAAAGCAATTTAATTCTCCTGGAGCTCCCCTCTCCCTTATTAACCCTTATCTATATAGCTGAAGAGAAAGTCTATGGAGGATGGTCAGCTGTCTGTATCTGGTATTCAGGAGGAGAGAAGAAAATAAAGTGTCAAATCATGACAGACAAATGTAGGGCTCTTTTTCTGTTCCTCCTAAGTAATTTTCTCACAACAGCTAATGAACAAAGGGCACAGATTTATACCTACCATTAAGATAATACTGTCATTCTCTTTAGTAAATATAACAGGTTCTATTTTTCCTCTTGTAAAGATAGGGAAACTAAAACTGAAAATTAAATGTTTTTTACTCATCACCATTTCTACCTCAGTCATGCTCCCAGGAACATGGACATAATATCAAATAAGAAAGTGACCAGTAGCCTGGAAGATTATTAGAAAGATTTTTATTGCTTTCATGGCAACTCTAATATTATAGGAATTAATTAATATTACAAGTAAAGTTTTATTCAGAAAAGTTATTTATTTATTTATTTATTTTAGATTTTTAGGGAGAGAGAAAGAGAGGAAGAGAAACATCTATGTGAGAGAGAAACATCGATCTGTTGCCTCTCATATGCCCCAATCAGGAACCGAACCCACAACCCAGTCATGTGCCCTGACTAGGAATTGAACAGGCAACCTTTTGTTTTGCAGGATGACTCCCAACCAACTGAGCCACACCAGTCAGGGCCAGAAAATAGTTTTTAAGAAACTATATATACACTAAAATTACATTGCAATATAATATTATAACCACCTATACCCTTATACAAAGGAGGGTTGGATAAAGATCTTACCGGAAAAGATAGATTGAACTTTTTTTACTGAGTCATTTTTTTATATTTTAATGTCCTTGTGAGTTTTTGGCATTTTTGACCCTCAGTGTTACCTCATGAATTGAAAGAATTCTAGATTTCCTAGACACCTTGATGTCTTAGGCAAGGAATCTCCAACTATGGTTTATAGGTCAAATCTATCTTCTACCTTCTTTGAAAATGAGGTTTTATTAGCACACAGCCACAATGATTTATTAACATATTGTCTATGGCCACTTTTATAGACAAGTGCAGAGTTGAATAGTTGTGACCAAGACCAAATGGCCCACAAAGTGAAAAATATTTAGTTTTTGTCACCTTACAGAAAAAAATTTGTTGACGCCTGCCAGACCACAGAATTTTGTACTTATATACCAGATAAGAGAAAAAAAGTTGAGCTTTAGCTAGCCCACCAAATATATATTTATTTAAAAATGATCTAATTGAATTCAGTATCTAGAGTCACATCTGGTTAACAGATATAAGGCCATTATGCAGGTGGCTTTAGGATACCACTCTGCCATCTTTGAAAATCAAAAATTTCTGCCCTCCCCAAATTCTTGGCTCTACCTATCTTAATAGGCCTGGGGCAACTTCAGCCCGACCAGCTCCATCGGCACTCCTGGCAGTCCCAGAAGGATGGCTACTTCAAGCACTGTGGGGCCCTATTGAGGGACACCCCAGTGAGCTGTCCTCCCAGAAACTCCAGCAGAACACAGAGGAAGACTGGAGGCTGCTGATAGCAGGGAACTACAGAATAAGACAACTCTAGACTTGCCTGGAGAAGAATTTGTCAAGGTAGAGATCAAGAAGAATGAAGAAGCAGTCCAAAAGATGCTTGTAGAAGCCACTGGGGAGTTTGAGGAGGTTGTGGTGCAGGAGAGGCCTGGTTTTGAAATACACATAATAATGTGTGATGATCATCCACCAACACCTAAGGAAGAATCATAGATAGCCTGATGAGGAAGAAGATGAAGAAGTTTGTCTACCAACCCTGGGAGCTGCCATTAAGATCATCCACAGTTAATGAAAAAGTTTAACTTGGATCTGTCAACAGTTATACGGCCTTTTTAAAAAATAGTGGTGAGCCCTGGCTGGTGTGGCTCAGTGACTGAACACCAGGCTGCAAACTGGAAAGGTCACTGGTTCAATTCCCAGTCAGGGCACACACCTGGGTTGCAGGACAAATTCCCAGTCTGGGGTGTGCAAGAGGCAACCAATCAACCCATTGATGTTTCTCTCCCTCCCTTCCCCTCTCTCTAAAAATAAATAAATAAAACCTTAAGAAAAAAATAATGGTGAGCTGAAGGCTACTACTTTCTTTTCAGAGTCTGGTCAGAGGGCTGATGGGATCCCATTTGGTCCCAACAGGACAACTTAGATTTGCAAAAAGATGATGAGGATACTTGAGATTCATTGATCAAACAATCTGATGCTCAGAATGCTGCTCAGATAACTGATTTCCAAAAAACAATCAAGAAGATAATGAGAAAGGAAAAAGGTGTGGCAGATAAAAAGGTGTGGCAGATGAAGTGGGAAAAAAATTGTGACCATTGAATTAAGAGAGTTTTTTATTGGACACCTGTCTTTGGACCAATGACCTGTGAGTCCTAGGTTTTTGTAGCCAAGCAGAGGTGTGTAGGAGAATAAAAAATTAAAGATATTGGGTATGTTTAGACCTGTCCCTGGCAGTATCAGTGTTCTTATTAAAGGAAAAGATAAATCAGAGATACCTTGGTCCACAGCAGTGATTTTCAACCTTTTTCATGGCACATATAAACTAATTACAAAATCTGTGGTACACCCCAAAATGTATTTTTTGCTGATATGACAAAAAATACAGGTATACTTTTGATTCATTCCTACCAAACTGCTTTGTTGTGCTGGCTCTTGTCATTTTTAATTTGACAGTCTAAGGCAAAAAAGGTCAGGGTCCCGGACGAAACAGTCAGGTATTGTAATTTTAAAAAGCCTTGTAGCACACTGGTTGAAAATCGCTGGTCTACACAGTAGTAAGTTTTCCTGGGGGCCGGGGAATGGAACCTCTGTTATATTGGTGATCGGAGGCAGTGATCAAGTCAAAGGAGGAGCATTAGGAGACCGGTCTCTCCAGGCAGCATGAATGGAGAGCCTCCTATCCTTGGCAGCAGCTCCTCTAGGTTGTGATGGATACCAAGTCAAGAATCTAGAAATACAGAAAGATGTCATTGCAATGCCTTGAACATGGACTATCTCAAACCCTTGCATCCCTCAGTGAGCTCTGATTTCTAAACTTCTTTGAAAAACCCATGCTCCCTTTTCTAACTTCGTATATGGGGACCCTGCTCCTTGGCTCTTCTTTTCTTCCAGTACTTGTCAGTCAACATCTAACACGTGTTTATTTTCTTACCACCCAGTTTTGTGTAAAGTACAGACGATACCCGAGGGAGTCTCAAGAATAGTCTGGTTACTAGGAATGTGTTTTTTTTTATTAAGGATAGTTTTGTGTTAAGGCTGTGATAGAGTTAAAAATTAGTAGATTAATTCTTCTTTGTTGTGTTGCTTTCATTGTGGAAAATAAATAAAACTTGGTATTTTAAGTCTCCAAAAATAAATAAATAAATGAATGAAATATAGTGTTTTTTTTTTTAATTTAGAAAAATATATAAAGGAGAAAATTGGGAAAATTGCCTAAAGCCTATTCTACCATCTAAAAAAAACTTAGAGCCCTGGCTTGTGTGGCTCAGTGGATTGAGCACCAGTCTGAGAGCCAAAGGGTCACCAGTTCAATTCCTAGTCAGGGCACACCCCTGGGTTGCAAGCCAGGTCCCCAGTCGGGGGCACTCAAGAGGAAACCACACATTGATATTTCTCTCCTGCTCTCCCTGCCATCTCCTTAAAAAAAAAAAAAAAAAAAAAAAAAAAAAAAAAAAAAAAAAAAAAAAAAAAAAAAAAAATATATATATATATATATATATATATATATATATATATATATATATATAAATAAAATAAAAAATAAAAAAAATTTAGAAACCTTGGGGAAGTATAGAAAGGATCAAATTAATAAGTCCCTCGTCACCATTCTCTTCTTGTTCCCAGAAAAAAGTATGATATTTATCTTGTGTACAGTAGAGAATTTTATTTGCACATGATTCTTTCCTATTTAATAATCTATCTTAGATATATTTCCATATCAGTACATGCAGATCTACCTTTTTCCTTGTAAAGCCTTTTTTAGAATTTCACTGTATCTCAAGATAATGAGAAGGCAAGCCATTGACTGGGACAAAATATTTACAAAACACACATCTGATAAAGAATTGTTATCCAAAATATACAAAGAATTCTAAAAAATCAACAGTAACTAAACAAACCAGATTTTCAAAATAGAGCAAAATCCTTAACAGATACTTCACCAAAAAAATACAGCAATGGCAAAAATGAGCATCTGAAAATATACTGCACTTCATATATCACTATATCCCTTCATAAACTGAATTAAAACAGGATACCACTACACACCTATTAAAATGCTCAAAATCTAGAACACTGATAACACCAAATACTGGGGAGGATGTGGAACGACAGTAATGTCATTCATTACTAATGGGAATATAAAATATTCTAGGAGGCTTTGAAGACAGTATGGCACCTTCTTACAAAACTAAACATATTCTGGTCTGGCAATCATGTTCCTTGGTATTTACCCAAAGGAGCTAAAACTGTATGGCGACCAAAAAATCTGCACATAAATGCTTAGAGCAACTTTATAATTGCCAAAGCTTGGAGGCAAGCAAAATGTCCTTCAGTATGTGAATGAATAAGTAAATTATTGGTACATTTAGAAATGGAGTATTATTCAGTAATAAAAGGAAATGACCTATCAAGCCATGAAAAAACATGGAGGAAACTTAAATGTATATTACTAAATAAAAGAAACAAATCTGAAAAGTTTATATACTGTATGATCCCAACTGTCCGACATCCTGGAAAGGGTAAAACTGTGGAGACTGTGCAATGATCAGTGTTTGCCAAGGGCGTGGATGGGGGAGAATGGGGGAGCACGGAGGATTTTTAGGGCAGTGAAAATACTCAGTATGATACTGTAATGGTGCATGTATGTCAGTATATATTTTTCCAAGCCCTAAAATGTGCAATACCCAGAGTGATCCCTAACGTAAACTGTGGACTTTGGGTGATAATGACATGCCATGTAGGTCCATCAATTGTAACAATGCACCACTCTGGTGAGGGCATGGGGTTATCAGGGAAATCTCTGTACCTTCCTCTCAATTTTGCTGTAAACCTAAAGCTTCTCTAAAAAACAAACCAACGAAGCAGAAGTAAGACTATGACCTGCTTAACATTTTAAATAACTGAAATGACTGGTAAACACTATACTGTTGTTACATAATATGACGCAAAGCACCGTCAGGACCCTGATAAACAGAAACATAAAATGGACAGTGAGAAAACTGTTGAATCTTTTTCTTTTCTTTCTTAAATAGTAAAGAACATAATAAAGCTGGCATAAAGTACAGAGAATTATTCTGGGTAGACACCGAATCTCTGGTATTTAAGTAGTGAAAAATAATCCTTTATATTGTAGGCAAAGGCAATAAGCACTAAACCAAGGGAAAAAGGCCATCAAAATTGAGAGCAGCCTGGCTGGTGTAGCTCAGTGGATTGAGCACGGGCTGGGAACCAGAGGGTCCTGGTTCGATTCCCAGTCAGGGCACATGCCTGGGTTGCGGGCCACGTCCCCAGTGGGGGCCATGTGAGAGGCAACCATACATTGCTCTTTCTCCCTCCCTTCTCCTCTCTCTGAAAATAAATAAATAAAATCTAAAAAAAATTGAGAACAATTTGCTATGGTTTTTAACACATTTTATAACTTTTTTAAAGTTAGCTATTATAAATCAGGTCAAATAGAATTAACTTTCCAGCCTGGCTGGTGTAGCTCAGTGGATTGAGCGCAGGTCGCAAACCAAAGTGTCACCGGTTTGATTCCCAGTCAGGGCACATGCTTGGGTTGCGGGCCAGGTTCCCATTGGGGTCCACAAGAGAGGCAACCGCACATTGATGTTTCTCTCCCTCTTTTTCTCTCCCTTCCCCTCTCTCTAAAATAAATAAATAAATAGAATCTTTAAAGAAAAAAAGAATTCACTTTCCAAATTTTGTCCTTCCATATTTTGGAACAAACAGACACTTTAAGAGATTTTTAGGGGCTCCATAAGGTCAGCACTAATTATAATATTAAGATGCTATTGACATCAGTGTGTTTATAATTGCTATCTTTAAATGAATCAATAGAGGTTTTTAAATAAGAATTTCATTGTGTAGGCATGTCATAATTTAGAAATCACTTAATCACTTATTAACAGGTATTTTAGTTGTTTCTCTCTCTTTTGCTAAACAATATATATAAATATACAATTTTGATTTGTGAATATAGCTAAAGATCAAATTCTCAACACTGGAATTGAAAGGTGTTTATCACACTTTATTACATTTAAAATGGTTAGATATTTCCAAATTGCTTTCTGAAAGTGACTGTGCCAGCTGCATTCTCACAGAGAATGAAAGGTGTCTGTTGTCCTGTCCTAGGTGTAATGAACCTTTTTAATCTTTGCTACTCTGAAAAGTAAAAAGTATTCATTAGAATTTCTCTATTTCCTTTGTATGTTATGTAATATATATTTTTTCTAAAATGTCTCTACATTCTTTGCTCTTTCATGTTAGGTTTATTTGTCTTTTTATTCCTGAACTCTATAGGCTTGTCATACTTTTTCTTAATTGTCCATTTTTGTCAAAAACATTACAGATATTTTCCGTGGTCCTTATTATCTTTCAACATGTAAGCGGTATGCTTCTAGCTACTCAGAAGTTGTTTTTTAATTAATTTATTTATTTATCTATTTTAATATATTTTATTTATTATGCTATTACAGTTGTCCCATTTTCCCCCTTTTATTCCCCCCCACCCCACAACTCCCACATTCCCTGCCCTTTAGTTTTTGTCCATGGGTCATACACATAAGCTCTTTGGCTTCTACATTTCCTATACTAGTCTTAACCTCCCCCTGTCTGTTTTCTACCTACCATTTATGCTACTTATTCTCTGTACTTTTTCCTCCTCTCTCCCCCTCCCACTCCCCTGTTGATATCCCTCCATGCCTTATATAAATCCCTTCAACACTTCATATAACAAAGGCTGGGTGATGATGAACTCCTTGAACTTGACCTTATCTGAGAAGCACTTGATCTGCCCTTCCATTCTAAATGAAAGTTTTGTTGGATAGAGTATTCTTAGATGTAGGTCTTTGCCTTTCATGACTTGGTATACTTCTTTCTAGCCCCTTCTTGCCTATAAGGTCTCTTTTGAGAAATCAGCTGACAGGCTTATGGGAATTCCTTTGCAGGTAACTGTCTCCTTTTCTCTTGCTGCTTGTAAGATTCTCTCCTTATTTTTAATCTTGGGTAAAGTAATTATGATGTGTCTTGGTGTGTTCCTCTTTGGGTCCTACTTCTTTGGGACTCTCTGCACTTCCTGGACTTCTTGGAAGTCTATTTCCTTTGCCGAATAGGGGAAGGTCTCTCTCATTATTTGTTCAAATAAATGTTCAATTCCTCGGTCTTCCTCTTCTCCTTCTGGCATCCCCATGACCCGGATGTTGAGACGTTTACAGATGTCATGGAGGTTCCTAAGCCTCTCCTAATTTTTTTGAATTCTTATTTCTTCCTTTTGGTCCACACCATTGATTTGAGTCCCAGTTTCCTTCTCTTCCTTATTGGTTCCATGCACATTTCCCCTCATTTTCTTTAGCATACCCTTCATTTGTTCATCTGTTTGTGACCAACTTTCTTCCGATTTTGTGAGCATCCTGATTACTAATGTTTTGAATTGTGCATCTGATAGGTTGGCTATCTCTTCATCCCTTAGTTGTAATTTTTCTGGTTCTTTGTTCTGTTCTTTCATTTGGGCCATTTTTTTTTTAAATCTTGGTGCGCCTGTTACTTTAAAGAGCAGAGCCTTAGGTGTTCACCAGGGCGGGGTAACCTCTGCCTTTGCTGAGTTTTTACATTGTTGAGAGGGCCTGGGAGGGAACAATGGCTCTTGCTACGCTCTTCATGGCTCCCAGTCACTTTTCTCCCAATGCACTCTCCTGTGTGGCTGGGAGTTGCTTCCACTGCCACCTCAATCCCCACAGGTATTTTCTCCTCTGCTCTTCAGCTCCTTCTCCCAGTTAATCTGCACGTGCAACTGAGGGACTGCCCAGTCCACCAGTCTCGGCCCCGCTGTTTCCCACTGGCTTCTCCGGATGCACTGGCTGCTTTTTGGTCAGATGTGCCCACCATGAGTCTCTCGGGGCAAACCGCCCTCTCGCCACCCACGCTCTCTGCCCGGCTCCACCCCGCTTATCGGTCTGGATGATTGTGTCCTCTCTAACTCCTTGGCTGTTGGACTTCCACTCAGTTCGATTCCCTGTCCATTCTGGTTGTTTATTTTGATTTTTAAATTGTTGTTATTCCTCTTTTGGTTGTGCAAGGAGGCACAGTGTGTCCACCTATGCCTCCATCTTGGCCGGAAGTCCAGAAGTTGTTTTTATAGGGTCCTTTTTATGCGATCTTTTGTTCATGGCTTCAGAGTCCTTAATTTTTTGTACTTTTATTTGTAAAAATATTGAATTGAGCTAAAGCTCCAAGGTCCTTTCTGGACTTTACAATACTCTGGATAATATATTTTTTAAAAATGACAGTAGAATACATTAACACAATTAAAGGCTTTAGCAGATTTCTTAGTGACAGCTTAATCATGCTTTTAATTATGATTAATAGGAAACTGACAAATAGATAAGTCAAATTCATAGTTAAAATTATTTTTCTCCACTATTCAGATTAAGGCCTGACAAGGGACTCAACATTCTCCTCATGTTTGAAAGAAAAAAACAAAACAAAACAAAAAACCTTTCTGGCGAGGAGAGAGGGTTGAGGAGTAATCACTGTAACAAAAAGAATAGGTTGGAGTTTTGTTTATTCTTTTTCTCTAAGAAGATTGGATTTGGGGCATGCTAAAGATAGAAAATTTTGAAACTTTTAACTAATCTAACATTACAACACCCATCAAGCAGAGCTGATATTTTCACAATGGAATCGAGAGCTTGTATGCCTATTGCTTCCTAAGGAAAGAAGATGAACGTTAGTGCTAGATGGTGCCCCGTGGATGAATGTCAAAGCAATAGAAAGGGGGTTTTGGAAAGACTTCCATTTCCTTGGCACCTAATCACTCAAGAAGGGCCCAGGTGAACAAAAGCAAGCACACTTCTACATGCTTGTGGGCATTCATCTGCTAATTCAACACACATCAAATGTTCTCTATGTGTTGTGTGCTGTATCAGGCTATGGGGATGCAGCAGTCACTAATTCTATTCCTCCCTACCTAATGCCTCCCAGTCTAGATGTGTAAATAACAAAATGTAGCTTCTGCAGTAATAGTGGTTTAATGGGCTAGAATATGTGGGAGCAAGGAAGTAAGGACCACAAGAGCAGTCTAGTTCAAGCCGTGCACCTGCAGCGCCTATCACCATGCCTGACACTGAGTGGACACGCAATGGATATCCAGACGTTACTTCCTATTGTTTGGAACACTCTTATGATGGTGGCTTTGTGAATAAGGAATAGGATTTTGACCTGTGAAATTTGGTAATAAAAACATTTAATTCATAGGAAACAAAACAAGAAAGGCACAGAAGTGTGAGGTAAACAACAAAAACAAAAAAAAAAAAAACAAAACAAACTTCCAGAAATAGGCAATAGTTAAAACTACTAAAAGACTAAAAGCACAGCTGACATTTGGTGCTCCATGTGCCCCCAGTTCTAAGTGCATCATGTGGGTGGACTCCTTTAACACTTATGGCCGTCTTACCAGTTAACTGTCATTATCCTCCCCATTTTATGGGTAAATGGACTGAAGCACAGGAAGGTTAAGTAACATGTTGGGATATGAATCCATGTTCTTAAACTTTTCTATATTCTGCTCCATAAAGGACTTATAGAGAGACTTCACAGAAGAAATGTTAGTATATATAAACTAGTTCTTGTAAAGATAATAGAGTATTAAGGGACTTCTTAACGTGCACACAATGCTTTTGCTCTTTACTCACTGTTCTCTCAGTGTTCTACAGTATTGACAACACCTCACTGGTTCTTCTGTAGCTTGTCTCTCTCATGCATGAGAATCCTGATGAGGTATAAACCTGAAGCAAAACATTCCTGGGCTGGCAAGCCTGCCTCACTCTTCAGCTATAGATTAATTACATATTTTGGAGTGACTTCTTGGCTGAATTTACCACTGAGGCTCCCCCTCCATTCTGCTCCCCAAGCATCCCCTGGGCCATCCGGCTAAGAAGGCTGCCCGGACCCACGTGCCCACAAGCCAAGTACCTGCCAACTTGGCAGACCAGAAATAATCCAGACAGAAGGCAGGTCCCTGGAGCTTCAAGGATGAACAGCAGATCGCTTGCCTGCTGGTGATCGCAAGGCTGAAGCTTGCTCAGAAAGGCAGAAATCCCAGGGTTTTGGAAGGAGGTGAGCTCAGAAACCAGAGAAATGTCTTCAGGCCTGCTCTAGGAATCAGACAGATGGCAGAGGAGGATCTGTCTGTTTCTTGGTTTCATTTCATACTGTTGGATTGTGACCAACTTTAAAAATACTCCCTGTTTGTTTTCGAAAGCAGGAGAATTAATTCCCTAGAACATGTAGCAGTTGTATCACTATAGTCATCCTTATCCATGTCCCCACAACTATTTTTGTTCTTGCTGCTACTGTTGCATTGAGCTCTTAGACCAGTCTGCTTTGTTTGGACTTATTTGTGGGTTTGTCTACTTCTCCCACCAAATCTTGAGCTCTGTGAAGACGGGGTTTATGTACTGATCATCTCTTGAATTTAACAAAGACCCAAGCACCTAACACAGACCCTGGAACATAGGAGACATTCATTAAACACTTAACTAAAGTGTTGTATAACTGATCATTCTAAGTCTGGCAGCCTTATTTTGTTGTGGAGCAAAATATTAACCTAAGGGAATTGAACTGTACACTATTAGTTGATAAAGAAACCAGTGCTGACCTAAAGAATGTTCCTGTACAATGTGGAAAATCTCCAAGCTCTTTGCAAGATTAATGTATTTTAGTATTAGGAGAATTAAATTATTTAAATCAATATTGATAACTTGAAGCCCTAATAAAAGAGGATAAAGAAACATAAGTTGTCATCAATATTTGTTAAACTTGAAAATCTGAAAAACAATAGTAAGATAAATCAACCCCTCCCACCCTTTTTTTTTACAAATAAGGAGATCAGAGCTCAGAGAGGGTGAGCTGCCCAAGGACACAATGTTTTGCAAAGTAAAGGGAAGAATGTTTGAGGTTTTGTGACACAAGGTGGGTGGTCCCAGAGACAGAATGGCATTTTTAACATGACAGGGGGACATTTAACCAAGGAAGGCAGAAGCAGCATGACTATAGGAAGGTTCTCACCATAATTATTTAGAGAGCCTAATCCTTCCTTTTCTCAGCCATAAAATTCTGTTAATATTAGTATCTCTTAAAGTTATAGGTTTGGTAATGAATAAATTTTTATAAACACACACAAAAGTTCTTAGCACACAATTATAAAACAGCCAAGGTCCTTGACATTAAGATTCTTATATTCTAGTAGGGGAAAACACAAGTAGAAAAATAAAGAAATGAGCAGAAAATTCAATGAAGTACTATTGTGTGATATATAATATGTATTTTATAAAAAGTCACTTGGAACATTTCTGATTCAGATATGCTAGTCACAGCTGACATTGCCAAGGCAGTGAGTTATGACTTGACACTGGGTTCACGAGAAGCAGTAAGCCATAGAAATTTTTTTTTTGGAAAAGTGTTTCAGAAAGCAAGAACAAATTCAAAAGGCCCATGGCAGGAAAAAGCTTAGCTTTTCTCAAGGAGACCAGCAAAGCTAAATATGGTAAATAAAAGGAAGCTGGTACAAAATGAGGTTGAAGGGATCAGCAGGAATCAGCAGAGGCCTAAGTACAGTGGAAAGACTTTAAATCATTTTATCAGGGTACTAAAATAACTTTAAGTTGACTGACATTTTTAAAAGTTATCCTGACTGCTATATAAATGAATTGTTGGGGTGAGAACTTCAGTAGGGGCATAGATTGCTCTCTTGCAGTGGTCCAGGCGAGAGATGATGGTGATTTCAATGAGATGGGTGACAATGGAGCTATAGAGAATAAAACTGAGTCCATGTACATTTTAGCAGTAAAACCAACTGGACATATCAACACACTACATGGTGATGTAAATATAGCTAATTCTAAAATGGAAAAGAACTCAAGGGTGACTCCTAGGTTCAGGAGCATTAGAAAAGAAAATGGGGTTGTTTACTGAAATAGAAAAGAATAGGCTAGTAATAATACACTTATTAAAGAAAACTGAATCAAGAGGTTTTTTTTTTTTTTAATATATTAGGGTCCTCTTTGGATATGATGATTGGATATCCAAGGAGGCTGCCAAGTAGTTGGTTGGGTTGAAGTATGGAACTCAAAAGAAAGAAAGGGGTCAGAGACATATATTTGATTTGTTAGCCTACAGACATTAAATAACATCATGGGAGTAAATGAGATCACCCGGGACTAAGTATAAATAGAGAAGAAAAGTGACAGTCTGGTACATCCATCATTAAGAGGATGAGGGGATACAGATGAGTCAGAGAAGCAGACTAAGAATCGTTGGCCAAAGAGGGAGGGAGAAAACATGAATATTAAGTCATAAAAGCCATGTAGGCAATTTCTGGAATGAGGAAGTGGACAAGTATATCAAGTGCTCTTAAGAGATTAATGCAATGGGGAGAGGAAATGCCTATTGGGTCTGTCAATCTTGTTTATCTTTCCAAAGAATGAGCTCTTAGATTCACTGATTTTTTGTATCATTTTCTTAGACTCTATTTCATGTATTTCTGCTCTGATTTTTATTATTTACTTCCTTCTACTCACTTAGGGCTTTCTTTGTTGTTCTTTCAAGTTCTTTTAAGTGTAAAGTTGGAGTGTTTATTTGAGCCTTTTCTTGTTTCTTGGGATAGACCTGCAAGGCTATTAATTTCCCTCTTAGGATTTCCCTTTCCCAGTGTCCCACAGATTTTCAATTGTTGTGTTCTCATTTTCATTTCTTTCAAGGTATCTTTTGATTTCTCCCTTGATCTCTTTGTTGACCATTCATTGTTTAATAACATGTTATTTAGCTTCCATGTCGTGCATTTTTCAGTGTTCTTCTTGTGGTTGATTTCTAGTTTTATAGCATTGTGGTCAGAGAAAATGCTTGATATGATTCCAATCTTCTTAAATTTATTGAGACTTGTTTTTTGTCCTAACACGTGGTCTATCCTGGAAAATGTTCTATGTGTACTTGAAAAGTATGTATATTCTGATGCTTGGGGGTGAAATGCTCCAAAGATATCAATTAAATCCATTTGATCTAGTATGTCATTTAAGGCCGCTGTCTTGTTGATTTTCGGTCTGGAAGATCTGTCCATTGAAGTCAATGGGGTGTTAAAATCCCCAATTATGACTGTGTTTCTGTCAATCCCTTCTTGTATGTCCCTCAAGATTTGCTTTACATATTTAGGTGCTCCTGTGTTGGTTGCATACATGTTTACTTGGGTTATATCCTCTTGTTGGATTGTTACCTTCAACATTATGTAGTGTGCTTCCATTATGTACTGTCTCATACTATAGCCTTGGTTTTAAAATCTATTTTATTGGCTATAAGTATTACTAGCCTAGCTTTTTTCCTTTCCATTTGCATGAAATATATTTTTCTATCCCTTTACTTATAGTCTGTGTGTATCTTTCGAGCTGAGGTGGGTCTTTTGGAGGCAGCATATATATGGGTCTTGTTTTCTTATTCATTCAGTGACCCTGTGTCTTTTGGTTGGAGTATTTAAGCCATTTATATTTAAGGTGATTATTGACAGGTACATATTTATTGCCATTTTATTTTTTAAACTATCTGCCTCTGGTTTTTTTTCTTTTTCTTTTTCTTTTTCTTTTTCTTTTTCTTTTTCTTCTTCTTAAAGCAATCCTTTCAACATTTGTTAAAGTTCTGGTATGGCATTAACAAGCTCCTTTAACTTTTTGTCCTCTGGGAAGCTTCTTATTTCTCCTGCAATTTTAAGTGATTGCCTTCCTTTGTAAGAAGCCTTGGTTGTAGGTCCATGCTTTTCATCACCTTGAATATTTCATGCCAATCCCTTCTGGCCTAAAAGGTTTCTGTTGAGAAATCAGATGACAGTCTAATTGGAGCTCCCTTGTAGGTAACCACCTGCTTTTCTCTTGCAGCTTTTAGGATTCTCGCCTTCTCTTTAAGCCTTGTCCTTTTATTTATGATGTGTCTTGGTCTAGGCCCCTTTGGGTTCATCTTGTTTGGAACTCTCTGTGCTTCCTGGACTTGGGTGTCTTTTTCTTTCACCAGACTGGGGAAGTTTTCCATCATTATTTCCTCAAATAGGTTCTCGATCCCTTGACCACTTTCTTTCTTCTGGTATTCTCATGATGTGGATGTTGTTGTGCTTCACGTTGTCCCAAAGGTTTCTTAAGTGCTCCTCGTTTTTTTTTAATTCTTTTTTTTCTTTTTACTACTCCGCTTGAGTGTTTTTTTCTACCCTGTCTTCCAAATCGCTGATATGATTTTCTGTTTCATCCAACCTACTGTTTATTCTTTCCAGTGTATTATTTATTTCAGATATTCCATTCTTTATTTCTGTCTGGTCTTTTTATTGTTTCTATGTCTTTTTTATGCTGTTTAGCATCTTTATAATCATTACTCTAAACTCTATTCTGATAAATTGCTTGCCTCCCTTCCTTTAGTTCTTTTTCTGGAGGATAATATTGTTCTTTCATTTGGGGGCTATTTTTTTGTCTTCCCATTTTGACTGCCTCTTTCTGTTTGTTTCTCTGTATTAAGTAGCTCCGCAGACTCTGGTGAGGGCCTATGTCAGATGCTGCCTGTAACTGGCCCTGGGAAACCTGTTTAGAGCTATCAGTCTCCACAGCTTTTGGCTCCCTCTGGTGTGCCTGAGTATATGCAGAAAGAACCAGGCTGTGTATCAACACAGGCTTTTACCAGCACTGGGCCCAGAGCAGGGTCAGCTGAAGTCTCAGAGCTACCAAAGGTTGGCCTTCATTATTAAACTTAATCACTGATATAACCTTAAGCTGTACTCAGCAGCCTGGCTTAAGCTTCGCAGAGCGGGGCAGAGTAATTTCAGTGGGTGGGGTTATTGCTTTTTCTCAGGCTGATGCCACTTGGAGGGGAGTGCTTTCCCTGACAAAGTTGGCATCTACAGTGTGTGGAATTACTCAGCCCAGGAATCCAGGTGGCTGTTCCTTCAGTGCTCTCCCCAGAGCATCCAACCCCAGATTCACCTCACACATCTCTAGTCCACTCTGCTCCCCTTCTGCCAGAGCCCAGGGCAAGTGGCTGCAAACAGAAGTTTGTGTGTTAGCCCTACAAAAGTCTCACTGTGTCTCCAGCCATCTTTCTGTGGTTGACAGAAACCCCACTGCTTTTCACAGCTTGATGTTATCTGGATTCCATTCCTGGCTTTGGTGCTGATGGCTGGGGAGCTAATCTTGGGGTTTAGACCCCACATTTCTCGGGGGGAACCCCCTTGGCTGCTGAAATATCCCTCCAAAACTTCAGCCACCACCCATGGGAGCCAAACAGCCTCTCGTATCTCCTCCACACTCCCTACCAGTCTTGTTGTGGTGAAGTGGTGTCTTCTGTCTGTCCGTGGTTGTAAGGTTTCTCTCCAGCTAGTGTTCAGTTGGTTATTTGGGATGATTTATCTACAATTTAGTTGTAATTCCCGTTTGGTCTTGGAGGGAGGTTTGTGCAGCTTCCATTTACTCCTCTACCATCTTGGATCTCTGCCTATTGGGCCTGAACACATTGGGGGAGCTGTGACTCTGAAAGCAGCAGTTTTAGTAGAATGGAAGCATCAGGAGCTGTAGTCAGTGGGTTCTGAACAACTATTTTGAAATGTTTGGCAAGAAAAGGAGCAGAGAAATGGGAAGCAGAAGTGGGGATATGGGATCAAAGGAGGAATTAGGACTCTTAATTTTTTTAAGAACAGAGGATATTAAAGAATATTTTATGCTATTGGAAATGAAACAAGTGCAAGGGAAGAGACACAATAGTGAAAAAGAAAATCTGCCAGAGCAAAGTTCTTGAGATTTGAGGTCCAAAGACCAATGGAGAGGGGGGCCTTTGTGATGAAGAGGGTTGGATCTTCCTTTAGACCCAGAGGAAAAAAAAAGGATAGATAGGGTACATGTGCTTGTAAACTTGGTGTTGGAAATTAGGGTATTCTGACCTGACTACTTCTATAGTGTCATCAAAATATGATGGGAGGTCTTCAGATCTAAGTGGGATGGGCTGACTGGGAGAATAAGAATAGTAAAGGAAGATTTTTTGGAAGGTTAGAGAAAAAATATTAGATAAATCATCTAGTATGACAATGGTCTGCTAACTTAAAGAAACATGCTGGTTGGACAATAGCAAAGAAATAAAATGTCACGGCTTTTATTTAATATCTGCTTAATACTATGCAAGGCATTTCCATATATACCATTTTTTGGCTCTTAAAGAAGTATTTTTACTGCCTTTTTAAAAGCTTGAAGGTTAAAGCTCAGAAAGATTAAATATTTACCCAAAGTTTCAGAGCTATTACTTGACTGAAAAAGGATTGTAACTCACTAGTATCACTTGGAAGTCCCCATCTCTCAGTTCTATCATTATCCCAACTAAGAGGTCACTGGAAATTCCATCAGAAACCAGAAGCGTTACCTGTAGAGTAGTGGACTAGCCTGTTAGGGCTGCCATGACAAAGTGTCATGGACTCTGTGGTATAAACAGGACAAAATTATTTTTTCAGAAGTCTTGAGGCTAGAAGTACATAATCAAGGCATTGGCAGGGTCAGCTTTTCTCTCCTCGGCTTGTATATGGCCTTCTTCTCCCTGTGACTTCATATGGTGTTCTCTCTGTACACCAGAGTTTTAAATTCCTCTTTGCATGAGGACACCAGTCATACTGGATCGGGGCTCACCCTAAAGAACTCATTTTAACTAAATTACCTCTTTAAAGACTCTTTGTTCAACTTCTGTCATATTTTGAGGTCCTATGAATTAGGACTTCAACATATAAATTTTTTGGGGGGGATGAGGCACAATTCAGCCCATGACAGGTGGTAAAAATAAGTCAAAGTGTAGTAGGAAGAATGTAGAATATGAATTGAAAATGTCAAATTTGTCCATGATTTTAAAAAGTGGGATGACAAAATAAAACCAAGAGGACGGCAACTTGTTTGAGAGGAAGAATAATTAAGAAGAAAGGACTTTGGAATGGCCATTTTCTCTTTAACAATAAGAGATACATGACTGAATTTGTCATTTAAGGAAAATTTGCTAAGGAAATGAGAAAAAAACCATTCAAAGCGAAGCACATTGAAATGCTTTAAAAAGTAAACCATGAAAAATGTGGCTTCAATTCTAAAAGATCATTCTGCAGGGTAAATTATTCCATATTGTCACCAAAAAAAAAAAAAAGCTAATCAAAGAATCATGCTATATAAAATATCCATAGAAAATACTATATTGAGAACCTCACTTGTCAAATTATTCATACAGTGTTTTTTATTGTATGACATTTATTAAGATGATTTAAGTAATATAAAGATTTCTGGAAATATCAAAACAAAGTTTCTGCGTGTAAGATTGCAAAGCAGAAAACCAAGGATGTATAATACAAATGTTACTTCCATCCTGGAGTCAAGAAGGCCTGAGATAAATGTTGTCAAGTATAAAATGGCACAATAGTCTAGAAATAACAATGAGGATGAGAATCAGTTGGAAACTCAGGAAAAATATATTATTAAACTCAAAAAGTCAAAATGGCAGTAATAAAAAAGTTTTTCTATAGGTGTGTCCTTATGCAAAACAATCAGAAGAAAGATACATATGTAGTTGTCAAAAGAAAAAAAGTTATTTTTTTAAAGTGCTTTTCCCTTAACAAAAGAAGCAGCAAAACCCCTTTAATCTCAGGAAGAAAAAGAAGACAAGCAGAATGAGCTTCAAGATTTACATTATAGGATGCCTAGTGTCAATCAGTACAGCTTGGCGTTTGGTGGCAGAATTCTTAGCTCCCTCCCAGAGGCAGCTGATCGTTGCCTGGAAACAAGGCAAGAACTGGGGTGTAAGTGCAAAAGTTTCCTCCCGTTCCTCAGCATCTGATGTCTTTTCCTCATATAAAAGGAAGGAAGAAAGAAAGGAAGGAAGGAAGGAAGGAAGGAAGGAAGGAAGGAAGGAAGGAAGGAAGGGAGGGAGGAAGGAAGGGAGGAAGGAAGGGAGGAAGGAAGGAAGGAGGAAGGAAGATCTGTGGCTGCTGTGGTTCAGTTAGTTGGTTGGGTGTCATCCCACAAACCGAAAGGTTGCCACATTCCCAGTAGGGACACATGCCTGGGTTGCCAGCTCCATCCCTGGTCTGGGTCAGGGTCAGGGTGCATGTGGAAGACAACTGACTGACATTTCTCTTGCACATCAGTGCCTCTCTGTTACTCCCTCCTTTCCCCTCCCTAAAAATTAATTAACTAATTAATTAATAAAACCCACCTGTGATCTGAACAGTTTTTCTGCCTCTCCCTCACTAGCAGCCAATCAGCCCATTAGAAGCCTGTGCTCATGCAGCCCAGAGCACAAATGTATATGTCCTTCACCTTCAGACCTGGGCAGGCCCAACATGTCTTCTCTCTGCCTCCCATTCTTTCCCATGCACACCCAGTAAAGGCTGATGGAAAAGAGCTGGTAAGGGGTTGAGAATTTTCTCTGTGTCTTGGATTCCCAGAAATTCTAAAAGTTCTCATAGCCCACATGTAGCTTAATTAATTTGTTAAAATTTATTTTCCTCATCCAATTTTATGGCTTTTACTCTTTCCTCTCATATTCTGCCAAAGTCAAAACAGTTCACCTATCTGGGCTTTCCTTAACATGTCTTACCACCCGCTAGAATCAGCTTGCCTGGTTTCCCTGTGACTCTAGCTCTCTCATGAGGCAAAAATATCATTTTTAAGTTGCAAATTTTTCTTAATGTTAAATTGGGAATGACGTTCTTTTGCAATATTTTTACCTCTTAAGCAGAAGCAGAACTGATTGCTGACAATTATTAATTTTTTTCCTCTCAGTCACAAAGTGAAGGCATACTAATGTCTCTGGTTAGTGTCAAGATGGAAACAATCAAGCCAAAACCTTGGGGCAAAGAATAGGGAGTGAGGAATGGATCCTGAGAGAGCAGCAAATTATAGTTAAGACACAAAAGCATGTTCGGATTGATACAGAGCTGCTATTAGAGGAACTGCTTACCAGGAGGGGTGTTAACTTAAGAATCAAAGTTCAGGAGTAAGTATTAGAGCTCTGAAATAAAGAAATAAACAAAGACTCCGGCACTGCTGTGGTCCCATTTTCCACCCAGAATGATTCTTCTGGTGCATTATCATTACCACGGCATTCATGTGGAAGAGCTGTGCTTCCCTTCTGAGGCAGGCTTGTGGGCCCATGTGGAGGCAGAACAAAGGAGAAAAGTGGAAATACTATTGAACATTGACATTTTACTTGTATTCTGATCTTTGGCACCTGCAACTGCGCCATGTGGTTTAAAATAGCATTCAGAGTTTGTTATATGATCAGGGAGAAACATGAGCACGAAAGCCAAGGGTCCAGGTCTGCACATGTGGACATTGAGCGCTCAGCATTTTGTTAGTGAACTTCAGGCATGCAGTTTTTCTATTGTAAAATTTTACTTTTCTTTCAGTTTATTCCAATTAATTCATTTGCAAATATGCCTTTGATATTTATTACCCATTTATAAAGATGCACTTTATTTAAATTTCACCTCCAAATTTCTTCGTATAATTGGGAATTTTCTGTACCACAACTTATTTATACATTCCCTTCACATTAAATATTCATATTTTTTCAAATATAAATTTGACTATCTTGTAGGACATGTGTAATTTTTCATTTTAATTTAAAAGTAGATGTATGCTTCTATTATTGGAAAACTTATAGGTAAGTTTAGAACAACCTGAGTATGTGAATATAATATGCTTTCATGTGCAAAATGTGTGAAATCTAAATACACATTGAGTGTTTTTGATAATGTCTTACGTCTTATATCTTCAAAGTATATTCTATAATTATTGGCTAGGTTTTTCTTAACTTTGTATATAAAAGTTTTATTAACTTGGTAAAAAATTAACTCATGGGCAAGTAGCCAAGAAGAACTTCTATTTTTTATAGTTTATCATAAAAAATAACAAGGATATGTGTGTGTGTTCTCTATTAGGCAGGATTCAATGAGAGAAAATAGAAACAATGCCTGTCATTTCAACAAAGAGATGTTAATACAAACCATAGGTTAAATAGATGAGAGAATTAACAAGCAAAGAAGGACATTGAAAGAAAGCAGGAATAGGAACCGGGAGAGGCAGTGCCGCCCCTGGGGCTGGGGACAGACGAGGCAATGGTTCGAGACACTGGGTTCTAGCGGTTTTCGAGGCCTTGACAGAACTGAACTCAGACTTCTTATGCTACTGTTGGCATCTCACGGCACTACTTTGTATTAAAAGAGGGATTCATGGAGCAGAAATTCAGATCTCTGAGTGGGGGGTTCTAGTCAGCTGGTATTGGTATCTCAGGAATTTAGCGGTTTTTTAGAGAACTAGATTTCCGACCTCTGAGGGGGCGATGATAGGCCAACTCACGTTAAAACTTTTTAAAGGGAATGGTGAGGCCGATTCTGGGAGTGCTGATAAAAAAAAAAAAGTCTGGAGACTGGACTTGAATGCTTTTCTTAGGGCAAAAAGCAGGTGCTGGAATAAACAAGAGGAAACAGGCCCCTTATTCTTCCAGTCTATTGCCAATGTCTCCTAATTACTATTATTTAATAATTAGTTTAAGCACATAAACTAATTATTAAAATTCCATGGCACACACAAAATATATCTTTTGTATTCTGACAAAAATAGGTATAATTTTGATTGATTTACAATAATAATAATAATAATAATAATAACAGACTAATAGCAATAGTAGTTGTAGTCATTGTAATCACTTAGTTTTTGCTCCAAAGTGCCTTGTCCAAAATATCAGATGGCAATACTTGTATATAAGGATTTTGGTACCAAGAATTAAACTGTCAGACACAACCTTATGATGTTATGTGACTGCTACAATGCACCTCTGTTAAAGGACCTATTTATTTATGGTTCAAGAAGGAGCATTCACACTGAACACCTATTGTTGTGTTGCTTGTTGTCATATTTTTATTTAACAATCTAAGGGAAAAGAGGTCAGTGCCCCTGACTAAACAGTCAGGTATTGCATGTTTTAAAAATTCCGGCCCTGGCTGGTGTAGCTCAGTGGATTGAGCGCGGGCTGGGAACCAGACTGTCCTGGTTCGATTCCGCATCAGGGCACATGCCTGGGTTGCGGGCCGGGTCCCCAATGAGGGCCATGTGAGAGGCAACCATACGTTGCTGTTTCTCTCCCTCTCTGTCTCCCTCCCTTCCCCTCTCTCCAAAAAAATAAATAAATAAAATCTTTAAAAAATATTCCTGTGGCACACCAGTTGAACATCGCTGCTTTTAGGTAATGGACTACGTGGTAAAGCTAGCGAATTCCATACACAGTAGGAGTGTTGCAATGTTTTTGGTGTGGAATGAGTCCTGCAGTCAGATGCAAAATTCACCGGAATAATGTGATAATAAAGAAACGTTCCACGGGCCCATGGTGGTGCTGGCAGAAGCGTTACCCACAGAGGTAGGAAGTCTACATACAGATACTCATCTATTCAGGTGAATGCAATTGCTGTATGCTTTCTGATGATCGGAGTCCAATATAATCAATGTACTGGATGAGTAAATTCTTCCCTGCTCCAAAGGAGTGGTGTTTTATCAGAACCTCATCGTTGGTCTCTGGCATTAGCATATTTGGCACTCTGTATAGTGGTAGCTAGGTCAGCTTTTGTGAGAGGGAAAGCTAAACTGTTGAACCCATGCCTAGCCTTCATCTGTCACTATGGCTAACTTTTTACATGGGTTTATTGAGAAAAAACTGTTGCAACTTGAGAAAGAAGCTGAACCAAATCAACAGAATGTATCAGTTTGTCCACCTTATTATTGATAATGGAAGGGTGCATTTGGATCTAGATGATAATAGCTTCATAACTATGACATGTTCTAAATAATAACTTTCTTTATTATATAGCATCTATATCCCCCCCAGATAGAAATTTCCTCAGATATTCCTCCCTCGAGAATTCTTTCTATGGAGAATGGCAAGTAAAATATTTTTCAAAGTTTCTCTCATGCTCTCACAAACTGACAGACACCAAATATTTTGGTATGACATGATTAATTACGAAGTTCCTTCCTGTTTGCATACAGGTCTCTAAATGAAGGGTAGTGAACATTCTTTGAGGATAGGATGTGAAGTAGATACCGTAACTGAAGGCACTCAAAGTTCAAGGCAAAGTACACTCACCTATGCCCCAGCTAGGGAGAGCCCAGATTTCTCAGCTGGAATCATCAGGAATGTGCCCCACTCCGACAGACTGTGCCAACTGTTACTTCTTCCTTGAAAGTCTCTACCAGGTTGTCCCTTCCTCTTCATCCACCAGCTGAGCTTCTAGCAACCCTTCAAGTTCCAGCTCAAATATTACTTATTTTTCCTTCCTGTCAATCAGAGCTGATCACATCCTTCTTTTTAATGTCTTTTACTTATCTCTATCGTAGTGCCCATTAAAATGGCATGTTCACATGTCTTCCCTTCCGGACTGTGGGTGCCTTTGAGTGCAAGGACAATATGTCTGAGGGCTTTATGTGCAAGAGTCATAGTAGCCACTCAGAAATACTGGCTGAGTTCTGTGTGGGGACTTTGAGTTTGTGGATTAACAAACACTGACCCTGATTTCAGATGCAAAATGTAAGGTGTCACTTTAATGCAAAGGATGGCCAGGTACCATAATATTAGTTGCTGGGCTAAAGGAAAAATTTGCAGTTGGGGTTGCCATGTTCATTCCATCACTCAGAATTCCTCTTTCTCTGCCACTTGACAGTGGAGTGGAAAGTATCTCCATAGTTCCTCTTTCCCTTGACATACTTCTCATTTCATGAATCTTACTAATAATCTCTTGAGGAAAATACAAAACAAGTGATAACAACTTGGGACATTTATAGATTCCAAAGTGCTCACTGTCCCAGACCCTTTAGTTTATATTCCTAACTCTTTCTGAATAGTCTGTGTTTGCTCCTTTGATCTTCTGGGACAGTAACAGATCCTCTGTTATTTATTGTTTTGTAGGTTTCACTACTTTCTCACCCTTCTACACATTACTTCTTAGCATAGCAGGCAGGGATTCTTTCCCTTGTGTTGGCTCCATTCCCATAGTGGAGGTACAGGACAAACAGAGCAATCAAGTTCTCCTTCGCCCGAGGTGGCCATTTATAGTTTTGACAGGTTAGTTGTCACTCAGATCACTGATCTTTGTAAGAAACACATTTGTCAGTTTTTCCCAACTGGAGGAGATTAGAGGAATAGAACAGTAAAGAGACTTGGAAATATTAGTAGGAAGATTTTGGCTACAGAGAAAAATAAGAGGTAGATAGGTGTGTATATGACTACCATTTTAAAGAAAAACACATAAAAGTAATCTTTTTTTTTTTTTTTTAGGCATAGAGCTGTCTTTTCTTGGGCTTCTTTCTTCCAGGAGTCAGAATCATCTGTTGTAAGATGTCAGGTTGTCGACTCCAGCTGGGTTTGCTTTTCTGAAAGCTCTTTTACATTATCTTCTTCGTTTTTAGGTTAGCCTCGAACACTTTATATTTTTTCTCATCTAAATTTCCAATGATAGTAAGATTGTTACTCCATAAATTATTTGTGTGTTTGTGTTCCATGTGCTTCTTTAATTGCGCATCATAAATACACATATTCCTAGGCATCGTGGATGTTTGCTCTTCATTAAAAAGAAGAATTTGAGCTCACACTGAATTTTCCTTCTGCTGGATGGCATTCCTAGTGTTCAAACATTTGTGACCTTCTTTGCTTTCTTGTTTTGTTTACAGATGTTACCTTAGATTTTTCTTATATTTTTAGTACAGGCCCAAGGTACTTAGCTACCCCAATGTGTGAGTCCCTTGTATCCAATCTCTCTGATACAAATCCATCCTGAACAACATTTCTGTATAAATCTTTCTATGCACAACTATTTTTTAACCTTATCACCTTCTCAAACGGCAACCATGACTCTCATTATATATGGAATAAATTCAAATGCCTTAGGCTGAGTCACATATATTTTTTGCTCTTTTATTCCTGTCTGCCCACATTTTTCCATTTATTAACTAAATGAACTGAGGAAAGTTATTTAAACTCCCTTTTGTATTCATATGCACCAAACTAACCCATTCATTCATTTTTCTCATTATATGTTCTGGAGAAGAGATGAGACCCAGCAGATATTCAGGCCAGGTGTAGGTACTGATGGGTTGGCAAATTATTAGTGATTCAAGATACAGAATGAGATTCTTAGTGATTTTTATTAATAGAGACTCATAGAGCCTACAATGGAAATAAAAGATATTCTAATTCTAGTCAAAGTTTGGAGAAAATCTTAATTAATGGAATTATAGCTTTTGTGAAGTTGTGAATTCAAGGATCCCTAGGTTGTGATCTCTGAATTCCCACCAAATCATACCCATTTCTTGTGAGGCTGAAAGTAATAGAATGTGTGTCTGAAGGGCCGTATCCCATAAAGGGTGCTGATATCCTTTTGTTTGCAGGAGCATTATCATTCCGAATAAAAGTGTTATCCATCTGTATAGACATATGCTGAACTCTCTACTGTAATCCTCAGAAGTGGGGGAAATCTATCCCAACTGGGAGGAAGCAGTAAGGCTCTTAACAATGCAAGCTGATGCTCAATGCCTAGGGAGATGGTACCTAAAGCATAATTCAGAGAGGATGTTGGAAACCATAGAATGTGTCTGGTGCTCACGACAGGAACAATCGGTCAGTGAAATGGTGTCTACTAATTATGCCCACTTTGAACTTATATTATTGTTATTACCATGAATGATAATAACTTTTACTCTGTAGTACCTAAAGACATCTTTCCACATCAGATACAGTTCTTGGACTTTGGCTAAAGCAGAAATACAGAAAATATGTAAATGGAATAAGTGACTTTTCTCCCTAAAGCTGAGTAAGGGAAGAACTCTTCTTTTTGAAACATTTTATCTCCCACTGTACCATACACTCTGTCCATCCTTGCCTGCATGGATAGATCCTCTAGAAGTATTTTCTGAGTATATTTTAAAGAAATATATAATATGTTCTCCTCATGCCCAGGGAACGGGTCCTAGAAACCGTCTGGGTACGTTATTTATCTGAGCACCAGCTGTGTGCAGGCACTATTGTAGGCTTTACTGATGTAGCAGTGAACAGAGCTTTTATTTCTCAAACAAAACGCCATAGGTTTTTCCACTGGAAGCTCTTTTTCAATGTTCCTTTCCTTTTCCTGATTAAATGAGAAAATATGCAAATCACACACATTCACTCTTTGTGCATGCTTGTGTGTGAGTGAGTGTGTGTCTACAAAACACACAATTAGGAACACTGGTGTCATGGCAGGTGTCAAGTGCAACAAGCCTGCACGTGATTCCTGCTGCTCCGTTTATTAACTAAACCAATGGAGGAAGGTTATTCGAATTCCCACTTTTTATTTGCTTTCTTGTTTTTTTCCACAGGTTTTAATGTGACTAGTGTTGGGAGGTGACACATCACTAATGTTAAGAACATGTACTGCAATTAAACCGCCTGGTTTTGAATCCTAATTCTGCTAATTGTCACTTCCTAGCTGTGTAACCTTGGGAACATTTCTCATCCTCTTTTTCTTTAGTTTCCCCATCTGTGAAATAAGGATAACAAGAATAAAATGCATGTCACGGGATCGTTTTGATGAAATGAGTTCCTGCATGAGAAGTACTTAGAACAGCACCCGACATCGGGTTGCTGGGCTAGCTCTCACTACCGCCGCAGCACTGCTGGAGAATGGCTGCCCACATCCCAGGCACAGTGCCAGAGGCATGGCTCCCTGCTAAATGGAACTACCATGAATTGAATAGCTTTTTAAAAATTATTTTATGAGACTCAGAAGCACTATTCTAATGAAAAATAGAAACTAATGAAAAAGTCCGAGTTAAACGAAGAGAAATTTTAGAAGGAAGGGGGCGGCATAGCCTTCTTAAAATACTGGTTGTCTGCGTTTGTAGAAGTTACCTATTTACCATTGGTCCACTGATACATTGTGATCTCCAATAGATGGAAGTAACACATTTTGATCTATTATTATTAAATGTAGATCTTTCATAGATGGATACATTTTGATTTATTATTTAATGTAATATATAATATACCTATCTACTATAATTATAGTCCTAAAATTCAAATCAAGTTATCTAAAGTACTGAGGTGGTAAATCAAGTGCAACCTCCCCCAGTTGGTATATAGAAGGTCTTTCACAATCTGACCTTTCTCATCTTTCTGGTCTCATTTCCTGTTGATTCTATGCTACCCTGTATTCCGTCTGACCCACCAAACTACTTTCATGTTTCAATTGCATCAGTGCCCAGGCTCCCTGTGGGTCTGTGTTTCGAATGTAATGCCTTCCCCATAGTCTATCTACTTACCAGTTTAAATACATCCCAGCTGACGCTTTCCTGGACTCTGATTCTGCTGTCATCCCATAGGATTTATACATATGCCTCCAAAAGCATCATTACTTCATTTTGAAATTTATGTGTCTCTTCACCACATCGTGAAGTGAAATCCATAAGGACAGAGATCTATTCTTATCCATCCTTGGGACATGATATGTAGTGAGTGTAAGACAAAATATATAAGGAATAAATAAATGGACAGCTTAGTGAAGGGAGAAAGTAAGCTTTATTATCACTACCTCACAGGTAAGAGCACTGAGAACTTGAATGTCAATCAGTAATACCTATTGAGAGCTAAATGAATAGTCTGTTCCCCACTTACACTCAACTTCGTCTGGGAGGGATGGTCCTTTAGGATACTTTTTCACAGATTCATTCTGAATAGCTATGGCCTTGTGAGTACAGCTTGGCTCATTTGATTTGAGTGCAATTTCTGCCTAACACAGTGGCTCCCAATCAAGGGTGCACATTATAATCACTTGGGGAGCACTATGGCTTGCTTTTAATCCACTCTTAAAACAGTTCATAGCAGGGTGTCTTGCCACTTAATGGCACCCATAAGTGTTTATGGGAAAAGGAAAAAAAAACCCTCTGAAATGGCCTTTTCATTCTTAGACTTCTAATTCTTTGGTTCTTTTTGGTTCATTATCACTGATTTTTCAGTTCTTACACTAACTTCCCTCAGGTTTCATCATCAGCTTAAATGATTTCAATCTGGTTTTCACTCCCTTACACATCCCCCAAGGACTAGTTTACCCTTTCCAAAACTTAAGCTAAAAAGTTTTATATATTTGAAATTATACTCAGTTGAGATTGGCACCAGTTGAATTCTTAGCTGTATAATAGGCTTTTCATTTGCAGCTACTCAGCCTTGACAATCTATGCCCAGAACGTGTCTATTTCTTTTAAAAGTGTTGTTTTTCATTAAAAACTTCCAGATACTTCTTAAATTAGTTCTATCACTAGCCAGAAGCATGAACTAAAAGATCTATTGGGACATTGTTATTTCCAACCCAGAGGGAGACTAAATTTTTCAAGCAGTCTCAGCAAAGTAGGTCACAATCTATTACCTTGTTACTCTTTGGGCCCCTAAATACAGCTGTTGGTTCATTTAATTACACGTTAGTTAAACATGAATATTTCACTCCTTGCTTAAAATCTTCCAATGGCTCTTCATAGGTGTCAGAATAATAACCAGAGTTTTTACTTTTCATAATGTGTAGGAAGGCCCTGTGTTACCTTGGTTTCGCCACATGCACCATGCACACCCTTCTCTGTGCCCTTCTGAACTACTTGCAAGGCCCCAAAAGCAGACCTCTTCACACTTGTGCCTTACTCTTCCTAAACTGCCTTTCCTTTTTGTTACTTTACTCAGACTTCTGCTATCCAGTTTTCAAGACTAAGGTTCAAGTGTCATCTAAGATGGGGTGCTTTACTGGACAATACCTGTGTTGGTTAATACTATGTCAACTTGTCTAGGCCATGGTACCCAGCCATGTGGTCAAACACTATTCTGTTTCTATGTGTGTGTGTGTGTGTGTGTGTGTTTCCCTCTTTGTGCACACACACGCACACACACACACAGACCCATCCTGTTGGTTCTGTTTTTCTGGAAAAATGCTGAGTAATACATCACCCATTCCCCACACATTCAGATACTATCTACTCTTTCTCTCTTGCTCTTTTTCTGTCTTTTTTATGATTGCACCCTATCTCTGTTGTTGTATTTGCTATGCTATCCTTTCCTGATCTTGTTTGTATCATATTCATTTCTGTTCCTTGAGTATGTAAAACCCGTGAGTCTTTACAGCAAAGAATCAGTTAGGGTAAATACAGTGTAATTAATGCAGGTGTCTATTGGACAGCTTGCATTTCAAGATGAAAGTCAAGCAGAGCCTCTTCCAAGTTTTCTTGGAGAGAGATAATCTCTGGCAGAAGCACATTCGTTCTCACAGCTGCAGGACCTTCCATCACCCTATGTAAGCACAGAGAGGACAAGGGCGTTTGCTATAATCAGCCACAGATCGCTCGATCCCAATCTTGGTTGTGCTACTAACTAGCTGTGTTATTTAGATTAGAAATATTTAGTCTGTAAATGAGGGGTTTGAAAGGAAAGAAAATATAAACTATTACTTTTTAGGAACTAGGCCATGCACTTACGAATATTCTTTCATTTTATCCTTAAGTGTTAGTATTCTACTTATTGCTTTATTCAGTTTTTGTTCTCCTAACCATATTAAAGTAGATAATTCCATCGCCATTTTACACATGAGTAGTTTTTCTAAGTTTAGGGGCTTAGAGGGATTTCACTGAGTTTAAATAAAGATATTTATTGTCTTTTTAATAATTAAGGTTTGCTTAAGTGGGTAAATGTTGCAAAAGTAGGGCTACATGGAAGAAAAAAAGCAAAAAAGTGAAGAGATGGGAAACCACCCAATACATTTTGAGTGACTAGAATTTGGATGGCTGGAGGCATCTCAAGCTGTGGTTTTCAAAGATAACGCAATTATCACTTCATCTGTCCTGCCTTTTCAGAAAGATGACATCTGAGAAAAAATAACCCTGGATTCTCTTATCTTTTTATTGTCTCACTACTCCCATAGCTTCACTTATTTACTACAGGCGGATAGTGTCTCAATTTATATGTCCAGAGTAAATCTTGCTCTGAAATTCAGACCCAAATATCCACCTGATGTCCCCACTGGAATGTCTCAAAGGCATCGTCAAGCACAGCACATCAACACTGGATATTAACATCCCTTCCTCATACTACTCTTTTCTCCAGTGATCTATATCTTTGGGAATAAAAATATCTTGCTCCACAGCATACGCCAGGAAACATGGAGTCTTCTGTGACATCTCAACCTTCAGTTAGTTGTACAGCTTGGATAGCCACTTCTCACCTAAATATAGTTTTATCACTGATTCCCTCATTCCTTAATCCCCGCACATCAGCTCTTACTATCTATCCATCAGCCCCTTCTCCACAATGCAATCTGTGTAATCATTTAAAAATGATGATTTGTTTGTGGTAACACCCATTACCCCAGATACAAACAGTGGCTTCCTCTTGCTCTTAGGAAACAACTACAAATATTTCTCAAATGGCCTCCTCTACCCTTCAGGATTTGTGCCCCATTTACCTCTCTAGCCTTATCTTGAAATAGTCTCTCCTTACTCTGCATAGATAGACATACCCGTCATTTTCAGTTCCTGGAAATTGTTTTGTACCTCTCCTCAAAACCCCTTTGCAAATGATATTCCAGTCTTCAGGAATACCACTAGCATTTCTCTAAATATTCATTCTTCAACTCTGGGTTTAATACACCGTCAAAGACTTTCCCAGAGGCTGGAGACTAAATGAGGTCTCCCAATCAAACACTGTTATTATGTTGCTTTCTTCCATAGTATTTACCAGTCCATAATTACAGATATGTGTGTGAAATCTCTGGTTACTATCTATCTCCACCCCTAGCCTCTGAGTACCACAAGGACAGGGAACTCCACCAATACCTTGCACAGAGTCAGTTTATTAAAGATGATCAGAATACACACATTTACTTGTGAAATAGATGAACTCATGAGTTAAAGTGTTCTATTATATATGTGAATGTGACGTTTTTGTGGTGGTGTTGGTGGTGAATGTACTGAATATCTAACTACATTAAGGCTTCCTTATTGGTAAATTTTTTTAAATAAATTTTTATTTTAGAATAGTTTTCCATGTATAAAAATTTTTCAGAGATAGAACAGAGTTCCCATGTATTCCATATCTTGTTTCCTCTAATATTAACATCTTACATTAGCACCGAACATTCATCATAATTAATGTAACAATACCGATATATTGTTATTAACCAAGATCCATACTTTATTAGGATTATCTAGGAGTTCCCTAATACCTTTTTCTGTTTCAGGATTCCATTCACTCTACCACAGTACATTTGATCAGCATGTCCCTTAGTCTCCTCTGGGCTGGGTCAGTTTTCAGACTTTCTTTGTTTCCTCGACAGTTTTGAGGAGTACTGCTCAGATGTCTTTTAGGGTGCCTATGCATGTATGTATGCATGCATGTATGTATATATGCATGTATGTATATCAGTATGAACTCATCTATATTTATTTTTTACTTTGGGTTATAATCTAATCCAACCTTATTTACTGTGTGGTTCAAATTGTTCCGCTTTTGATCACTGGGAACTATTGTGGTTGGCACCTCTGGGTTTTTTTCATTGAAGAGTATTTCTTCTGCTCTCATTACGCTTTCTTCTTCTGTTATTCTAATTACATGCATTTTACCCCTTTGATATTTTCCCAGAGTTCTTGATTTTTTTCATTCTTTTTTTCTCTTCACATTTCAGTTTTGAAATTTTCTATCTTCAAGCTCACTGATTCTTTTCTCATCTGTGTTGAGTCTACTGAGTCTATTTAAGGCTTTTTCATTTTTTATTACCATTTTTTATTTCTAGCATTTTTTTATATTTTTTTCTTAAGGTTTCCATATGTCTGCTTGCATTACCAATCTGTTCTTGCCTTTTGGAATAACTTGTAATTTTTTATTGTAAGTCAGACATGTTTTATTGGGTGATAGGTATTGAGGTAGATGGGCCATTAATGTAAGAATTTACATTAATCTGCCAACAATACTGTTTAATGATTTTTGTAACCTGATGTGCCAAAGGCTTCAAATTTCCCTAGTATCTTTGTTCATCAAAGTGTTTAAGTATATTCCTACCAGGTTATGGATCCAGCACTTTTCCTGGTAACTAAATCTCATTTACATTCATCTGGATGCACCTGTCTGAAGTTTTCTGGGAGACAGTTTGCCCTGTGAGCTCAATTCTCATATGGGTCCAAGAAAAGTTGTTGATTTTCCATTTATCTTGTTTTTTTCTTGTTGTAAGGATGAGAATGACCAGGGTCTTTACATGTCAAATGTAAAACCTGTGTGACTTTTATGTATAAAATGTATCCTTTTTTCTTTTCCCTCTTGACTTTTTCCTAATTTCTTTTTGTACATTTCATTGTTGTTCAGACTTCTAGGAAATTATGTTAAAAAACTTTAAATGCATCTTTTATAAAAGAATATTTCCCCCCAAATGTCAGTGTGATTATCTAAGTTAAACATTAGTATTCCAATGTGAGCTATTCTAGACATAGTTTGATGAAATTAACTGATGGTGAGAACCACCAATGAACAATTTAATCAAGATTAATATCTTCATTTTAAAAGGTTGATAAAGTGAGTGATCACATTAATGGTTTCATCCATTAAATTTTTGGGTGCTAAGAATTGATGTCCTTGTCTTACCTAGGTAGAGAATTTTTATTTCTTGGAAGAAACAAGATTATTTATAAATTGAACTATAGTAGTAATTTTTCTCAATTTACAAAAAGCACAGTTTTTGCCTTAAGCCTTTGTCTAGTAGCTCATTGTATACTGGACTGTTCCTAAATCAGTCAGTTCACCGGGGTGGAGAAAGATTAATTATCAGAGAGACTTCTTCCCATTAAAAAACAGATTTATCAGTTGAAAACTTGTAAACACTGTTTAAACATTGTTTGGTACAAATAAAATGCCTTATAAAATATTATCTACAATATAACTCTTTTTGTTAAAATATGTATGTATTGTTATACGTATTTTTAAAACTAGATATAATAAAAATATGGAGCTTTTACATATGATTTTTTTCTTTTTCTTCTTGCTTATTTATACAATATTTTCTGACCTGTATACAGGGTGAGGCAAAAGTAGGTTTACAGTTGTTTGTATGGAAAATGATGCAATAATTAATAAACAATAATGTAAGAATAAACTCTGTGTTTGTTCATACTCAACTATAAGCCTACTTTTTTCCTAACCTGAATAATGAATAAGCAATGCTTGTGAACAGAACACCGTAGAAGTTAAAACAAAAAGACCAGCCCTGGCTGCGTAGCTCAGTGGACTAGAGCATCACCTCCATACACCGCACTTGAGGGTTCATTCCCCAGTCAGGGCACATACAGGAATCAGCTAATGAGTGCATAAATAAGTGGAACAGCAAATTGTTTCTCTCTCTCCCTCCCTTCCTCACACTCTGAAAGTCAATTTAAAGAAGGCTAATTCATAAAATTATAGGACTTGAATAGAATTTAGGGTTTATTTGTTAAGCCAGTTTCTAATTGCTTGAGATAATGGAGGCACGCACAGAACAACCAATCTCCTTGAATCCTCTCCCTTTGCATTTCGGCCTATCAAAATAATAACCATTCTTAAACATCCAGCTCAAATATGCATGGCTTCAACATTTTTGTAATAGCGTGCTCATATTTCTAGCCAATTGGAAAGTTCTCCCAGTAGAAGATTAATAATAAGGAGGAGAAAGAGGGGCACAGGGATGATAGTTTCTGCTTACCATTTGTTAAGCGCTTGGTTTTGTATCTTAAGTTATTTTAATTAATCCTCACAATACCTTCATGACATAAATATTATTCCCATTTTGCAAATGAAGTAAAGGAAAATCAAACAGGTTAAGAATTTCAAAAATTTCCCTTGTTACAACCAACAGAACTCAGATTTTTACAGTTTCATGATTCTCCAAAACTTGACATATAGGAGGTACTCAGTAACATAGTTAATAATTGAGTGATTTAGGGAGCAGGTATTTTCAGTGTTTATCTGTGACCTGCTGATACCTCAATTCATTTACAGTCAAAACTCAACTTTCACCAGGGTTAGTATTTGAAATCTAGATTCCCTACACAAACAGAATTATTTTCCATCACAGAAAAGCGGTCATCCCTCCTGCTCTCTGGCTTCCTCGTTCTCTTCTTTATTGTCCTTCAAAATGTTCAACGTGTCTTTAAAAAAAAAAGTTGTTTGTTTGAAACATTATTACCTTTTACCTCCTAGTTTAAATTTTAAATGAAGTAAAAATAGTTTACTTATTTTTCACTTTCATAGAAACTATCACATTCAACAATCGCCTTGGAAACAGACAGGACAAATATTACTTTCCTTTTAAGGGTAAAAGGCTAAGTCTCCGAGAACTTCAGTGATTGCCTACACTCATACAGCTCATAACACACAGAGCTAGGCCCGAGGGGCAGTGCTCCAACTCCAGCCCTAGTGCTCTTTCTCCGTGTTACACAGCCTGACAATACAAAGTCATTCTCTCTGTCACATGATTAATGGCCCACTATAAATTCTGCTACAGCTTCAGTTTCTACTTCGTTCTTACTGGACCTTTGTGAGCACTTAATATTTTATCTATTGTTCCAGTCAGAGTTTTTAATTGACTGCAACAGAAACTAACACTGGCTGATTTAAACAGGAAAATAATTTGCTGAGGGGATATTGGATAGGTCAGGAAATCGTGGAGAAGCAGGTTCAGAAATAAGTGGGAACAAGGGAAGAGGGCATCAGCCAAGTAACCTGCCAAAATGATGCTATAGAACCCCTGGACAGTAAGTACTTTCCCTGGTACCTCTGGTCTTGCTGCCCCTAAAAACTGAATGTTGTTATAGCAACTGTCATTGCTCACTACTAGACTGGTTTGCAACTGTCCCTGTTTCTTTGTGTCAGTATGTCCTCTTTCAAAGTGTTGGATGGGTGTGTCTGATTGGCAGAGTATGAATCGTATGGTCATACTCTAGTTTCAGAACTTGGGAAACCAAGTGAATATTTTTAGCTTCCCATGGGAGGGGAGCTCTTCCTCCCTCCAAGATTCATTATGTATACACTTCATCAAACATAACAAGAAGGCTGAAATAATTAAAGTCCCCACCATGACCAAAAACATGACCAACTTCCATTAGTAATTCCAATTTAGTTTTGTACATTTTTTTCTTTGGGCTAACTTTCTTTGACACAAGAAACATATTTATAATTATGACTCAGTTGTCACTCATCCAATAATTACCCTTGTGCTGCAGCATCCTGAAGGATCTAAACTTGCCACGTAAGTTTCATTTGTCTTCTAAAAAAACCCCTGTCTCGAAGCTACCCTCCTATATTTCTTTCAAATGAATGAGTTTCATCAGGACCTGACAGCGTGAACTGGTGTTTTACAAAATACTTTCAACGAATGAAAAACGTATTTGGCATCTTTCCATATCTTGGGAATTTAAGATATGTCTTGCTATTTTACTTTAAGAAATCAAAATGTTTCTTTTATAAACAGTATGTTTCTGAATCTGAATAATCCTTTCCTCTGCAGTATTTTTGAACAATGGTTCCGAAAGCACCGTCCTCTTCAAGGAGTTTATCCTGAAGCCAACGCGCCCATCGGACATAACCGGGAATCCTACATGGTTCCTTTTATACCTCCCTACAGAAACGGCGATTTCTTTATTTCGTCGAGAGACCTGGGCTATGACTATAGCTACCTACAAGATTCACGTAAAGTTCAATTTTTTTCATATGAATTGCTGAATAAAGTGTGACCAATTTCTTTTGAGAGAATACAAAACCTTATGTTTTGCCCTGGCAAGGTGGCTAAGTTGGTTTGAGCATTGATCTGTACACCAAAATGCTGTGCATTTGATCCTGGGTCAGGACACATACCTGGATTGCAGGTTCGATCCCTGGTTGCAGTGCACAGGGGAGGCAACCAATCAATGTTTCTCTCTTACATTTTCTCTCTCTCTCTCTCTCCTCCTGCCCTCTGCCTCCTTCCCCCTGCCTCTCTAAAATCAATAAACATATCCTCAGGTGAGGATTTTTTTTAAAGAAACATGTTTTTACCATGTTATCACCAAATTCTTTAAATCAGGAAAGTGCATTACAGTCCTTAACTTATCACCAATGTATTATTACATGAACCAAGTTGCAAGGATCTTTAAATTTATACCCATTCTGCTAAATATATATTTTGCATATGAAAGCCATGGAAAGAGACTAGAATTAAAATCAGGAAAAAATGAGTTCGAGATATGACTATCTATTGACTGTTTTGTGATGTTGGGAAATTTTACTTCAATTCCTTGAATCTCAGTTTCTTAACCTAAAATATTGGGATCAGAATACTTCAAAGAGATACCATGGTAATTAAATGAATGCCATGTATTAAAGAGCCCAGTGCATCTAGCAGTTTAAAAATCATCTTTGGGAACTTCCTGCTTGATTACCAGGAAAAATCATGGACATTTTCTGTTTAAGCCCAAATAATGATAATTGCTATGACTGTGACTAAGGTAGAGATATAAAACTCTAGAATGGTAATTAGATCTGGGTTTTGAATTATCTTTCTGAGTAGAACTATATCAGCAGCTTCTTGATGATGAACAAATATTAATGTCTCCCCTTACTCAAGAGCTTGCTACATGCAGATTCCGTACATGGCTCATTAACCAACCATATATTAGATAAGCTTTATTATCCCTAGGAAGAGGTGGGGATACTGATACTAAGAGAATTTAAGCGACTTTCCCAATGTCAAACACTGATATGTGGAAAAGTCCATTTGAACACCAGAAGGTCCTCTTCACACTGCAGGCTGCCTCCACTCCAACATGAAGAAGGTCAACAACAAAAAGCTATCAGACAACAGATGGCTGTGGGTCAGAGGCTTTCAACAAGCACTGACATTTCATCATAGTCATTGATAGTTTGTGAAAACATAACCAGATACATAAAATGAACAAATGAATGACTTTTACCAACTTCCTACCTCTTGTGCTAGACTTTAGTGACATAATGACTGTCACAGGTCCAGACCTCAAAGAGCTCTAAATTCAGTGTGAAAGTCAGACAACCGTAAAAGATAGCATGGAACATAAGACTGTGTTAAGTATAGTAAAAGAGTTCTAAACTCTTCACGGAGGAGAAAACAATGGTTCCTGAATAATTTCACCTAGAAAGACAAGACAAGGCCTTGAAGGATGAGCAGGCAAGTAGCAGATACAAGAGGTCAGGGTCTACCCTAAACTAGAAGAAGGATAACAGGAGAAATAGAGGAGGAACGTGTACATTGTATTTATTGAATGCTAAATTCTCCTACTTAAGTAGTATGTGCAATGGAAAATTATACCCAAGAGCTAAATTTAGTCACTTCACATTAGCTAACATGTGGCGAGTATTTTTTATGTTCCAGGAACTCTTCTAGGTGGGCTGTGTGCATTATTTCCTTTAATCTTTGCAAGTACCTCATGAAGTAGGTACTGTT
Source organism: Micronycteris hirsuta (assembly GCA_004026765.1). Lineage (NCBI taxonomy): Eukaryota > Metazoa > Chordata > Mammalia > Chiroptera > Phyllostomidae > Micronycteris > Micronycteris hirsuta. Next base: position 216,534 of record PVJI01000746.1, read on the forward strand.
ATTTCTTTTTTAAGTTCATAGATGAGAAAACAGAGGCTAAAAGATAATAAACAACTTATTCTAGTCTATCTAGTATGTGCCATAGCAAACCACAGTTTAGGGCCAATAAGAGACCTGCATTTTGTCAACATTGTCCTGCCCTTTGGGGGATCACTAGTTGAACAGATATAGGTTTGATTGACCTATTTTGATTTATCTGAATATCACAGCTAATAAAAGGACTACTAAAATGGCTGGCAGAGATAGTTCTTTGGAAACCTTAAGATCCCTGAGAACAGGGGATTTTGCAAACTGGAAGTGTGGTAAGGGGAAGGGTTTTCCGTGAGTCAAAAAGAAGGGTGGTTTTAAGTGACATGTTTTCCTTTTCTTGTGTAAAATTCCCCTAGTACATAATGAAAGTAGCATGTTGATAATGGTTTGTCAAAGATTCACCACTTAGGATTTCCTGACTTCCATTTCAGAACATGCCAGAGTCTTTCACTGACTCATGCTTTTGAATGTGCTCTTCTCTCTGGCTAAATTCTGATCCTATTTATGCATTTGTAACTCTCAGATATCAAACCATTTCATACATTTACATAGTCATGTTTAATCACTCCTCTCTTAGAGTTACATGGTTATTTTTCTAAGGATAAATCTTTCCCCTCTCCACCTTGGCTATGAACCCTATAAGATCAGAATTGATATCTTGCAAGCTTTTCCCATCTAAGTACCAACTGGTATCTGGTATGGAGTGAAATCAATTGATTAGTTTGAGTGCAAGTAATATTTATCATGAAGGCTTGCTAGAAAAAATATCAACCCTTTTAATACCCAGCTCATTTTTAAATATGTATTTTTATATATGTCAAATCTTCTATCACACTTGGTTTTTTCTAAGAGGTTTTATTGATTTATTTATTTTTTCTACTTACATATGTTTAATAACTACCTTTGAACAGGACATTGTATTAGGTACTATGGATACAGTGTCAAATAACAAAGCCTCTATCTTTACAAAGCTTACATCCTAATAGAAGAAAAAGACCTTAAACAATTACTTACCTAATGACTCATTTAGAAATGTTCCCATCTTTAGGGGTCAATAAAGTGACATTTCAGAGGATATCAGTATGAGAGGAAGAATTAATTATTTGATAAAGGACTGTTGATTACAGATTTTGGACATACTGTTAGAATAATGGAAGTCTTAATAAATTTTAAACAGACCATGGCCAAATCAAAGTTTTCAAAAGATTATTGTTCTTGTAGCATGTACAAACTTTTGTAGCAGTTACAAAGCATATTGAGGGAAGCCAGTGAAAACACCATTATACGTGTCCAGGGGAGAGATGAAGGCAGTTTGGATTGCAGCGGTGGGGGTAGGGAAGGAGGAAGAAAGCCCTAAAGATTTTGATATTATTTTGAAAAGAAAATTTATGGAACTTGTAAAATGATTTGTGTAGTAGGTGAGGTAGAAAGAGATAGTAGGGATGCCTCTAAGCTTTCTGGGCTGTGAAAATAACGAAGGGGTTGTAATCCACCAAGACAGTAACACTAGGAGCAGGGCTAGACACAGGGGGCATCTCGTGATTGCATTTGTTACATGGCAGAATGGAGTGATATGAGACATCAGGGTAGATATGTCTCTGGATATGTCAACTGAATTGTCTAGAAACTCAGAAGAGAGTTTGGCCTGCAGACACTAGCGTAAGAGACATCAGCATAAAAATTGTTATTTCTGCTCGTCTTCACAGTCCTATGTAGCGGTGATTTCTATTCCATTTTATGGGTAAGTAAATTGAGAACAAAAAGCAAAGTGACTAATTTTATGTCACAAAGCTAGTAAGTGGCGAACACTGTATCCCAAACTAGGTCTGTATTGTTCCATGAAAGAGAGGGTTGTCTTTAGTCCCCACATGTCTCGTACACATATGTTCCATCTCATTGTTCCTTCCCTAGTGTCCAAATAGGTGCTTTTTACTGAAAGGCAACCCAAACCATTGGAGAGTAAAGGGAGAGGAGATTCAGCAAGACACAGTAGGGGCTTAAAAGTATTTATAAACGTATTTATTATTTATTCTTAGTTAAATTTTTAAATCAAATAAAGGAAATGATATTTATTATGTAACTTCTATATACTATGCATTTTGCTAGACATTTTAAATGTACTGTGTAGTAAAGCAACTAGTAGCCACATAAGCTAGGCATTTATGGTCTCGTTTTCCAATAATTTTAAAGTATATTAAAAACAATAACCTTTACATTTGATTTTTAACAGATTTCATATTAAAAAGTTTTCTTTTGTTTTAGCTTTATTTTATTTCATTATTTAGAGTTAAATTACTGTGTCAAAGTTATAAATCTTTTTAGTAATTAACTTGGTATTTATAATTTGCAAGCCATTATCCCTTCCTGATGAAAAGAAACACTATATCACTAAATTTCAGCAGTGTTCAAATAATGCTAACTATGCTCTAAGGTACTTTAGAGGATATTAGTGACCCCTGGCAAAAGGACAGCACCAAGGAAGAAGAAAAGGAACCAAGAGAAATGGGCAGGGTTTTGACTCTACAGCCCATGTAAACCACAGAGGCTCCACTTTTATCTTCTTTAAGTGAATACTAGGCTTTAATATAAAATTAGTTTTTAACAAATTCTCTTGATTAAAAAAACAGCATCTTTCCCTTAATTGTTCTGAACATTACTGAGTTTATGGTTAACAGTGAGACTCTCATTTTAAATTTTACTTCATGTTGCTACCCATTCTTTCTAAGATAATTTATTAAACAAATATTCCTTTTCTTCTTGGTTTGTGGATCTCATTTTTATTATATATAAGATTTTCCAATAATTGTACTTCCAGAATATCTTAAGATACTTCTCCATCTTTCCTGTAGTAAACATATAATTATTTTTTAAATAATTAGGACTTTTTGAAATGCAAATGGCAGAAACTCCATAGGAATAAGATCAGATAAAAGTGGAATTTATTGATTTTTAAAGTTCTAGAAGCAGGATGAGCATTCTAACTGTGGGAAAGGCAGAAATTCAGCTGATACTGAGGGACAGCAAGAACCAGGGAACTAAGCGCCCTAAACACTGTCTCTCAGTCTCTGAATCTTGTTATTCTCTGACCCTTGTCTCTACTTTTCGGAGTGTGTTGACTGCATCCTGTCTTCCATATGTCAAGAAGGCTGTCATCAGCTCCTGAGCCACGTGACTCTCAATTACAGCACAGTGAATTCTGATTGGCCCATCTTAAGTCGATGGTCCATTGTATTGACTATAGCCAAGGAAAAGGGTCATAAAGTAAGGTTATAGTTTCTGCATCAGCAAGGATGGAAAGAAGGGATAGAGAGAAGATCTAGGCTCAAATATCCAAGGCTTAAGTAAGTTAACATATTACTCAAGTAACAGTCTGGGTATGCTGTCCAGTACCAGCTTCATAACTTCAGTGACCAGAGCCACTCCTTTCTTATAGTTCCACCAGACATAGCGTTTTACCTGGAACTACATGTCCATGATGGCTCATGAAGAAACTAACCACATTCCAGCTAAGCAAAAAGGAAAAGGCACACCATTTCTTTTTAAGGGAATTCCCCCCAAATTGCATATATTATTTTGCTCACGACTTCAGTCACATAGCCATAATTTGCTGCAAGGTTAAGCTCAAAATGCACTCTCTTCTTTCCATTGTATTACAAAATGGATATAGAGTGTTAGGGTATCTTATAAATAGTGATGAGCCCCAGCTGGTGTGGCTCAGTGGATTGAGCGCCGGCCTGTGAACCAGGGGGTCGCTGGTTAGATTTCCAGTTGGGGCACATGACTGGGTTGCAGGCTGAGTCCCTAGTAGGGGGCGTGTGAAAGGCAACCACACATTGATGTTTCTCTCCCTCTCTTCTTCCTTCCTCCCTTCCTCACTGTCTAAAAATAAATATTTAAAAAATATTTAAAAAATAGTGATGAGCACATTAAAATCAAGCAAAAGAATACTATAAATTATTGACTTCAATGAGAAATAATGTAAAAAATGAAATGTAATCATAGCATAATATTTGGTTCAACTGTGAATAATATCTAAATATTAAAAATAATAAAAATCTTAGATGTTGATTTGAGCTCAAATCATGATATTATTATACTGAAAAGATCAAAGAAAGGGGAGTTATAAGAAAACCAAAATCATTATTTGTATTTGGGGAGTTTCAGAGATAAACTTGATAATTAAGAGATAGTAATATGTACCTGTTATTTAGAAATATGAAAGCAAATACCAGAATAAATATCTAAAAGTTTTACAGTAGCTGTCTTGGATGCAGGCTCTGTAAAATTTACAGATTAGATTTTATCTATAAACTTTAAAACGTGCAAACAAGGTGGAACTGTTGTTTTCCTATTTTCCTGATGAAGAAACAGGTGTGCAGGAGTATTAGGTGTAACTTCCCTAAGTTCTTACAGCTGGGAAATAGCAGTGCTGGCATTGAAACCCAAGTATGACTCTAAAATACTATGCAAGGATGATGATGACAGTAGTAAAAACATTAGGATGTCTTTCTATTTCAGATCCAGACTTTTTTCAATATTACATCAAGCCCTACTTAGAACAAGCAAGCCGGATCTGGCCATGGCTCGTTGGGGCAACTGCGGTGGGGTCTGTCCTCACTGTTGTGCTGTGGGGCCTCACTACGCTGTTATGTCGTCGAAAGAGAATATGTCGTCGAAAGAAAAAGCAACTCTCTGAAGAACAGCAGCCACTCCTCATGGAAAAGGAGGATTATCCCAGCTCCATGTATCAGAGCAATTTATAAAAGGCTTAGGCAATAGAGTAGGCTCAAATGCCTGACCTCACTCTGAGTCACGATGTTCCAGTCCCCAGGATGTCCCTGCAGAAACCCCTGCTATTTGTCTGTGAAGACCACCAAGAGAATTGTGATCTTACACAAAGTATACTCCTCTTCTCTCTCAGGTAGAACACACCTGTGCTCGCCTTGCTGTTTTTCGATCATCCCTTTGACAGGTTTCCTCAGGCCCATATTTCCAGGAAGGAACTCCATTTGGCAATTAGTAACTGCTACTTGTCTCTGAATAAATGTGTTCTTATAAAATGTGAGACTCGTTTAAATTCTTTCCTTCTCATTGTTTAATGACGTGTTTCTTTTTTATTGTCTTTCTTTGAGTTTAATAAAATAGTAACAAATTTATATTAACAGAGTCCTTTGAGCTTCAGAAATACATTTTTATTTTCCTCAGAAAGCATGTTCCCTTACATTTTATGCTGCTGCTTCAAAACGTGTTATAAACATCAAATATAAAACAACCTTCAGCTCTGTCCTGCCATAGCCCTAATTATACTTTTGAAGGTCCTTCACTGAAAAGAAGAGCTCTGTCCCTACAACAAATCTGGGTAAGTTCCTGTCTCAAGATGTGCTCATTAAATATGTCGACAATGTAGTAGGCAGTTAGTCATGATCAGAGTAGGAACACAGAAGGTCACCAGGGCAGAAAGCCCCAGGTACCTAGCAATGGGCAAAGCTGAGAGAACAAGGACCTCACCACCAGGGTGACCTTTCCTCCCCTGGCATGTTGCTGGTCATGCAGTTTAGACCCCCTGACTTTTCATATTGCTGGTTATGCAGTCTGGACTCTCCCCTGACCTATCCTCCACTAGCCTGTTGCTAGTCATGTGGAATATCCCCTTAGGAGGAACAAGGGGGCCACAGAATAGCCTCATATGACTCCCTTACAAGCCCTTTGAGAACCACTCCCTTAAGCAATAAGCCCTCAGGTCAATGAGGTTCTGACCCACATCAAATAATCTTAGCAATGAACAAAGCCTTGTGTTTGTTGACCACAGAAACAGAGTTTTGGACAAACTAGAGATACCATCATGTGTTTCAGCTCCAGGCCCAGAAAAGCAGCAAAACCAGATAGAACACTGCCACAGCTGACATCGGCACCAGCTTTGATGACTAATGACCCCTCTGGCCTAGCCCTGACCAATCCGTAGAGACCACAACCCTGAAAGGACCCATCTGAAAAGCTGATGAATATTCCATCGAGACCTTCCCCTGGGACCTCCCTTTAGATCCCTGCCTTTAGAGAGAAAATAAAAACCCTCAGGAGGAGGACCCAGCTGGCATTCTTGCTCTCTCTTGAACACTCCTGAACCTTCCCCCACCCCTTCTTTCCCAGGCATGCTGTCTCTCTCTGGAGAGAGAGCATGTCCACACTCTTCAAGGGCTTACCTTTACTCTCTTTCTCCTAAGCTCCAAGCCTCTTTTGCCTTTGTGACTTGTTTCCTGAGCCCACACAGCCCAGCTGGCTCACTTCTTCTATCTCTGTGACTTTCTAAATAAACTTTTGCTTGTATTTGAGTTTTGGCTCTGAATTCTTTCTTAGCCAACACTCAAGTACCGAGGTTGCTGTACTGAAGTGTGGTAACATTCTGGTGCTTTTTTGCCACTAACAACAGCAAAAATAATCCTATTAAGAGCTTTTTTTACCTCTTAAGAAGAATTTTACTTTTTTAAAGAATATTGAAAATGCCACAAAACATTTAAAGGTTGAGAACAATTATGTAAATATCAGCCTCTCTGCAATTTTAGTTAAATTACATTTCTATTTTTCTTGGCTATTAAGATCCTACGTTAGGATGTCTAGATTAATCTTGCTACTTGAATTCAACTGAGTCCAGTTGAATTTCTAAAAGTAGCCCAATTGATATTACACTTGTATTATAGCTATACAATAGCATAAAAGACTAGAACCAGTGGGTAGAGGTTATGGGGGTCCGATAAAAGGAAAAGCTATACAATACTCAGAGCTTTCCAAAACCAAAATCAACATCCTTGTAAAATAATAAGTGATTGCCATTGTAATTTTTCAAATATAGTTTGGATGGCTAATTCAATTTGAATTCTATAAAGAGAATTTAAGTATTGAGTCTACAGAAATGTTTAGTTTTTTGTTTTTACTTTTTTATTAATTTATTGGGGTGACATTGGTTAATAAAATTATATAAGTTTCACATGTACAATTCTATGCTACATTTAAATTGGCTCAAGGTTCTTAACTCCCCCTTCAGGAGCCAAGCCAAGCATGCCCTGTAAAAAGTCCTTGTGACCCTGCCCCAGTATTGCATGGTGCCGTCACTGGGTCCAAATCCCACCCTCTCATTCGAACTCCTTCACTCTGGCTTGGCATCCTCAGTCTTTTAGGTGCCTTATACCTATTTTGTATTTCTCTGTTCAGCATTTTCTGTCTTTCTTTTTTCCCCCTTCAGTTTGACTACTTGACTTACTTTGCAGCATCAACTCTGAACAATGTGTCTTCACTCTCAACGTCATGCTTTAAAGACAGAATTTTCCAGGCTCCCAGAAACCTCCCTGGGCCTGGCACCTGAACCTCTGCATCTCTGGGAGTATGTGTAAGATGAAACACACTTACCTGTACATACTTTCAACTGAAGTTTTCTGCAATTCCTGTAAAGTCTGAAGCATAGTGCTCAGATTATTTGTAAATGCATTTAAAAAGGAATTTACTGAAAAAAATTAGCTCTTGAAAATGCCTTTATTTAGAAAAGGCTGGCCTAAAATAAAGATGTCGTCATTTTAAATGCTTACATTTCACTGAGGCCCAGTTTGGATTTCAAAGAAAAACAAAACTCACCCTATTACACACATATGATTTTGGCTAATTCTCATCTAGAGTAAATAAAAATTTACAAATACTGGTAAAGTAATGTCACAGACTTAGAAATTACTAGTAGATAATAAACAGTTATAGAGCCATAGTCTTCTAACTCTGGTTAGTTGTCAAACTTATGGTTTGCTAGCTCATCTAATTTCTGATTCCTAGTGGAGGGAAGCCGGACAAGGGATGCGGAGCAGCGCACCTACTGATGGACAGACACAGCAGGGCTCTGTAGGTTTAGAGGGCAAACACTGGAATTATATCCTCAATTTGGTGCATCACCAGAAAAAAAAAGATTTGAAATAAATTAGTAATGGCATCTGAGGAGTGGGTTAAATATAGTTAGAAACTGGAAAAAAATAAAACCAAGAACCAAGAGTGGGAAAAGAAACCTGCCTTACAGTCTGCAGAAGATCCCGGAGAAGCAGTCGCGGTGACTGGTTGCCTTCAGTCTGATCTCAGAGCACAACTACTTAGTTAGGTTTGATGTGAAGGCGGAATTTTAGTCCTGGTGCTATTTTTAATTCTTTTTTTTTAACAAAGCATTTTGAATAAAATGCACTTAAGGAATTTTATTGTCACTGACAGGGATCTGCATAAAGTCATTCTTTTTTACTGTCACTGACAGGGATCTTCATAAAGTCATTCTTTTCTTTATCAGAAGGCAATTCCCTCCTTTACCACTGCCCTTCAACAGAGAATATAGTTTCGTTTCTCTGGAAGAGCAAGGTTAACTATTTGCGTAGCAGCAACATCTGTGATAAAACCACCACCAAGGGATTCCATGGTTTTCTCTACACCGTAACAAAACATGACTGATATTTCAAGACACCTGGCAGTTTTATTAAATTCTAGTTAACACTATATTCTATAGCATTGTTTTATAATATGGCTTTCATAAATTGATCACTTTTGGCTCTGCTCTTTTCCACTGCCACATTATAAGTCACATTTTGTCACATAGAATGAAATAAGCAGCTGCCACAACTTTATTCTTCTTTTTGTGCTTCATATAAAAAAGAGTATTTTTGAAGCCAACCTTTCCAACATGTCAAATATATAATTCTCCATCTGTGGAAATAAAATATGTGACGGGTATAAGTCATTTCAGCCAGTATCTCTAACAGGCTGGCAATTGGCACAGATTGTGAGTGCTTTAAAATAGCCTTTTCTGTGTTTATATGGACTTTGATTTGTGGGAACAGTTTTCTTTGTTACCATAAAAAGGGCGTCACTGGGGCCACCTACTGTGAGCCTGTGCTGTTTCGGAGGGCAAGTCAGTAGAACAAAGTTCCACACCCCTTCTGATTAGACTATTCTAATCAGAAGCTGCTGAAATACAAGTAAAAAGAGGTGTTTTTCTCCAGCTCTGTGTTGTTTGTTTTCAAAAGCATTTGCTAGTTTGTACAACGTAAAGAAGATTGCCTATGGCGTCCACAGAGACCTTACGGACCTCCAAATCTTCCACCTATTTAAAATTTAAATGGGAATGATTCAAGTATCTTTAAAAAAAAAAGCCTTATTAAAACTCTGTATAAGCCATGCTTACCTAATTGTTTTGTGAGTTCCTTTCTTAGTAGTAATGTAAGAAATTTTCTTATAACTTCATGTTAATCTACAAATTCTTGCATGTTTCACAATTGTAATCAGATTTCTAATTTTGTATTTAAAAATAAATAACAAAGATGTCACAATAAAGTGAGCAGTTATGATGTTCCAAGAGCCATACTGAGTACATATATATATAAACTTATTCAATCTTCATATTATTGATATGAGAATATTATTTGTATATTCAAAGGAGACTGTGGCTTCCATAGGACACGTACCTTACCCAGGTTTGTATGTCTGTTCAGTCACTTTGGTAATTTAGGTGGGATTTGAATCTAGTTCCTCCTAAATGGATCACCATTATAAATTTCATTATTGTTTATATTCAATTTTGTTGATGTCTCATAACTTACCAGTTTCTTGCTATTAGATATTTAGGTTTTATCAAGATTTTAAATTATGTTCAGTGCTATAAGGAATATGTTGGTATACTTAGCATCTAATTTCTCTCAAATTACTATCCAATGGTATGTATGGTCTTTGGGTTAAAGAATATACATACTTTTATGGATTTTCTAATGAATTGCCACAGTGCTTTTGAAAAGGGTTGCATGGATTTAAAAATACAAAGAGAAGTCAAAAAATAAGAGATCAAAAGGAATAAAGAAGAAAATGAAAAGATGAAGAAGAGTTGCAATTCTCTTTGAAAGAAGCTGAAGACCATAATTGGCACTTGAAATATTGCTTTCTTTCAGAAATATATCTTTTTCAAATTATAACATCTATTTAATGGGCACTTTTCCCTTACTAAAATTAGAGGAACATTCAGACTGAAGCCGTCTTAGAGAGATAGGGAATAACATGAATGTAAATGGTCCCAAAATAAGATATTTTCAGAAATGTGTACCTCTTGGCCAGGTGGAGAAGTGAATGTGCCTCAAGAATAATGCAGGAATAAAAACAGCAAAATTAGAAATCTGCCTTCGGAAGAATCAACTCAGGGCATCAAAACAGTCTGAATCAAAGCCGAGTCAGGCTCAGCTGGGGGGATACACAGATCAGGAAGGTTGGGAGTGCCCTGGCGAAGTCCAAAGACAAGGTTGAACACTTTCTTTTTACTGCTCTTTGAGCAAATATTGTAAGCTGCCTGGGATTCAGTTAGCCTTCCTTACCAGATCACGTCATCTTTAAACACTCTTGCCAGAGTAATTGTCAAGAATAGATGTGTTTGTGTGAGTGTGTATGTATGTTGGGACAGAAAGAAAATTCCGAAAGACTAAAATAGTTTTACACTCTCCACTATCAAAGAGAACTTTGTTGCTGATTGTATTACTTTTTGTTGTTACTGTAGTAAATTACCACACACAGTGGGGTAAACAACAGGGATTTGTCTTGTAATTCAATAAACCAGAAGCCCAATATAGGTCTCACGGGGCTAACATCACAGTGGCACTGAGGCTGTGGTTTTTGTGGAGATGGTAGGGAAGAATTCATTTCCTTACTTTTTCTAGTTTCTAGAAGCCACATACAGCAGGTCCTAGAATAACATCATTTCATTCCATCTCATTTCATCGTAACCTGTCTGAGGAAGACTAATTGATTCCCAGCCAGGTCACTGTCTACATGGAGTTTGCATATTCTCCCTGTCTGTGTGGGCTTTCTGTGTGCCCTCCGGTTTCCTCCAGCATCCCAAATATGTGCATGCGGGATGAATCTGCATGTCCACACTGTCCCAGTCTGAGTGAGTATGATGTCTGTGTGAGCGGCCCTGAGATGGAAGGGTGTCCCGTCCTGGGAGGGCTCCTGCTTCTTGCCCTGAGCTCTGGGTAGAGGTTCCAGCTACTCCTGTGACCCGGAACTGGAATAAGCAGATTGGAAAAGAATTATCTTGTTTTTATAAATATTTCTTAAATGTATGTGTAGTTCACATTTTTTTCAGTGTTTGATATTAGAAGGGTTTTAGGTCATTACTTAAAAATTTGGTAATGCTTTTGTGACCAGAAATATGCCATAGAAACTTGTTTCTATCAATTAGCCTAGGGATCACCTGGTTTCCATACACAGTATTTCTCTTAAAGTGGCAGTTTCCAAGAACCTAGGGCTTGATGTGTATTCCTTGTCTTACGGCCTCTCTCCATCTTCAGAGCCAGGTATGTTTATTGCTCTGATCATTCTTTGTAGCAACATCTCTGCATGACTGACTATAGCCAGGAAAATTACCAGCTTTTATATATTCATGTGATTAGTTTGGGTTTACCTGATAATCCTGAAGGCTCCGTCTCAAAGTCCTTGCCTTTAATCACTTCCAAAAAGCTCCTTTGCCATGTAAGGAAATATATTCACAGGTTCTGAGATTTTGGACAGGGACATTTTGGGGAGGGAGGTGCGGAGGGCTTACTCTGTTTATAATATGGACTTAAAAACTAACAAGGAGCCCTGGCTGGTGTAGCTCACTGGATTGAGTGCAGGCTGGGGACCAAAGGGTCCCAGTTCGATTCCCAGTCAGGGCACATGCCTGGGTCGCAGGCCAGATCCCCAGTGAGGGCCATGTGAGAGGCAACCATACATTGCTGTTTCTCTCCCTCTCTTTCTCCCTTCCGTCCCCTCTCTCTAAAAATAAATAAATAAAATCTTAAAAAAAAAAAAAGCTAACAAGGAAATTGTCCAGGTGATAAATTACTCTTAATTTGAGGTTAACATGGCACAGACTGTGATATTAAGTATGTTAGAGATATACAAAAACCTTTAATATATGTGAGATCTGAGGCCAGACTTTATGAATTTGATTCCTGGCTCAGTCTCTCTTTAGCTGTATGACCTTGTATGAATTATTTTACCTCTATGTTCCTCGGTTTTCTCATTTTTAAAATATAAGTAAAACTAGTACTTTCCTCAACATATTCTGAATAAATGTAATAGTGCATAACAAGTGTTCAGTAAGTGTGAGTTAAAAAATTTTTGTAGATTTAATTTGCATCTTTCTGATGGCTAATGATGTTGAGCATCTTTTCATATGATTCTGGGCCCTCTTTATGTCTTTTTTCGAGAAGTGTCTGTTCATGTCTATTGCCCATTTTTTAATTGGTTTTTTTGTCTTCCTGGAGTGGAGTCGTATGAGTTCTTTGTATATTTTGGAGATCAGACCCTTGTCTGAGGTATCATTGGCAAATATGTTTTCC
>PVJI01000747.1:0-228822 GCA_004026765.1 Micronycteris hirsuta
GACTAACATTAAAAAGAGAGTGAAAACTAGACATAATTCTGTGGTGACAGAACACACCACCACCCATAGTCTAGCTAAAGGGATCACATCTGAGTCAGGTCAGATGTGACCTTGGAGCCCAGCTGCCAATTTGTAGGGAATGCAGAGGACAGAGGAGCAGAGCGCTGCACTGCGAAGTCACCAACACCTGGACTGCAGGTCAAACGCCCAGATTCATCAACACATATTACAAGGAAAAGGGCGCGCGAGAGGGAAGGAGTGAGAAAGACACTGTAGATGAAAGGGAGTTTAGAAGACCAAGTTTTAAAAATGTGCAGGATTGAGCTCCAGGATTTAAGGACGCACTCGAATGATAGAACCATAAAGTAACTCAGGGATATGATGAGTGTGAAACCAGAACGGTGGTTATCGCCAGGAGAAGAACGGCGCTGCATCTGAGTTGAAGTGCATGCAAGGGCTGCTGAGGTGGCTGGGAAAGTCTTCTGTCTTGACCAAGGTTGTTTTCCTTATAATAATTCACTAGGATATACATTGGTTTTGTAAAGTTTTCTGTTTCTGTGTTTCATTTTGCAATAAAATATGTGTGTACACGCAAACACTATGCACACATATTTGTGTATTTATGTATGTGTGCATCTGTATATATGTGTGTCTATCATCTATAGATATCTATCTAACTATCTAGAATGCTTTAAATGAGGTGTCTTTCCAGTAAAACATCTCCACCATTAGGGAAAGGGCTATAAATGATAAAAATCAACTTTTATGTGCTGGGGTGAAATGGCAGCGCTCAGTCTCTACACCAGTAGAGTGAGAATTAAAACCAAGGCAGTCTAGAAGCTTGGGGCAGGGCCCTTCATATCCATCTGTGAGCAATATAAGCTGCCCTTTGCTTACGGCACTCCACGCTGACATGTCCTCCACTGGGGCCTGGCTCTCCCTTTGTCCCCAGCAATTAGCACAGTTTACACTTGAGCGATCATTGTTTTGACCTGCCCTAAGTCTCGGCATCCGGACTCCATCACCCACCATCTGTGCCTTTGTCAGGAGGACCGCTCAGCATCTCTCCTGTAAGCACCGGAAGTGGGTCTTGGCCACAGGCCTATATGGTGTCTGGTGGCCAAGGGATAAGGACTTCTGTCATTCATGGTCTTAAGGACCAGAGCTGATCAAAACCAGCTCCATGCAGATTTAGTTGTCCAGAATATTCCCTGTTTTACAATGAGAGAAGACAAAGTAGGAGAAAAGGGAAGAAGGCAGAGACACATAAGAGAGTGGAGAAAAGATGCTGAGAGGACAAATGGGAGAGAGAAAATGTAAAGACAAAAGAACCAAGAGGAAAAGAAAAGAAAATAAGCAGGAAGGAGAATGGAGAGGGAAAAAAGAAGTTAGGAGTGGGTAGCTATGGTCAATGAGAAGCATCATTCCTTCTGAAAACTGTTGGCTATTGCCAGTTAAGTTGTGCTCTGAACTGTGCTTAAGTACTTTCAGCCTTAAAGAAAATACACAACTCTTTAAGAGGGCTTGTTTCTTACATTTGTCCAAATATTTATTTGTGGAAGGGGTTTTCATAGTAACCAGCAAACAACAGAAATTCCCACCAGCTCTACAAAAGACCAGGACAGCTTCATACTATCATTTTGAGATTCTGGAGAGCTGGAGGTCACACTGGGGCAGTACTGACACCAATATGCTGAGGAGGTGGCCTCAAACTTGGGCAGAAAAGTGCTTGGTCAGTAGCTGGGAAGATTCACTAGCTTTGAGCTTTTCAGCTTCTCTTTTCCACTGGCTATTGAGGAAAGCTGTTCGGAATGAATCTGTGGTCACTGGCCAGGGAGAGGAGAAAAGATACCTCAAGCCTTCACTCTGCAGAGTCCTTAACTGTCCCCAAGGCTCAATGCACACTCTTGCCGCCCTGGCTTGTCTTGACTGGGTTTTGAAGCTTTCAGAATCTGCCAAGAGTGGTAAGAAGCTACACCAAAGGACCTTGTGGCCAAACTTGTACATGGTGGGAGAAAATACATGATTATGTGTGAGTTGTGAAGGTAAAATTTTGTTACTAGTGATAGAGCACCAGAATTTGCAAGCAAATTGTCTATTTTATATATAAATTTTAGAGGACCCAAGATTACCTTTGTAATAATGTTCTATTCCAGTATGTAGTCATGAGTGGGATGAAACTGGACAGAATACACAAGTAGGGTAGAGGTGTGGGGAGGTAAATTGCACATAACTGTTGTCTTTTTGCTCTGGCATTGAGCTCTTAATCAGGACCTACCCTTGGAAATCTATCCTACACAATTGTATCTTGCACAGACATTAATATAATATAAATATGCAAATAGGGAATTCGGTCTATTTGACTCACTGCTAAGTAGTGCCTGGTGTGTAGCAAGCACTTGTACAGAGTTACTGACATAATGAATGATTAAATTGTATCTCTTATGTGTGGCTTTAGAGCTGCTTTTTTGGACCATGCCCTGGGAGGATTATAAAAATGGAACTCTAAAAGGCTTTCTCTCTTGGGTAACTTTACTTCAGTTTCAGGGTTTTTATTTTTTAAAGATTTTACTTATTTATTTTTAGAGAAAAGGGAATGGAGGGAGAAACAGAGGGAGAGAAACATCAATGTGTGAGAGAAACATTGATGGGAGCCAGCCTGCAACACCAGGCATGTGCCCTGACTTGGAATCAAACCGGCAGCCTTTCGGTTTGCAGGACAGCGCCCAACACACTGAGCTACCCCAGTCAGGGCAGTTTCAGGGTTTTTAAATATTCTGCCTGTTGTGCCAACTTCTGCCTCCTTGAATGCTTATCTAAACCTCTCTTGACCTCTGGATATCGCCTGAACCTACATCCTGAATGCTGGCCCAGATTTGATTCCTCACTCTGCCTCTGTGTAGTCCATGGGTCTGAGACTTCACCCTCCATATTCTCTCCCTTTTTTCCTCACTTTTGCCGTGATTCATGGGCAGGTCTCCTCAGCACACAGAGGTCAATGTCAAGGGCTTGAGAGGGAGAGAAGCACATATTGGGGGAAGATTCTCCAGTATCTCGAAAGAGTTAAAAGATGAAAATTATGTAACATTTATTGAAGAGCCTACTCTGTGTCAAGCATGTTCCAAAAACTTTATATTGTGCGGATTAATCTGGTCCTTATGCAACACTATGAAGTAGGGTTTATTATCACCCCCATTTTTAGATAAAGACAGAGGCACAGAGGACTTAAAGAAATTGCTCCAGGTTGCACAACTAGTAAAAGACAAAGTCCAAATTTAAGGTCTGGTCGATCTCTGCAGAGTTGGAACGCATAGCCACTGTAGTACACCGGTGATCCTAAGAGTTATTTTTGCCTTGATGGGGTGAGTAGATGAACAAGGATGTTATGGGACCGGATATAGGCATGAAAAGGACACAGAGCTTTCTTCCACGATGGGAAGCAGCTCCCACCGCCATAACCGTTCACTGAGCCTTATTGCACGTGTGCCAGAGGTAGAGCTGGGTTCTAATTTATCTTCAGGGTAAGCCTGTGAGATGTGCAACTGGACTCTCAAGGTGTTCAGTAACTTTCCCGAGGTCTCTGATCGGGAACTGTCAAAAGTAAAATCAGTGTCTGGTCTTTTCTCAGCCCTGTGCTCTTTATCACCACGCTGACCTGCATCCCCAGCCACAGGGCATCCACACACAGCCTTGGGGACCTTGGCATGTGCTCAGCCCTCACCCACATTCCTCATGGCCAGTGGTCGTGTAGAGACAGGGTGCTAAGCTCTGAGTTCCGTATATTGCATCTGTATATGCATTTGTATAGCAGTGAGGAGTAGGGTTACTTCATGTTCCAGATGTGGTTAATCTTGACCTGGGTTTTCTTTCTCTCAACCTAACCTAACATACAATAAAGTGGGTTGAGCCCAAAATAAAATTTTGGAAAGTGGAAGTATTGTGCAGCACACAGACCCTCATCATTAATCATACCACAGCCGCCAGAACATTGCCTCTCGTGCCTACCCCTTGAGATTTAACAGTTGGATCTGATTTTTTTTTTTTTTTGACATTTCTGATTTTCCCTTTAAGGCAAGTCTTTTACACTGTGTACATTTCCCTCCACTTGAATTATATGTATTGTGACCAATGCCACTTTAAGTAAATAAAACTTGTTAAGTGCGTATTGTGTGTATCTGGGGGCGGGGCGGGGGGAGGAACGTGGGCTCAAAGCCTAGCAAAAATAGACTCACAAACCACTAACCTGCCAAGTGGGGAGTGCTGTAAAAGAGGAGTTGGGGTTGGGTTGAGGGGAAGTCTACAAGGTGATAGTCGATCTGTTCTTTGAACAATGGGAGGTATTTAGACCTGGGAAGAGAAAAATATAGGTTTGTTTGTTTGTTTGTTTGTTTGTTTTTACTATGGAAGGAGGACAAATTAGGAAGGCATAATTAAGAGCCTGGAGTAATGGGGGGACCCCCTGTGTTGGAAGTTTTGGCTCTGGCACAAACAAACATGGAATTCTTTTTTTCTCTCTTACTGAATTTATTGGGGTGACATTGGTTAATAAAATTATATAGGTTTCAGGGGTGCGATTCTACAATACACCATCTGTGTATTGTATTGTGTGTTCACCACCCCAAGTCAAGTCTCCTTCCATCACCGTTTATCCCCTCTCTACCCTTTTCTACCTCCTCCCTCCCCATTTCTCTCTGATAAGCATCATACCAAACATGCAATTCCGAGTGAGCCATTCCTTGAGCCTTTTGTTTTCTCGTCCGTAAAATTAGAAGTTTACATGGAACGGTCTCCCAGGTCCCATATAGTATAAAATCCTCTGATGGTGATCTGAAGTGATACACACCTTTCTAAATCATTCTCCTGACCCACCCAGCCCATTATTCTGCCTTTAAATGTGTTACAAAGCACTACATTGTGACACAGACCACCACAGAGGAAGGACCTTGGAATGGAAGTACCTGCTGTCTGCGTCGAGGTGTTTGGCCACTGACCAAAGTCTGACAGTCATCAGCCGGCAGATTAAGTTGCTTGTCCTGTGCCTATTCAGTCTCTGGATTAGTGGATGGTTTCTTTAGTGCATGACTGTTTCCCTTTCTGGGTTGTCTTAGCACATTCAGTCATTAATCCCGTAAGAGCAGACACTTAATGGCCAGAGTAGAGACGGGGCAAGTAGGGTCATGGTGGCAGTGGAGAGACATGATGATTCCCTAGGATTTCCCATATATTGTAAATTCTGGGAAGGGAGGATGTGGTTCCTTAAAGTCTTGGCCTTTCATCAATGCCTTCAGCTGAAATTTGTTATGTGAGTTTCTGCTGAGTGAGGGGCACATGTCATGGGCAGGCTCCAACAGGCGCTGATTGACAGCAGCTCAGGTATGCCAGTAAATTCACCATAAGCCAGAGGAGATGAGTTGTAAAACATGCTCCCTCAGCCTCCAGGCCTGGGTAAGGTCTGACCCATTCCCCCGGCCATTTATTCGTCCTTGACCCCTTCGTTCTTCTGATTCTGCTAGTGGTGGTCATCTCCACACACGATGCCAAATACATCTTCCAAAGCCATGGGTCTGAATTATCCCAGAGGCTGCCTTGCCTGTCTTGTTCAGGCCTCGTGGGCCTTTGCCATGGACACGTCTCTGCACTGCAAACAAATAACAGGCAGTGGAGCGAGAGAGCAGCGCCGAGCCTGCCAACACCCGGGGTGGTGCATCCTTGGCCTCGTGTCTGTGATAGTATAATGGATGAATTATTAATTATGATTTCTCACCAGGATAAAGGAAACTTGTCGGCGATTCTCTCCAAAGACAAGAGTACAAAGACTGTTCCTGGGGCTCAGGCGTTCATTAGTGGCAGATGAACATTTGAAATAGAATAACAGAGATGATGTTTGATATTTTTCTCCTCACTTTTCAGCCGAGCACTTAATAAGTACTCATTCATTAACTTTCAAAACAGCCTTGTCAGCAAGCAAATATTATTTCTACATTTTTCTTCCCCCTATTTTAAAGGTTGAAAAAAGTAAGGCATTAAAGGCATATTGCATTACTTTTAAAAAGCATTCCTAAATAAAATCTTTGTCTTTTTAAGCACTATTTAATTGAAGTACAACTTCACAATTTTAATTATTTCTTCTTCTAAATAAAAGGAAATGTTCATCATACCAGGAAATGTTTAGGAAATGGCAGCATTTGTTTTGATTCTGACTGGCACAGCAAGAATGTTGGGAGATTCTTAGAAACTCCAATAAATATTACAGGAACTTCACATTCATTTTTTGTCCCCAAATCCAATTTGTTGTAAATAATTTTACCACCTTCAGGGCCCCAACTATACTGGTAAATGCTACCAAAATGGTTTCTTAGAGACTACGTTTCCTAGAATTAGTTCCTAGAATGAAAAATTAAAGAGCATTTGCACTCTGTAGGGATATTTGAGTTTTAAATGCCTCATTTTAAGGGCATTCCCCATCTCCTTGAGACACGTTGGTTGGTGTAGAGGCATGGAGAAGACCCAGGGGGAACAAAAATTATTGGCGAGGACCAAGGTGGAGAAATTCATATTTCAGCTTATTGCAGTCATTATTCTCAACAACATCATCATCATCACTATTCTTTACATTAGTATATTACATCACAATTCACAAAGTGGCTTTTTAAACACTGATTGAATAAATTCTGTAAGAACCCTACAAGGTAGGGCAGGAAGCCTCCCTCCCTGAGAGACACTATAAGTAACAGTGAATTATTTGGGGAATTGAAGGGTCAGTGTAGAGCACTTATGTTTTTCAAGCCTGAATTCTGAACGAACTGCGGTGGAGGACTAGACATTAAGAGAATAAGATGTTTACCTTATTGTTGAGAAATATAACTTAGAGTGTGGTGACAGTGGTCTTTCTAGTACTGAACCCCTCATTAGGCAGTCACACCTGCCCAGGCACAGATAGCAGTTGACAACCACAGGTCCTCTTTGTAAAAGCAGAGACTTGAATGCATGGTCCAGAGTTGTTTAGGATACAGACTCTTTGCAGGCACATCCCAAAGAAGGAAGAGGTGTGCAGTACAGTTCAGTTGCTCATCCCAAACTCACCCAATAGGAAAGTCACTTCTCCTGTCTTGGGGAGAGATGGATGGGGGCTTCATTCACTTCTGGAGGGGGCCAGGTGTGTTCTGCTAACAGCTCTCTCTCCATATGGAAGGAAGCTCAAGAGGAGGAGATACTTCCTTCAGTATAAGTTTTTCTGCTTGAATTGTCCACCACTTTATTTTGGTGTGATGCTTGGAGATTTTGTTGTTGTTGTTTTCCCCTCCTGTGTTATATTCTCTGTATGTTGGCTGGTGGGAGACAGCTTCAGCCCTGGTTGGTAGACTGAGGCAGAAGATTCTGACAATACAAGAAGGTCTGGCAGGCGATCCTGGAATTTCTCATGTGAAGCACATTTCTCTCCATCTTCTGCTAGTGACATAACCACCTTGATATGCCTAATTTCGTTTTTGCAAATAACTAGTTCTATCCAAAGGCATTTATTATTTGGTTTGTCTCAGAGTAGTTCTCCATCTTAGCTAGATACGAGTTAGTTTTTCACGATACAGTCAGTGGATTGGATGAAAACTGATTCTTTATTTATTTCTATCCCTTTTACCTCCAGGTCACCCTCCCCTGACAGCTGGAGGAGCCTGGCCCCTGAGTAACTCTAACGATGACACATTTCTTCGTCTCTGTCTCAATCTTGACATCTCGGTGTATCTTCGTCCCCACTCTCCCGTCTAAGGATGAACCCTACACACTCCATTTCCTCAGGAATGCACCTCTCATCTGCTTCTGGGAGGCTCTCACTCTTATATTACAGAGAGGCATAGAGGAAAAATTGAGGTACCTTTCTAATATCAGAGATCTGAAAGTCCAGGAGCCCCTCCACACCAGGTTTCTAAGTCAGATAAACAGTGGACCAACTTCAGAGAGATAGATGGGCTAAAAGAGACAGGTGATATCAAAGGTGATTGCTGAGAAAGTGTCGGTCAGGAGGGGCCAAAGCTTGGGTTGAAAAGGGGAGCTGGACTGATCCATAGGAATACAAGAAGGGCTCTAGTTCCAGGCTGAAGGTGTCTGTTTTCTCTCTTCATGTAAGGTCCCAGTCACCTCTGGCTACATCGTCACTCATGTAAAAGGATAACACATGGACAAGGGAAGCTAAGTACAGTTTCTAGACAGAGAAGATTTTTGTCTCTCATATTAAAGAGAAATTCCAAAAGCCAACCTGGGTTTTTTTTTCATTTTGATTCTCTGAGTTAAGCCCAAGTTCATTGGTCATATTTTGGTACAAATGTTGGCTTCCTAGTCATGAGAAACAGCAAAACATGCATTACAAGGTAAGGCCAGGTAAAGAATGGTATAGACTACCTCGGGAAGGGTGCAGGAGTCGGGGCGAGGCTGTATGGCAGTGGTACTAATGCTGGCTGTTACCTGTCTGTCACCAACTGTTACCTGTCTTCAGTGACGTAACTGCAGAACTTTCTGTAGTGAATGGGCAGAAACTCTTTCAGCATTTTGACAGAGTAATTTTATGACTATTGGCTCTAATAATAAAATATTTGGCTCATTTTATGTGATTGCAGTTTTTTTCATTTTTCTAGCAATTCATTTTATTGTGATTTTAAATAAAAGTACTGAACATTTAAAAAAGAGACTTTTGTTACAAATAAGTCAGTGCTCTTTCATGATATGGTTTCCCAAACTGTCTTCCAAAGAATACAAGCATTTTATGATGTGGTAAAAAATGCTTTGCGGGGAAGGTGTCTCTTGGTCAAATAAGAGTAAACACTAGCTTTCACGAAGTTAAGTGTCTTCACTATGGGACTCTCTGAGCCTTGGACATAATATGAATTTTAACCTCTGAGATTAATTATTAATGTCCAAAAGCGGCCTGTATAAAATTTTGTCAATTTTATTTGGCCTCTGAATACTTCTTAAATCACGTAAAGCAGTGTTTTGTGAAATGTAGAGAAACACCTCTCTGTAGGGTAGTTTAACCTTATTGGAGGTAAAAAATAGTACTCTTCCTTTTTATACTTAACCGCCTCCGCTGCTAGCATAACGTACCTAAACAGAAGATTCTGCTCGTTTGAAATCATCAGAACTGCCATTTTGGACTTTATGTACTCCATCATCACTCACTCTTTCTCCTTCTGCTCGAAGAGAAATAGTGGAAACTTGTCCATCAAACATTTAAAAAAATGAGATGCAGTGAAAACACGTGCTCAGGACCATATGGCCCATGACATTCCTCGGACATTTTTAGAGCACCTAGACAAAGCAGTGCTCAGGCCCTTTGTGTGCTCTTAGGGTCTGAAGGACTTGAAAGGTCATCTAGCCAACAGTATTTTGCTGAATATCTCAACTTCCTTACTCAAAAAATACTGACTATGGAAATAAAAGGATGTCTTTAACAAGGCTTTGAAATAAGGCTTTTATGTAATATGAGTGTAGAATTTTGCTTTTAGTATAGGATTTATTTTCACTTCTGATTATGGAACATAATTGATGTTGTACCCAGCTGTATGGCCATCCCTATGTAGACTCTGGTTTTGCTCTATACCAACTTCGATGCAAACCTCAGTCTCTCTTTACTCTGCCACCACCAGATATCTAATCACACAATGGCAGAGACTGCCAGTCGCCTACCCAAATATTCATGATTTTATTTCTTCCATTCTCCCCAATTTTAAGGTGAGCATGAGGACCCCCATAATAAAATATACATTTCTTGGTCTCCCTTGCCATGGGTAAACTCTGTTTGATGACAGCGTGTGTCACTTCTGAGAGATCTTAAAAGATAGCTGGTGTGCGTCCTTTGTTCCTTTCTTATGTACCCCTTAACCTGTCCTGCTGCTGAGATACAAGCGTGATAGCTGATCACATCTTGAACTCAGAAGACATGGGCTACCCTAACCCAGGTTATGCTGCATGGAAGCTAGAAGGAGCCTGGACTGATGTCCAGAACTATAACACCCGTCCTGAACTGTTTATCTCTGGCCTTCTTTATGTAGAGAAATAAACTTCTATCTTGTTTAAGCCATTGGAGATTTTTGTTTGTTTTCTGTTGTTTGTCTGGATTTTTTGTCAATTGCAGCAAAATCTGGTACTGTCTGATAAATCTCCCAGTAAATCTCCCAGTATTGCCAACCGTCGTTGTCTCTGCTTGGGGAGCAATCCTCAACACCCAGCTAGGTAGTTTATAGCTCAAGACAGTGCATCTAGTTATCTGTTTGGCAAATTCACTAGGTAGTTTATAGCTCAAGACAGTGCATCTAGTTATCTGTTTGGCAAATTCACTTGGATGTTTAATGATCAATGAAAGCTTAACATGTCCAAACTCAAACTCTTGGTTTTTACCCTCAAATCTGGTGTTTCTCTTTAGTGTTTTCCATCGGTATGAATGCCACCGTAATTCACCCTACAATAACACCAAAAAAAGTGTGGCATTATCTTGGACTCTCTCCCCTGTTCATACCCATAGTATGTCCTTTTGGAGTTACCTTCAAAATGCATGCCATAGTTTTCAGAGTAAGCAATGTTAGCTACCAGAATAAACATAGGAAACGTCGGTTCAATACGCACTGGGAGACCTCATCCGTCTTTTGGCGCACGAGCTGTCCGCAGTTTTCGTGGTGGGGGCAGAGCTGGAGGAGAGCCTCTTCAGGGCCAAAGTCTGGACGCGACACATATCAGTTCTACTCATTGGCCAGAACTAATTATTTGGCCCTAATTTAACTGCAGAAAGTTTGGGAAACATAGGGGAATAAATTAAATATTTGAAACACTATCTCAATCCAATAATTTTTCTTACCACTTCCCCTGCTGTCATCCTTGGCCAAGTCACCACCATCTTTGCCTGAAATACTGCAGTAGTTTCTTAACTGATCTTCCTTTTCCTAATCATGCCCCAGTATGAGCCATCCCTTCTTCCATTATTGTCCCACAAAAAGATGTCCTACTTTCTGTTCTCCAAGTGACGTCTGAAATGGTTTTGTTCAGTGTAAAATATTACAATAGATGGTGTCACTCACTGCTTTGCCCCAAACTCTCAGAAGCCAAACTCGCTATTGTGGCTTCCAGGACCCTGCACTCTTTGGGCCCTGCCTACTTCTCTGATCTCTGCGTCCCGCCTAGCTTGCTTTGCATCAACCACACTGGCCTTTGTGCTCCTGTGAGCACACACACTTTAATCCTGCTTATGGCCTTCACACTGGTTCCCTCTGCCTACAATTCTCTTTCCTCACATTTTCAGATAGTGAAGCCACTGTGGAAAATAGTATGCAATTTCCTCAGAAAACTAAAGATGGAACTGCCTTTCGAACCAGCGATCCCAATGATGGGACTATACCCTAAGAATCCTGAATCACCAATTCAAAAGAACCTATGCACCCCAATGTTCATAGCAGCATTATTTACAATAGCCAAGTGCTGGAAGCAACCTAAGCACCATCAGTAAATGAATGGATCAGAAAACTATGGTACATTTACACAACAGAATTCTATGCAGCAGAAAGGAAGAAGGAGCTCCGACCCTGCACAACAGCATGGGTGGAACTGGAGAGCATTATGCTAAGTGAAATAAGCCAGGAGGTGAAAGACAAATACCATATGATCTCACCTATAAGTGGAACCTAATCAATAAAACAAACAAGTGAGCAACATAGAACCAGAGACATGGAAATAAAGCACACACTGACAGTGACCAGAGGGGAGGCGGGAAGGGGAATACAGGGGAAAGAAGAGGAAGGGCCAGGCAAAGGAACACAAATAGAGGACCCATGGATGTGGACATGGGGGGTATTGACTGTAGGAGTGAGGGGGACGGGCTTGGGGTGAACAAGGGGGAAAAAGGTAGGACAACTGTAACTGAACAAATAAATTAAAAAAATTTTTTTATTTTCAGATGGCTTACCCTTTCCTGTATGCCTCTGTGTGGCCATCACCCTCTTGGGAGGGGCTCTCTTTGACCATTCTAAATTAAAATATCATTTTCTAACCCCATCTTATCACCCACTAACTCTCTACTTTCCTTTTTTCTTTCATAGCTCTTGCCCCTTCCTGACATTTTATTATGCATCTGTTTGCTTAGTTTTTTATCTGTCTCCTCTACTTGAATGTAAAGCAAGCTCAATAAGTGGATGGACCTTGCCTATCCTGTATACTGTTGTTTTTCCAGTACCAAGAACAGTGTCACTCAACTAGGTTCTCCATAAGTATTTGTACAATAAGTGAGTGGGTGAACTAATTATTTTTACTGATTAATTAAATATTTTTAGCAGCAAGAAAAGAAACTGAGCCGATTCATGGTCCCAGTTTTAACCTGGCCACTCCCCAGGCCACACATCTGGCTTTCCCCAGAGCAGGTGGGACAGCCTTGCCTATGGTTTCTTGAGGTTTGCTTGAAGAACCTCAGAATCTTTCATTGGGAACATCTTTCTCATTGACCCCAGCTCCATTCACCTTTGTTGGTCACACCAGCCAACACCAGCCACAGAAGAAGTGGGGAACTGGACCAACATGTATTGTGGAGCTTTGATGAAAATGTTAATAGCAACTAAGAGAATCTGTCCCATACCTTCAAGATAGTCTTTGAAAAGGGAGCCATAAACTCCCTGACTGAGCTGTATATATTTGGGGAAGGGTCCATGTTTGGATTGGAGAGGTGAGGCCTGAAAATGTAAGATTCAGTCTTCACTGGTAAAGGAATATTAAATCATTAGGGACGTAGTGAAAGGATTTTGACTCTTCTGTTGTGGCTGCCTCAGTGAGCTTGGCCTATAAAATTCAACTCAGGCTTGAAGACAGGCCGACTTCATTTCTTGCATTTTCTACTCTAGCTGTAGCATTCGTTCCATTTGGTTTTGCCACCTGGACTTTCTTACTTTCACTATTACTTGTAGACAGATTTAAAAAGTGTAGAATAGACAGAGTTTTCTTTAATTAGCCTCTCTAATGACAACAGAAATTATTATTCCATTCTCTCTCTTAACCAATGTGTTGCTCTGTATTGGTGTGAAGTTGTAGTCATAAGCTTGTGGTTCACAGTGGGTGCTATCCCAAATACAAATTCCCTGTAATACATTCTGCTTATCATCAGTGTATCTAAGTTTAATCCCAAGTACAAGTTGAGTTAAGGGAGAAATGAATTTATTCACTCTGCACATTCACATAGTAAAGGTTTTGAGAAGTCCTTTATTTAAAAAACCAGCTTAATCTGGTTTGATCTCTGAAATTCTTTTATTTCTACTTAACAAAGTGATAGTTGACCAGGGTATACTCCCTGCCTAGTTCTGCAAAATTTGATTATAATTTCTGGAGGCTCTCTTGGCATTTGGAAGGTGGGGACTAGGGATGCTAAACACCACATAATGTGAGAACCAGTTTTTCCCTAAGGAAAAATTATGCCACTCAGCATGCCAATAGTGCCCCCGTTGGGTACAACACTTACACTTGAGAATGCTAAGCTAGGCCAGACTTCTCACTATACAGATGGTGAACGAGGCCCAGAGAGGGGAAATGACATATATAAGTTCATACAACTGTGTCCATGGTCGGAGTCTGTAGTGGAACCAGCTCTCCTTTCCGCTATTATGTGCTCACCCTCAGCACCACATTGTCTATATGTGCTTGTACTAGTACACTTGAAAAAAGAACGAGAGCAATGTTAATTAAAGAGCATCAAAGAGGCCCTGGCTGGTGTAGCTCAGTGGATTGAGTGTGGGCTGGGAACCAAAGAGTCCCGGTTCGATTCCCAGTCAGGGCACGTGCCTGGGTTGCAGGCCAGGTCCCCAGTGGGGGCCATGTGAGAGGCAACCATACATTGCTGTTTCTCTCCCTCTCTTTCTCCTTCCCTTCCCCTCTCTCTAAAAATAAATAAATAAAATCTTAAAAAAAAAACAAAAAGCATCAAAGAGCATTAAGGAGAAATCGTCTTGGAACCTCTAGAGTCCGAATGCTTGTAGAAATATTGATGAATGGATGACTAGAGAAAAGCGAAGCAACGCAGGAGAAAAAAGCAGAACTAGTTTTATTTGGCAGCTACCATATGCCAGGCCCTTTGCACATATTAGCTTTTTTATGCCTCATAATGATCTTATGACGTAAATGGTACTAACTCCACTTTCAGATAAAGAAATTGAGACAAATAAAGGACCCAAGGACAAAGACAACGGAGCGGGGAGGATTGAATGTGGGAGGTGGGGGTGGGTAGGGCAGAGGATAGTAATGGGGAAAAATGGGGACAATTGTAATTAAGCAACAATAAAAAACCACACACACACACACACACACACACACAATGATTGAAGCTTAGAGGACTTAGCTAGGACACTTAAGGTCACAGAGGCCACATAAAGCATTGGAGCTAGGATTCGATCTGGTTTTTGTCTGACTTCAAAGCCTGAGTAAGTTTCTTCAGGTCATACTGCCTTCCAACCACAAACTAGAATTTCTCTTCTCAGAAACGGGAAACAAAATGCATCTCTATGTTAGTTACATCTCTATTGTTAAAAAGTAACAGAAATCGAATCCAAGTCTGATGGGAAGTTGAACAACCTGGTCGTGCCAGGGCACGAGGAAGCTGAAGTGTGCGGACACAGTGCTCAGTGCTGTGCTGTTGAGACTGACATCTCCAAAGCCTAATCCCTGTCTCCTGGGTCAATTCTTAAGAGAGGTGATAGTTCTGATTGAGCTTCAGTCAGATATTCAGCTCTGGACCAACCAGTTATGTCTGTGGGGTCAGGGTCACACAGCAGAAACACAGCTGCTGATAGGACACTTCTATGGGTAGGGTGGGTATCCCCCATAGTTACCATGACCACGGGTACAAGGTCAACCCTTGGTCATATTGTAAGCCACTTGAAGTCTTCTTTGATCCTTAATATCCTTCTGGCAAAATACTTTTCCAATGCTTAGTGTCTATCCGACTTCTTCAAAGAATTATCCACCATCTTCATATCTTATCCCTCCAGCCAAACTTCTCTTGGGAGAGAATTATCCATACTTATTATAACACATGTCTGGCTGATAAGGTTTAATCTGCACTACTCCAAGAGACTTTGCATTTTAATAGAACATAATGCATCACAATCCAACAAACACTAATGGAGCCCACTTGCATGTGAGAAATCCTAAATGAAGAATTGTCTTTCCTTTCTTAAAGGAGTTCAAAAATTGATGAAGGTCAACTATTGCTGTGCAGAAGCATGCAATTGACAGGCCTCAGGTGAAGGGAGATTTGGGAGAAGGAAGTTGTCTCAGAGGGAGGGCTGACTCCTTAAATCACACCAGGAGGTGACCAGTTGTCTTACCTGTCAGGTTCTCTAGGTTTTCCATGGTACAGAAATTAAGAGGTTCATATGGCCACAATAATCTCAAAAGACAATCTTCTTATGGGTAGGATCAGGGGTAGAGCAAGAACTTCTGGTTAAACCCTGGGAAACAAAAGAATACCATCCACAAAATAAATCTTCTAGCCAGTACCCCTTAGGAAAATACTCCCTTTGGGACTATTGGGTCCACGTCATGGAACATTCCATGGTAAAGGCCTTGTCTCCCATGGGGTGCTTGCCAGGATATGTTTCAGTCATTCACATCCCTCAGGGAGGCAGTGAAAAGTGAGGGAATAAGTCCCCACTCTGATCAGATCTATGATAATGCCTACTGTGGAGGTAGGAGCTAGTGGTCTTGCCTTTCCACTACACAGGTGGTCCTAAGAAAATCATCAATAGTCCTGGGTCCGCAGCTGCTTCCTGCACTGTATGTGTCCTGATCTCTGCCCTTTTCCTCTTTCTTTTCTATTGTAACGCTTGTCACCATGCGTTTCTTCAGTGCATGTGCAGAAGCATGCCTTCTAGGTTTGTTCAACTTAGGATCGTAGTCTAGATATGTTGATGTTTTCTCATTTCCATTCATAAAAATGCATTGGTGCATTAATGGTCTCAGTTGTTTACTAGTGGTAAGGTAGTCTGCTCTAAAATATCCTCGCATCTCTTTAGGGGTTCTGGTATTTCATACTTGAGCAAATGCCCAATACAGCGTTAGTGGCAGTCATCATGACAGGCAGGGAGGGAGATACTTGGGGCCAAAGGGCAGAAGCTCTTCACGGCGTGGTTCAGAACACACCATATAACACCCGCCTCCTTCGCTTCTGTAAAACAGGATCTCTGGATGCTGGGATGGTGATTGAAGTCTTGAAGGGGTCTGTGGTTTTGAAGGAATTGAAAATAGTAATAGAACCAATTATACTTTGTGCCACCTTAAACGTTAAGAAGATCAGTTCCACACTTTTGATGACTTTAAGCACATTTATTTCTGGAATCTCTCTCACCCATCCTCCTAATACAATGATAATTACCCTTAAAAAATTCTTCAGTCTACTTTAAAGTTTAATTTAATTGTGGTTGAAATCATGTTTTATATTATTTCAACCCTCTTAGATGTATAGAGACTTGTTTTATGGCCCAGAATATGATTTATTCTGGTGAAAGCTCAATGTGCATTGAATGTGTATTCTGCTGTCGTTGAATAGTGTTTTATAATGTTAATTAGGTCAAGGTAGTCAATAGTGTTATGCTTTCAATATCTTTATTTTTCGCCTATTTGTTTTGTCAATTACTGAGAGAAGAGTGTTGAAATATCTAGTTATAATAGCAAATTTTTCTATCTCCCCTTTCAGTTCTATCAGGTTTTGCCCCATGTATTTTGAAACTGTATTATTAGGTGCGTACACATTCAGGATTGTTATGACTTCTTAAGGAATAGATTCATTGATTATTACTGAATGTTCTTCTTTGTCTTTTATTGATATCCTTGTAATGAAATGTACTTTTTGATATTAATACAGACACACTAGCTTTCTTATGGTTGCTGTTTGTATGGCATATATTTTTCGTTCTTCTATTTTAACTTATTTATCTTACCTTAAATAATGTATTTAGCTAAATGTTGTTTTATTTTCCAATCAGACAATCTCTGCTTTTTACCTGGAGTATTTATACCTTTCATATTTAATGTATTTAACATTTGAGTTTAACTTGCTCATCTTGCTTTTCTGTTTGTGCCATCTATTCTTTGTCAAACTTTTCCTCCTTTTTAGTCTTTTTTAAAGAGTTTGCTCTAGAGTTCACAATAATCATATTTAAATTCTTAGAGCCTGTCTTCAAACAACATACATCATTCACTGTATAATTGAGGATATTCCAACAGTGTATTTTCATTTCCTTCCATCCTTGTGTGCTATTATTGTTATACATTTTATTTCCATATATGCTGTATACACAATAAATTATCAGTTTTGATATTAAAGTAAATTTTCTTTTAAAGAATAAATATATTTTAATATATAATTTCTCAATTTAAAATGTTAGCCAACAATTCAGAAAAATCAAAGGCAAAGTATTGGGCCCATTCTGTACAGTTCAAACAGCATCTATCTATGTTGAGTATATTATTCTGAAATTTGCTTTTTCACTCGCTAGCATGAGGGATAGATTTTTACGTAACAGTACCCTCTTGTTAGCTGCTTCGTAGTGTTCCTTGGACAGTCGTACAATGGCTGGGTTAGCCTTTTTCATGCTAATGAGCCTTCAGATGTTTTCGAGCTTTTGCTATTACACACAGATCTACAGTGGCCAGCTTCGTTCAGGACTTTTCATACATGTATATATGTTTTTCTAGGGTAGACACTGAGAAATGGAATAGCTGCTCAAAGGGTAGGACTATTTTAAATTTTAATAGATATAATCAAATCACTTTTCAATGTGGCCATAGTTAGTTACGTCTCTATCAGTTAAGACTAAAGGTATCTATAGAGTACTTATGGGGGTTACAAGTCTTGGTATCAAGACTTTCAAAGCTTTTTGGTGTTATAGCAATGTATAAAATTAAATGTTTCACATAGACATATGATAATTTTATTTTTAAAGAAGAACCCTCTAGCCACCATTGCTGAAAATGTCCATTTGCAGAAATTAGTGAGCTATCTTCTAGCTATCCTGTGTCGGGGACTGAGGCAAGAGAATAGAAAAGTGATGCTTTCAATAAGTAAGGTTGGGAAAACTGGATCGCCACATGCAAACGAATGACACTAGACCACTGCTTACACCATACACAATAACGGAAAATGGAATAAATACTAGAGTGTAAGGCCTGAAACCATAAACTATGTACAAGAAAACATAGGTGCCAAGCTTCTAGACATTGGCCTTAGCTATGTTTTGTGGATTTGAATTCAACAGCAAGGGAAACAAAAACAAAAATAAACCAATAGAAGTACATCAAACTAAAAAGCTTCTGCATAATAAAGGGAACCATCAACAAATGAAAAGGCACCCAGTTAAATGGGATAAGATATTTTCAACTGATATTTCCAATAAGGGATGAATATCCAAGATGCATAAAGAACTCCTTCAACTCAACAACAAAAAAAACAAACAACCCAATTAAAAAATGAGCAGAGGATCTGAATAGAATTTTTCCAAGGAATACATACAGACCACCAACAGGCACATGAAAAGATGTTCAACATCACTAAGTATTAAAGATGTGCAAATCCAAACCACAATGAGATGATCACCTCACACCTATTAGAATGGCTATAATAAAAAAGACAAGAAATAAGTGTTGAGGAGGATGTCGAAAAAAGGGCAACCCTCACACACTGCCGATGAGACTGCAAATTGGTACTGATACTGTGAAAAATAGTATGGACTTTACTCAAAAAGCTAATACTATAACTTGAGGGGGAGAAGGCTGGGAGGAGAGGGTACAATGAGTAAAGGGGTCCAATGTGTGGTGATGGATAGAAACTGGACTTTTGGTAGTGAGCATGCCATAGTATGTACGGATATTGAATTATACTATTGTAAACCTGAAGCTTATATAATGTTATTAACCAATCTTACCTTGACTTTTTAAAAAAAAGAAAAAAATGATGTATTCAAGTAGATCTTGGAATTTCTGCTTTGTAAGATAAGATCCCAAAGAGTATAGTTCCACCTAATTAGTGATTTCTTACTGATAACTAGTAACTCAGTTATTTTTATAATTTCACAAAAATATTTCTTCTAAGAGTGACCATAGATGTCATATAATTCACCCTTTTCACTTTCCAAATGAAAACCTGGAGCCCAGAGAGAAGTCATATGCCCAGCTGGATTTTAGCAAAATCACGTTTGAAATCCAGATCTCATGATTCCCAGTCCAGGGATTGATCTGGAGGAAAAGCACACACAAATACAGAATCCTTGAGTTGGAAGCAGTCTTAGAAAGGATGTTAGAATATCTCATATTTCTTACAGCTTCAGTTTGAGCATTTTCCTTGAATGGCGGCTCATTAATTTGTGAGAAAAATACACCATTATTGGGCAGCTTTGATTATTAGGATTTTTTTTTCTTTCATTATGCTGTAATCTGCTGCCTTAAAATTTCTTGAACCTTTCCATTTCTTGGAGCATATGACACAGATACAAGGTGCTCACCATGCCAGTTCCTGCCCTCTGCATGCTCTACTATTTGTCAATGTCCCTCTTACAATGTGACTTGCAGAAGAGGACAAGGCGATAGTCCAGCTGTGGTCTGGTCAGTGCAGGATGCTGCGGGTGGTCGTTCCCTTTGATCTGCTCTGGACTTCTATTAATAGAATCCCAACGTGTTTGGCTTTCATGGCAGCTGAATTCTCGAGATTATGTCAATGAAAACCCCAAGCTTTTTTTTTTTTTTTCCAAATTGAAAACTTTTAAGCCAGGTCTCTTTCGTCTTCTGTTTATGTAATTGATTGCAAGAATTTGTGTTAAAAATCTTATCTTTTAGCTGTAGTTAAACATTTCTGTCTTTTCAGAATCTTATTATCTAAAGTCTTTGTCTTTCTCTTTAATATATCCACACGGACTTTGTAAGCAACCCTTCTATGCTTTTGCAGAAACCGCTGAAGAAGATAGAAGCAGGGCATGATGGGGGAGCACATGGTCACAGTGCAGTGACCTTTGTCCAGGCCAATTGATATAGTTATGAATCTACATGCAGAACTATGATACCCTTCACCTCTCCATTTAGTTTTTTTTTTTAATGTGGCTATTAGAAATGCCTTCCCGAAATGAAGATACTCTATATAATTATGGTATTCATCTGATTTACGGCCTGGTAACCATTTTAAAAAGAGAAAGTGGGGTTAGTTCCACGTAGCCAGTTCTCAGTGAACACATATTGGCTTTTAGTGACCCTCTCTTTGTAAATATTAACTTATAGATCTTCTGAAGGCAAATAACTAGGGCACCCAGTGCCAAAAATGTAATGCCAAAGCAAGAAAAAAAGAGTGTTTTAGAAACAGAAGGAACTAATGTTCTTCCAGGAGCTTACTGTTTAAACTTCTATTGATAGAGAGCGACACATGGAACTGTGTGCAGGGGAGAGGGAATGGGCAGATTGATTGTGTAAGTCAAAGACTTTCGGAGGTCTTGGGCGGAGAGAGGTAGTGGAGTCTTTGTGAATGATGCAGGTGCCCTCCAGGAGAGCCTGGGACAAGCTGGGACCTGTACCAACTCTGTCTTTCCCGAAGCACCAAACTTTCTCTCCCTCTCACTTGTCACCGTTCTGCCTGCAGCACTTGGAGTCAACTCTAGCCTTTTTAATAAGAGGGGTTTGGAAGAGAGACAAGCCTTTTCAGTCTGAGAGATAAAAATAAAAATGTCAGTGATCAGAATTTCCACATATGGTCTCAAATGATAGATGAAATTTAAAGCTGGCAATCGTCCTGAGTTGGAAGGACGTAGGCAGCAGAGACTGGAAGAGGGTTTCGGATTTTGTTTTGTTTTTCTTTTCCCAAGTGATAATGGACTGTCTCAAAACACAGCAAGTTCTTTCCTTTTTAAGGGCAGTGAAGGTTGCCAGGCCATGTGCATTTGCAGCCGACCTGTTCGGAGACATTTTGCAGCCCCTCCCCCACCTCTGTGAATAGGTTTTCCCAAAATTCCAGGAGGGAGCCCTCCGCAGACTGCGCATCTGTTCTCTGGCATGCAGGGAATCTGGGTGACCATTGCATTTGGGAATCACCTGTTGGAGCTCCGGGAGAGAGACCATGCTCTGCACCAAGCCTTTGGAGCTTTCCTTCTTTCCAAGACAGTTCTGCTGTT
Organism: Micronycteris hirsuta; assembly: GCA_004026765.1. Classification (NCBI taxonomy): domain Eukaryota; kingdom Metazoa; phylum Chordata; class Mammalia; order Chiroptera; family Phyllostomidae; genus Micronycteris; species Micronycteris hirsuta. The sequence goes on from PVJI01000747.1 coordinate 21,159, forward strand.
GGGTGTGGTTAGAGATTAGGAGAAAAAATTGGGGAGGGGAGATTCGAATCTTAGCTGAGAAGGGTCAAAGCCCAAAAATGGTCGGGTTTTCACCCCGACACAAGAGATGAACATATTTTCAAGGCCAAAGCTCATGGAAACACTGTAATCTATACTCTTCGAGCTCTGAACTCTGCAATGTGTTTTTTCACTCTCTCAGCATGAGATTATTACACAATGACGCTCTTTAGCTGCCACATAGGGTTCCTTGGATAGATGTACAGTGGCTTGGTTAGCCTTTTGCATGCTGATGGGCCTTTAGATATTTTCAGGCTTTTGCTATTACACTAGATCTACAGTGGCCCACCTTGTCCAGGCCTTTCCACATATGTGTGTATATTTCTGTAGGGTAGACACCGAGACACCAAGAAATGGAACGTCAAAAGGTAATGCATTTTAAATTTTTATAGAGACAATCCAGTCGCTGTATGTGAATCCGTGAAACCTGAGCTCTGCTAGGAATGTACCATATCTTTTGGCAAACCATTCTAGCTTTAATCTACTCACTTGAACAGTGAGGAGCAGGAACAATAGAATATTTAAGAAGACTTTTTTACAATTGCATTCCAAATTCTAGTTTGAAGAATTCTGAGACTGCAGTATGGTCTGAACCAGTGGTTCTCAAACTTGAGCATGAACCAGCTGGAGATCATGTTAAAGCATGGATTTTTGGGCCCCACTACCAGAGTTCTTGGGTGATGCTGCCCCTGGTTTAGGCTCCATACTTCGGGAACCTCTGGTCTAGACCATAAAACACTTAGATGACCTCCTAGCAGGTTAATGGTTGTGCTTGGGAAGTGATGATCTACAGACCTGACTTCAGGACCTCGTTAGCACGAAATGACTTTGGGGGCTGTACACATACCGGAATGTGCTCAGTAATGAGGGAGAGGGGACTGGGAAGACGAGCAGTCAGAGGTGTGAATCTGCACCTTGAAAGGTGTCATCAGAATTTACAAAAATGGCACAGATGCCAGGAACAGTTGATAGTGTCTATAACCCAGTCCTGGCCTTCCACATCTCTTATTTTCAAGAAAGCCAAGTCAGAGAGAGTGCATGAGCCAGTAGAAGCCCAGCCCTGCTGCTGAGAAAACACAACACATGCCTAATTGACAGCAGGTCAGCATCATCTTCTCTACATAATGAATGGACAGCTCAGCACAGTGCCTTTTCCTGTTAAGGGACTTTTGCAGCCATTATCTCAACTCCTTAAAAACAGCCCTGGGAGATAGAGCACAAGGACGATTATCCTACTTGGGTGGGGAATCACTTGCCTTTGTTGACCCAGCAAGGACAAGACCTAGGTGTTGTTTTGCCAGCAAGGCAAATAGGTATGTGTGGAGCCATGTACAGTCTTCCCAGAAGGGCTTGTATAACCAGGAAATTGATGAGCTTCATGTCATAGTTCTTGTCCCCTATTCAGCGTCATTCTGACCAGGACCTCATTAATAACCCACTCTCAGTGGCTGCGCTAACTAGGACACAAAAAGATGTTAATGAGTTGGTAAGGGTCATAGGGGTCTTACATTGTTGAGTTGGGGTCAGCAAGTGGATTTTCTAATAGAATTACTAAATAGCCAAAAAAGCTGAAATCTGTAGAGAACTTGTGCTTTTAGACCACTCTGCTTCCTAGTTACATAGTGGTTCAATGCTGTTAAGTCCAGGCTGCTATACTGCCAGAGGAAAAACAAGTCCAAACTCAAAGTACAGGAAGAAGTTTTTGTTTGTTGAAAAAAATCTTAAGGTCATTTAACAAGTACCTATTGAGCAACCGTATTGCCAGGTGCTGGGGACATACTGATGAATACGACAGGCATGATCACTGGTGACCTGATTGAGCTTACAGGTCAGGGAAGGAGACGTAATTTAAACAAGAAAGCCCACAGATCATTAATTAAGGCTGTAATAAGTGTCAGAGTAGAGAAGAAGGAATTAAAGTAAAGTGTAATATGCTAGTTTTCAAAACTGACCTGATCCTGGGATGTAGAAATAGAAATCAAGGCTTCAACCATTATTGTCCAGAATTCATCACATGAGGCCTTGCCCCAATGCAGATATGACTGAGTGTGGCAGGGCTCATGTTTCCTTTTAAAATGGCATGTGGACGCTTTAGGGTGACTATTTCTTTACCTCCTGCCCTAGCAGATCTTTGCCAGAGCCCAGGCTCCATGGCCATTCAAGGAGAACTTGAGTTGAGATCAGGAATTACCTTAGGGAAGTCAAAAGAATTGGAAAAAAAGTAAAGGAAACTTCAGGTAGTTCAAGAATTTGAGAGTCAACTGGTTTGCTCTTTCAAAGTATGTGCCTCTTACTAGAGGATGGTGACTTTTCCTTTCCAACTGGACACACACATATGACTGGCATGCCCTGGCCTGTGACGATGGGGGGATTTTAAGGGTTAAAACAACAACACACACCCACTTCTAAAGTTTAGTTCTGTTTCTTGGGGACTTTCATTCAATTGGAGGGAAATACTGAATCTTGAAGAATTAAGGTAAGATTCTAGAATAATACTTATGTTTAAAATATGGAGGGATCCACATATTTGAAAGCATGATTTATGATTGAGCTCTTAGGTGGGAAGGGCCCTGGGAGGTTCACCTCTCTGACTGTCTGCCTCCAGGCCAGGCCACACTTGCATCATTCTGGGCAGGGAGATGGCACCGCCCTGCCACCTAATATACTGGGAGGGCTTCAAAGGGAGCAGAGGTTCTAGCAAGGTCTCCACCCCAGACTAGCTACTCAGAATGCCATGGGGGGACCCACATGGTTATGTCCTTAGTTTAGGGTGTTGTCTGAAGTCAAAGTGCAAGTGTCACCAGAGGGGTAGCACTTGTTATCATCTATAGATTCAGTGCGATTCCTATTAAAATACCAATGGCACACTTCACAGATCTACAAAAAATATTCCAAAAATTTATATGAAACCAAAAAAGACCCTGAATAGCCTAAGCAATCCTGAGAAAGAAGAGCAGAGCTGGAGGGATCACAATACCTGATATTAAACTATATACTACAAGGCCACTGTAATTAAAACAGTCTGGTACTGGCATAAGAACAGACACAGATCATTGGAACAGAATAGAGAGCCCAGAATTAAACACATGTCTCTATGGTCAATTAATATTCAAGAAAGGGGGCATGAGCATAAAATGGAGTAAAAACAGTCTCTTCAATAAATGGTGTTGGGAGAACTGGGCTGGTACGTGCAAAAAAATGAAACTAGACCACCAACATACAACATACACCATACACCAGAATAAACCCAAAATGGATAAAGGACTTAAATATAAGTTGTGATACCATAAAAATCCTAGCAGAAAACATAGGCAATGAAATTTTAGACATCCACGTAGCAAAATTTTTGCCAACATATCTCCTAGGGCAAAGGAAATAAAGGAAAAAGTAAGCAAATGGGACTACATCAATTTAAAAAGGTTCTGCACAGCTGAAGAAACCATCATCAAAATGAAAAGGGAACCAACTGTATGGAAGAACATAGTTGTCAATAATACATTTGACAAGGGTTTAATCTCCAAAATGTATAAAGAAGCCATGTGACTCAACACCAGGAAGACAAGCAATCCAATTAAAAAATGAGCAAAGGACCTAAATAGACACTTCTCCAAGGAGGATATGTACAGGGCCCATAGATATGTGAAAAAATGCTCAACATCACTAGCTACCAGAGAGATGCAAATTAAAAACACAATGAGATGCCTGGCTGGTGTAGCTCAGTGGATTGAGTGCAGGCTGGGAACCAAGCAGTCCCGGTTCAATTCCCAGTTGGGACACATGCATGGGTTGCAGGCTGGGTCCCCAGTGAAGGCCATGTGAGAGGCAACCACACATTGCTATTTCTCTCCCTCTCTTTCTCCCTCACTTCCCCTCTGTCTAAAAATAAATAAATAAAATCTTAAAAACAAAACAAAACACAATGAGAGATCACCTCATACCCGTCAGAATGGCTATCATTAATAAATCAACAAACAACAAGTGCAGGCGAGGATGTGAGGAAAAGGGAACCCTAATCCACTGTTGGTGGGAATGCAGACTGGTGAAGCCACTGTGGAAAACAGTATGGAATTTCCTCAGAAAAATAAAGATGGAACTGCCTTAGACCCAGCAATTCCACTGCTGGGAATATACCCTAAGAATCCTGAATCACCAATTCAGAAGAACCTATGCACCCCTTCGTTCATAGCCGTGCTATTTACAATTGCCAAGTGCTGGAAACAGCCCAAGTGTCCATAAGTAGATGAATAGATTAAAAAAACTGTGGTGCATTTACACAACAGAACACTGTGCAGCAGAAAGAAAGAAGGAAGTACTTTTTATGACAGCATGGATGTAACTGGGGACTATTACGCTAAGTGAAATAAGCCAGTCAGTGAAGGACAAATGCCATATGACCTCACTTATAACTGGAATCTACTGGGCAAAATAAACTAATGAGAAAAATCAAGCCAGAGACATGGAAACATGGAGAGGACATGTAGGAGGGGAGGAGAGAGGGAGGGAATGGTAGAGGAAAGGGGAAGGGACTAGTCAAAGAACATGTATGGACAGTGGAGAGGGCATTGACTGTGGGCTGGAGGGGTGGGCTGGGTGGAAGGGAGCAAAAGGGAAAAAATGGGACAACTATAATAGAATAAACAATAAAAATACAATAGCAGGAAGTACTTTATTAGATCCTTTCCAGTCAGAGGTAGTGAAGAGCAAAGAGAAAAGCCGCCTACTTGGGGAAATGTAATGTGGGAGAGAATAGAAAGAAAAAGCCTTGGTGGGCTGCATGGAGAAGCAGGACTCTGGAGTAAAGGAGAGGGCAGTGGCGTGTTGTTTTAAAGATTCTGCTGATTGCTGTGATGTAAATACTCCCACTGTGGCTAATTTCAATCTCCCACTGTGGTGTCCACTGGGTCACAAAATTCCTTGAAATTAGGCTGCTACTGAGTAACTGTGGCTCCCACACACTGCTGTGGGTCTCCACCAGTGGGCAGAGAGTCACCACAAGAGGAGAGAGGAAGTCCCCAAATGTAGGCCTGGTCCACGGTGCTGGTCTGAAGCTCCCATGGATCATGTTGAGATTCTCCTGTGTTGAGGGTAGGAGGTGTAGTGGGGCCTGGGTGGCCCGGGTAAACATGGGTAGGACTGAAACTACAGGCAAGTTCAAAGTTTGGTGGGCCCCTAATTATGCCGAATCTCCCCACCTGCCTTTTGTAACCATCACGTAGAGAGGCAATCCCAACAACAACAACATTAAAGAAATTATAAAATGATTGCTGCTTATATCCAGAAAGCATGCTTCTTAGCATGTGGACACCCATTCAAAGACAATGCCCTGGAATCACAGAGGGAAAGTGACAATGAGAAGAAGGGAGGGTGAGGCCAGCTGTTGCCCTTTGTGGGGAAGGCAGGGACAGGCAGGGTTATTAAAAGCTCCATGACATACTTTGGCTTTGGCGGTGAGGTTATGTCTCAGCCTGTGGGATCACTCCCTTCAGAGCAGATCGGGAAGACATCGGGGCCAGCCTGGTCGAGTTATTCATGTCCATGGGGCCTAATCCTGTTACATGTGTTCTCTCTCTGATAAAGGTCTGCCTTATGTCTCCAAGCTTGGTTTTCAGTTCCAGACAGAGCAAAAAGAATGACTCCTGCAATCTGGGAAGAACTGTGCAGTAAGCAAAAGCTTTGTCCTTGCTCTCCTATTTCCCTTTCAGTAGATTTGTCCAGGCTACTGGAAGGCAGCATCCTCCCATTGCCCAGATGCCCAGGGTTCCACGCTCTAGACCGGTGTCCTTCATGTGTCATGGGACCCCTCTGCCCTTTCACCCAGTGCTTCTGTTTTATTTCTTGTAACCTCCTAATTATTTCTTTCTCAATTTCCATGATGAGTGAGATACCTATGAACTATTTCATATCAAGGGGTTAATGCCTGGTTTTGACTTAACAAATCATCACCTCCAGAGGTGTGTGTAGTTTTACAAAGCTTTAACACTGAAAGAGGATTCTCATATGGTAGGACTGACTCTCGGGCAGATAAATGACAAGACTTGGTTGGGGCAAGGTTTTGGTGCTTCCACAATCATACCTTATGAGTGAACATGTAACCCCCCATGGCAATCCAATCTTGATATGCTTAACAAGGGATTTACCAGTAGATCCAAATAGGTGAATCATGCGTAGGCTATGCTTGGCTCCTTTAATGGGCATGAAAGCAGGTCCCTAAAATGGCCCCAGCTTTCCATCGAGTCCAAAGACCAAGAAGAGTCCAAGAGAAAGAGAGATGTAGAAACATTTAAGAGTATGTGACTGGCAAATTCTTTCTTGTGGGGACAGCCCACTGGGCAGGATAAGAAGCAGGGTTTGCCCAGGACATGAGGACTGCATGTAGCTCAGACTTGTGACCTGTCTTTGTCAGAGATTTTCCAACCTGATTTGGGGCCAAGACACGCCCATGATAATTGCAGTGTTCTCAGGGCACACCTCTTGACCAACATACAGGGCCAGCCACATACTCAGACCAATCGCTTCCTCTTTGCTCTACCCAAGCCCTATTCAAGACAGAGCCACCTACCTGAACAGGGATGAGCAGAGGAATGCTCTAGAATGCACTGAGTGATAATAATTATAATAGCTATCACTTATCAAGTGCTTACACAGCCCAGCTGCTGTGCAGAAGGCTTCTTGGATGTGTAATCTCATTTAATCCTTGGAACCACCCAGTTTTACGTTACAATTATTGTTATTTTTTACAGATGAAGAAACTGAGACTTAGATCAAATAACTTTCCTAAGGGCATACAGCAAATAAATGGCACAGTAAGCATAGAATCCCATATACTACGAATCCAGAGAAGCCTAGTTTTTCCCCAAGCTCTGCACCCTGGGTGCTAGTTCCGCTTCTCCATCTCGGCTGAGCTGGGCCACCACCAGTGTTTCCAGGTGCAGGGGCTCCATAACCATAGAGGTCTGCAATCAGATGCGCAGTAAAGCCGAAAAGGTCCTAAGTCCAGTAGAGAAATGAAAACCAGCAGATAATGTTTTCATATCTAGAGGCAAATGGGTTGAAATACCTGGCTGCCTTTCACCTAATATTGTAATTTACAAAAGATGTAAGAAGGCCATCGAGATAGATATGAAGGGATAATCTAAATACTTTCTAAAGGCTTGTACAGGGATTTGAAGTCATTTTGGGTATTAATATTCTGGAGCTGCCATTTTCATCCCAAACTTGGCATCTTCGTGTAAGTATCTCAACAGACAGTGGAAGAAACAAGGACCCTTTCTTCCTATTTTAATGTAAATCTTTACTTGCATCCTGATTTCTTTTTTAATTATTGTTCTATTTTTCAATTGCAGTTTACTTTCAATATTTTTTTTACTAGTTTCAGGTGTACAGCTTAATGGTTACAAAATCATATACTTTATATAGTATTCCCCTCAATATTTCCAGTACCCGACTGGCATCATACATAGTTACTGAAATATTATTAACTATATTCTGTTTGATGTACTTTATATCCCTGTGACTATTCTGTATCTACCAATTTATACTTCTGAATCCCTTCACCTCTGTCTCCCAGTTCCCCAGTCCCCCTCCCCTCTGGCTTCTTACTGAGTGTACCTAATGTCTACTTAACCTTTGAATGTTGAGACTATGATGAGTTACTTAGTAAGAGCAGAGCTGAGATGGTTGCTGCAATCTTAACAACAGAAGCACAGTTGGAGGGTCCTGGTCTCCACCTCCTCTTTCATGTGCTTACCTCCTGGCTTCAACACTCAGCAAAGCCTTGGGATGAAGAATTAAGAGTTAAAGAGGCAGCAGCTCCCAGAAGGCTAGAGCCAGAAATCACATCCAGATTCCACATGGTTCATTTAATAAATGTTTATTTATTATAAGAACTTGAAATTCAACTTATTGCTTTGGGTTATGGGCGAATGCCAAAATATACAAAGTCTTTATCCTCAAGGGGCTTACCATTGTGTTGGGAAGATAAAATTTTCAAATAAGATGATGCAGACGTTGGTAATACCAGGTAGCTAAAACTATAAAGACATATACAAGAGTGGTGAGAGTGTTTTGGGAGTTCAGACAACTCTGGTGTTAGGAAGGGTTTCGAAGAAGAGCAGAGCCAGAGCAGATCCACAGATGAGGGGGACGGCAAAGGCAGCCTTCAGCCATTCATTTCCTCGTGCCAACCGTACTAATCCCATTATGTTTTGGCCTATACCACAACCTCTCCTAATCGTACTTCCTTCTTCTCATTTTTCTTCTCTTCTTTTTCTTCTTATCTTACTGTCATGTGAATTATTGAAATATTTTCCAGATTTATTCTTGAAGCTTTGCCCAACAGTTCCAGAGTGTGCTACATTTTCCACTTACTGATTTTTTTAAATAATGGGTAGATCTGTACCACACCTTGGGAAAATTAATTATATTCTGCCTTATATTGTTCGCTAGTGATTTAGTTCTATGTTCCTAATGATACTTTAAGCCTCTTAAGGGCAGGGCTGTATATGGCATTTCTCATGTATCCAGCACATTACTAGATGCAAAACAGATGCTCAGGAATTTTGATTGAATGTCTCATCATCCAGGGTCATTGGTTGTCTAGTCCCATTTCAAATTTCATGGGGGCAGAAACTACACAGATAGTGATAGCCTATTCAGATATTTGATGACCTGGGGAATGGCTTTGGTGCCCTGCCAGAATTCCTTCTGTTTTAAAGCCCAGTATATGTTTCATAAAACCCTTCATGTCCTTGTAAATTCCACGAGCCCTCTCATCTCTCTGCTTAACAACTTTGGATTCCCTCGTCCATTCTTTATTTCCCTGGGACACATTAAAAATTTAGTGTTTTATAAAAAAAAAAAACTTTGTTATTGTTCAATTACAGTTGCTCCTATGTTCCCCCCTTGCTGTCCCCTGCCCACTCCCCCCTCCCACATTCAGTCCCCCCCGCGATTGTTCATGTGCACGGGTCCTTTATACATGTTCCTTGACTTGACTCTTCCCCTTCTTTCCCTCGTTATCCTCCTCCCTCCTCCCCTCTGGTCACTGTCCGATTGCTCTTTATTTCCATGTCCCTGGTTCTATTTTGCTCGCTTGTTTGTTTTTTTGATTAAGTTCCACTTAAACGTGAGATCATGTGGTATTTGTCTTTCACCTCCTGGCTTATTTCACTTAGCATAATACTTTCCAGTTTCATCCATGCTGTCGCAAAGGGTAAGAGTTTCTTCTTTCTTTCTGCTGTGTAGTGTTCCATTGTGTAAATGTCCACAGTTTTTGCACCATTCATTTACTGATAGGCATTTAGGCTTTTTCTAGCACTTAGCTATTATAAATTGCACTGCTATGAACATTGGGGTGCATAGGTTCTTTCGAATTGGTGCTTCAGGATTCTTAGGGTATAATCCCAGCAATGGAATTGCCAGGTCAAAAGGCAGTTCCATTTTTAGTTTTCTGAGGAAGTTCCATACTGTTTTCCACCGTGGCTGCACCAGTCTACATTCCCACCAACAGTGTAGTAGAGTTCCCTTTTCTCCACGTCCTCACCAGCACTTGTTGTTTGTTGATTTATTGATGATAGCCATTCTGACCAGTGTCAAGCGGTACCTCATTGTGGTCTTCATTTGCAACTCTCTAATGACTAGTATTGTTCATGCACCCTTTCATAGGTCTATGGGCCCTCTGTGTGTCCTGCTTGGAGAAGTGTCTGTTCAGGTCATTTGTCCATTTTGTAATTGGATTGTCTGTCTTCCTGGTGTTGGGTCATGTGAGTTCTTTATGTATTTTGGAGCTCAAACCCTTGTCTTAGGTGTTACTGACAAATATATTTTCTTATACAGTTGTTTCCCTTTTCATTTTGATGATAGTTTCTTTAGCCATGAAGAAGCTTTTTAATTTGATGAGGTCCATTTGTTTATTCTTTCCTTTATATCTCTTACTCTAGGGGACATACTGGTGAAAATATTGCTGAGTGGAATATCTGAAATTTCCCTGCCTATGTTCTTCTCTAAGACTTCAATGGCGTCACAACTTATATTTAAGTCTTTATCCATCTTGAGTTTATTTTTGTGTATGGTGTAAGTTGGTGATCTAGTTTCATTTTTTTGCATGTACCTGTCCAGACTACCAACACCATTTATGGAAGAAGCTATTTTTACTCCACTTTATGCTCCTACCCACTTTGTCTAGTATTAATTGACCATAGAAATATGTGTTTATTTCTGCACTTGCTGTTCTGTTCCATTGATCTATGTGTCTGTTCTTATGCCCGTACCAGACTGTTTTGATTACAGTGGCCTTATAATATAGTTTGATATCAGGTATTGTGATCCCTCCAATTTTGTTCTTTCTCAGAATTGTTGAAGCCATTCTTTTTTGGTTCCATATAAGTTTTTGGAATATTTGTTGTAGATCTGTGAAGTATGCCATTGGTATTTTAATAGGAATTACATTGAACCTATAAATTGCTTTGAGTATTATGGACATTTTGATGATGTTAATTCTTCCAATCTATGAACTCAGTATATGTTTCCATTTATTTGTGTCTTCTTTAATTTCTTTCTTCAGTGTTCTGTAGTTTTCTGAGTATAGGTCTTTTACATCCTTGGTTAGGTTTATCCCTAGGTACTTTATTTTTCTTGTTGCTATAGTAAATGGGATTTTTTCCCTAATTTCTGGTTCTGATATTTCATTGTTGGTATACAAAAATGTCTTTGATTTCTGAATGTTGACCTTGTATCCTGCCATTTTGCCAAATTCACTTATTAGTTCGAGTAGTTTTTTAGTGGAGTCTATAGGGTTTTTTATGTACACTATCATATGGGAGACTGCTCTGCATGGCGTAGGCCCAGCTCCCAGTTGGAGGGACCAGTGGAGAGCGACACAGGACCAACACCCATGGACAGGTTCTCCCGTGGGGAATCAGGCCTGCATTGTACTTGATTTTTGCTAAAATCCCTCACCCTGAATTGAGGTAGCAAGGGCTTACTGCAGCTTCCTAAAAATCCATGCTAAAACCTTCCAGGGACAAGCTTAACCAGTTCAACCACTTTTCCCTTTACATTTGCAAATATCCTCCTTTCTTGATGTAATTAGCAACATCCTCTCCTTTGTTATCTGTAAAAGGTAATCACCTACAGTGATCCTATGCATAGTCAATGAGGACCTATGCATAGTAAATAAAAACCACCCTCAATGTATTGTGCCCAGAAAAACAATAAAAGCCTATTCAGGTGGGAATCGTGGGCTGGCTCTCTCTCACTCAGAGAGTGGCCATGCCTTCCCTTTTCCTCCACACGACTTGGTAGTCTGAACTTGTCTCATGTTTCATATTTCGTGTCTCGTGCCTTGTGTCTCAACCATAATGCCGCAGACACTGCAGGCCAGTATCTGCATCACTACCATGTCATCTGTAAACAATGACGATTTTACTTCCTCCTTTCCAATTTGGATGCCTTTTATTTCATTTTCTTGTCTAATCTCTGTGGCTAGAACTCCAATGCTATGTTGAATAGAAGTGATGAAAGCGGACATCCTTGTCTTATTCCTGATCTTAGGGGGAAAGCTTTTAGTTTTTGCCGTTAGCTGTAGGTTTCTCATATATGGTCTTTATTATGTTGAGGTATGCTCTCTCTACTCCCACTTTGCTGAGTGCTTTTATCATAAATGGGTGCTGTACTTTATCAAATGCTTTTTCAGCATCTATTGATATGATCATGTGATTTTTGTCTTTCCTTTTGTTTATGTGATGTATTACGTTTATTGATTTGCAAATATTGTGCCATCCTTGCATTCATGAGATGAACCCCACTTGATCATGGTGTATGATTTTTTTAGTGTATTGCTAGATGAGGTTTGCCAATATTTTGTTGAGGATTTTAGCATCTATGTTCATCATCGGTATTGACCTGTAGTTTTCTTTCTTTATTGTGTCTTTATCTGGTTTTGGAATTACGATAATGCTGGCCTCATAAAAAGAGTTTGGGAGTCTTCCCTCTTCTTGGATTTTTTGAAATAGTTTGAGAAGAATAGGGGTTAGTTAGCTCCTCCTTAACTGTTTTGTAAAATTCTCCCGTGAAACCATGCTGTCCAGGGCTTTTGAGTGCCAGCAGTGTTTTGATTACTGCTTCAATTTCACTAGCTCTTACAGTCTGTTCAGGCTTTCTGCTTCTTGATTCAATTTTGTAAGATTATATTTGAAATAAAGTCTCTAGAAATTTGTCCATTTTACCCAGGTTTTCAAATTTCTTGGCATATAGTTGTTTGTAGTAATTTCTTGCAATCCTTTGTATTTCTGTGGTATAGGTTGTAATTTCCCCTCTTTCATTTCTGATTGTGTTTATTTGGGTCCTCTCTCTATTTTTCTTGATGAGTCTGCTTAAAGGCTTGTCAATTTTATTTATCTTTCAGAGAACCAGCTCCTGGATTAATTGATCATTTGAATTGTTATTTTAGTGTCTATGTCATTTTATTCTGCTCTGATCTTATTTCCTTCCTTCTACTCGCTCTAGGCTTTGTTTGTTGTTGTTCCTCCAGTTCTTGTGGATGTAGAGTTAGGCTATTTATTTGAAATGTTTCAGTTTTTTTAGGCAGGCCTGTATTGCTGTGAACTTCCCTTTCAGGACTGCCTTCACCGTGTCCTATAGGTTTTGGACTGTTGTGTGTTCATTTTCATTTGTTTCCATAAACTTTTTAATTTTTTCCTTGATCTCATTGTTCACCCATTCATTGTTTAGTAACATGTTATTCAGTCTACATGAATTTGAGTGTTTTCGAGTTTTTTCCTTGAGGTTGGTTTCTAGTTTCAAGCCATTGTGATCCGAGAAAGCGCTTGATATAATTTCTTGAATTTGTTGAGGCTCATTTTGTGGCCTATCTTTGAAAATGTTTCATGTGCATTTGAAAAGAATGTATATTTTGTTTCTTTTGGGTGAAAGGTTATCATTGGCACATAACTTATTCACTGCCATTTTTCCCCTTTGTGCCTGTATTCCTCTCTCTCACTCTTCTTTATCTTCTTAAAGCAGTCCCTTTAGCATGTCTTGTAGTTCTGGTTTGGTGGAGGTGCATTCTTTTAGCCTTCTTCTGTCTGGAAAACGTCTTATTTCACCTTCCATTGTAATGGAGAACTTTGCTGGGTAGAGTAGTTTTGGTTTCAGTTCTTTGCTTTTCATTACTTGGAATATTTTTTGCCATTCCCTTGTGGCTTGGAGTGTTTCTGTTGAGAAATCGGCTGCTAGCCTTATCAGAGCTCCCTTGTATGTTACTTCCTGGTTCTCCCTTGTTGCCTTTAAAATTTTCTCTCTTCATCTTCGAATTTTGACATTTTAATTATGATGTATCTTGGGGTGGGCCTCTTTGATTTCATCTTGATTGGGACCCCCTGTGCTTCCTGAACTCGTGTGAATTTTTCTCTCATCAAATTAAGGAAATTTGCTGTTATTAGCTTTTCAAACAGCTTTTCTATCCCTTGCTCCTCTTCTTCTTCTTGTATACTTATTATATGGATTTCCTATTGTTCTGCAACTCCCATATTGTTCTACAACTCCCATAACCCCTCTTCATTCTTTTGGAGTCTTTTCTTCCTTTTCTTTCTCTTTCTGGGAATTTTTTTCTACCTTGTCCTCCAGCTCACTGATTCAATCCTCTACTTCATCTAATCTGCTTTTAATTCCTTCTACTGTGTTCTTCAATTCAGGAATTGTATTCCTCATTTCCTCCTGGCCCTTGTTGATTGTTTTGTGTCCCTTTTCATGCTGGTGTAGTTTGCAGTAAGTTCCATGTAGGTTCCTTGTACTTCTTTGTAATTCTCACTCAGCTTATTGAACTTCCTTGTAACTATTGTTTTGAACTGATAGTTGTCTGGTAGTTTAGTTGCCTCTATTTCATTTAGTTCTCTTTTGGGGGATTCTTCCTCTTTTTTCTATTAGGGGTTGTTTCTTTGTCTCCCCATTTTAGGGGAGGCTTTTCTTACTTGTTTCTGTTTCTCAAATTGATCTATTTTGACTCACTGCCTTTGTGGTGTGAACTTCTATGGTAGGAGACCTGTGGGATTCAGTGGTGCAGTCTCCTTGATCTCATGAACTTGCTGCTCTTGGGATTGCCTTTATGCCATTTATGTTGGATTTCTGGATTTAACTGGGTTTTGATTGTTGTTGGGTCATTCTTTGGTGGGTCCTTCCCTCTAGCTGGCTGACTGAGGGTTACTACATCCACTGCATCTTGTATGCTGTTGTACTAGCACTGCCAGAGCAAAACTACACAGCCCAGGAAACAAACCCACGCCTGCAAAAATAATTCCCACCCACAATCCCACTATCAACAGCAGATGAACCAGTATTATTAAGGGTGTGAAAAGATTAAGAGTATTATAAGGAAGGAGAAGTGAATATTTAATGACTAACTGAAAGAAAAATGATTTTGAGAGAGTAATGGGAGGAGCACTAATAAGAGTAGGGAATGGGAGCAATGCAAAGAGAGAAAGTAAAATTTATACCATAAATAAAAAAAGGGAATTAGAAGGTGGAATGGAATAAGAGAAGGGAAGTGTATAGTATTAGGTTTAAACAAAAAATAAAAAAAATAAAGTGAGAGAGAAAAGACAAAAGTAAATAAATAATTTTAAAAAAGGAAACAAATTGGAGAAAAAGATCCTCCACAGCACTATCAACAACAGATGAGCTAAGATTAATATAGGCAGAATGGGAATAAGAGGAGACAAAAGAAAGAAAGAAAAGCTTAAGTGATGTCTAGAGGAAAGGAAACTGATTTTGAGATGATAGAAGTAGAGGGAATACTAAGAGTGAGGAATGAAAACCAGGCTAAGACAGGGAAAAGTTAAAATTTGAGACAAAAAAGAATGGGCGGGATTAAGGCAGAATGGAGTAGGAGTGGGGAACAGTAAAATTTCACACTTGAAATACAAGAATAGTGAAGATCTAGAGATAAAATGGAAAAAAATGCAGGAACAACTACTCTATCCACAACCAATGAGCAAAGATTGCTAAAGGTGGAGAGAGAATGTGGGTTTTTAAGAGTGGGGAAAAATGTAAGATGACCATTGACAAGAAAATTGGTTTTGAGAGGCTGGACAGGGGAGAAATAGTAATTATAGAATGGAAGCAAGTTGTAACAAGAGAGAAAACAAAATTTAAAATGAAAATAATTAGAGGAAAGAAGAAAATAAAATGGGGTAAGAGAAGGAAGGAGCAAAATATGATAATGAAATAAACTATAATATAAAATCTAGTGACTTAATATACACAAACTTGAAGGACAAGAAATGAATGTTAAAAAACTGTGCAGGAAAGAAAATATCACAAATCATGGAGAAGACCATGGTGGATTTTGTCTCAGTAGAATCTTGTATTTACCAGTGTTTTTCCTTTCTGGATACACCTCTAGTGATGTTAAATAGTGTCCCAGTCTGTCCTTGAGCAGCCTGTTTGAGACTAGCAGATCTACCATCTGTTGCTAACTCCTTCAGTTGTTAATCTAGTCACTCTGCAGTCAGCAGTCAGGCTTAAGCACCACAGGGTGGGGCAGAGTAATTCCTATGGGTGGGGCTATTTCATCCCCTCAGGCTGATGCCACTTGCGGAGGCGTGGTCTGCCTGAGCAAGATGGCTCCTGTGGTATGGGGAATGACAGCACTGGGATCCTGGCGGTTGCTCTCTCAGTTCTCTCCCCAAAGCCACCGTTCCCAAACTCTCCTCAAGCATCTCTTGTCCACTCTGCCCCCCACCCCTTTGTTAGAGCCCAGAGTGAGTGGCTGCATATGAAAATTTGTGTGTTGGTCCTTCATATGTCTCTCTGCATCTCCAGCCATCTGTCTCTGGCAGAAAGAAACCCTGCTGCCTTTTGCAGCTGGATGTTATCTGTGTGGTCTTCGAGCTCTGGTGCTGTAGGCTGGGGAGCCCAGTTTGGGGTTTAGACCCCCATTTCTCAGGGGGACGCCCCCAGCTGCTGAGATATCCCTCTGGCACTTCAGCTGCCACTTGTCAGGGCCCAGCCAACCCTCTCACATCTCCTCCATAATCCCTACCAGTCTCGTTGTCTTGAAGCTGTTTCTTCTGTCTGTCCGTGGTTATAAGGCTTCTCACCCGCTATTGTTCAGTTGTTTATTCTGGATGATTTCTCCACAATTAAGTTGACATTCCAGCTTGGTCCTGGGAGGAGGTTAGTGTACCTTCCACTCACTCCTCCACCATCTTGGATCTCCCCAAATTTAGTGTTTTTTCAATGACTGTTGATTAGTTTCATTGATTGAACCTCTCTTGGCCTCAGTTTCCACATTTGTTAAGATTATTAACATAATTATGTATCTATTCTTAGATTATTTAGAATTGGCAGGACTGTGTCAAGCAAAAGAAACCACATATAATACAACAAAAAATAGACAAATAAATAAAGTATAACTAATCATGAAAATATTGAGGTATCCAATGGAACTCAAGAATAGGAATGTGGTCAAAACTGAGTAGACAGTCCAAAAATTATCCGCTGGAGTTCTCACTTTGTCTTTAACCCTCTTTTCCTTTTATTACCTCATTTTTTCTCTTCTACCTATTCCCTTTTTGCCTCCCCCACTTAAACCTTCTAACGAGGCTCAAATGATCATTGTATGACTCCTGGCTGAGGATCTGAGGATGACCAGAAAAGACTTGTTCTGGAAGGGGCAGAGCCCGGGAGTGGATGAGTACAATGTCATTCTGTATGCACACCTCTAGCAGCTCTGGGGTTAGATCTGCAGTCATTGATTTCTCAACAGAGAACCTTAAGGGCAGAACTGGTATGTCTATTCTTCCCTACTCCATTTCTTGTCCTTAGTGCATCATCAAACCTTGTGAAACAAATATTCATCTGCAACATGGGGAATGGGCTGAAATCATGGAACCTGATGGGGAAAATATAAAATATGATGCCTTAGTCCAAAAAATGAAGGATGCATGTAAAAGAATTAAAGAAGATTCTGTTAAAGGATCTCATGTGAAAAAAGAGCTGCAGATTTCACAGGATGTAATAATAATGTGACTTA
Organism: Micronycteris hirsuta; assembly: GCA_004026765.1. Lineage (NCBI taxonomy): Eukaryota > Metazoa > Chordata > Mammalia > Chiroptera > Phyllostomidae > Micronycteris > Micronycteris hirsuta. Next base: position 38,245 of record PVJI01000747.1, read on the forward strand.
CCTGTGAATATAGTTGCCATGAAGACAAATGCAAATTTATACTAATACTAATAACTTTATACTAATATAATAAGAACATACTGTCCAGAAGGAAGATACAGTCCCACACTATTCTGCTGAGTTTTCAATACTGGTTTTACTACTATGAGAACCTTGCAGTCTGGAATGTGCTCAAAAAGCTACCAGGATGGTAGAGTGCTTGAAACCATGCTACATGAGAAGTTTTTAGATGAAGTGAAGGGATCTCCTCTGGCAAAGGGAAGGTGTCAGCGGTACTAGATCTTGGTCTTGAAACTTTGTCATGTGAAAGGTATAGTGGGAGCATTGAAGAGTCTCAGTTAAGACTTTCAAGCTGACAAACTTCAGCTAAATATATTGTAGTGATTTTAGGATTGCCCAACTTATGAAGAAACTGGCCAGTCATTTTTCAAAACTATCAAGGGGATGGGTGGGAATGAGGATCCAAGAGAGTGTAGGATTTAAAACAAACTATGCTAGACTATTTCTAACAACTCTTGTGATTATGAAACTCAAGCAAGAAGGGAATCATTATTCCCATTTTATAGCTGAGGAAACTGAAGCCCAGAGTAAGTGGACAGTCCAAGGTTATGCAGGTGGTCAAGTTGCTGACCTGAAGAGTGGCCACTTGAAGCCAAATGGAGTGGTCTGTACACAACACTTCTAGCTGCCACTGTTAACCTTCCCATGACAAGTACCCTTCTAGCTGGATTCCAGAATAGTCTCTTAATCCCTAAAGCACTCATCAGAATAGAGTCAATGTGACTTCCACTGGGGAGTCAGATCTAGATTCCTATTCCAAAGCTCCCCTTATCCCATCCCTAGTAGAGATAATCAAAGAAAACCAACCCCACCGCAACCTGCAGCAGGGAGAATAGCCAACATGAACTCACGTCACTGGCTTCTGCACCAGATTGTGCATGAGGGGCTCAGCATAGAAGCTGCCTCTCAGGTTTGTAGAAAGACTGGTGGAAGAGAAAACAGAAAGACCCAACAAAGGTCCTAAAATAGGGCTGGCTATGCTGTCTCTTCATGAAAATCTGCAGAAGCTCATATTTGCAATTGCTTTGGGGTAGGACTCAGTTTGAGAAAACCACATATTTTAAAAATAATATACATACTGGACTTTAAAACAGAAAGAATTCTGGAAGGGCACCAAAGCTACTCCCAGGTCATCAAATATTGCAGCATTACAAAATACATAAATTTGGTTAGGAATATATTAATTTAAAAAAAAAGTATTTCTTTCATAATAAATTCATTGTCTGGTTCCTTTATTACCTACTTTCCTTTTATCATGCTTTTGTTCTGCCTGTGATGGCTTAAAAAAAAAAGCTTTGTTGAGAGATAATTCACACACCATAAACTCTACCTTCTTAAAGTGTACAATTCAGTGGGTTTTTTTTTTGTATATTCATAGAGTTGTGCAGCCATCACCACTATCTAATTCCAGAACATTTTCATCACCTTGAAAAGAAACCCCTTACCCATTGGCAGTCACCTCCCCTTTCCCCATCCCACCCAGCCCTAGGCAACTGCTAATCCACTTTCTGTTTCTGTGGATTTACTTGTTTTGGACATTCTGCTTAAATGGAATCATATAAGAAATAGTTTTCTGTGACAGACTTTCTTCACTCAGATTAATGTTTTCAAGATTCATCTCTGTTGTAGCATGTGTTAGTGTTTTATTCCTTCTTATGACTAAATAATATTCCACTGTATGGACATACTGCGTTTTATTTACCCATTCATCAATTGATAAGCATTTGAGTTGTTTCCACTTTTTGGTTCTTGTGAGCACCAAATAGCATGCACCGTTTTTGTGATATTTCCATTGATGTGTGAGGGTCCTCACTTCTCCACCTCATCACCACACTTATTATTGTCTATCTTTTTTATTATAGACATCCTAGTGTGTGTAAAGTGGTATCTCTTTGTGATTTTTTAAAAAGATTTTATTTATTTATTTTTAGAGAGAGGGGAGGGAGACAGAGAGGGAGAGAAACAGCAATGCATGGTTGCTCCTCACATGACCTTCACTGGGGACCTGGCCTGCAACCCAGGCATGTGCCCTGACTGGGAATCAAACCGGGACCCTCTGGTTCCCAGCCCACACTCAATCCACTGAGCTACACCAGCCAGGGCTGTGATTTTTATTTACATCTCCCTAATTGGCTAATGATGTTGAGCATCTCCTCATGTTCTGTTGGCCATTTGTATATTTTCTTTGGAGAGATGTCTAATCAATTTTTTTGCCCATTTTTAATTGGGCTATTTGTCTTTTCATTCCCTCTTGTACTTTTTAAAATCCTCATCCAGATGTGAGAAACATAGATCGGCTGCCTCTTGCATGTGCCCTAACCAAGGGTCAAACCCACAACCTAGGCATGTTCCCTGACCAGGAATTGAACCCACAACCTTTTGGTTTATGGGTTGACACTCCAACCAAGACACGCCAGCCAGGGCCTCTACTCTGCTTTTGAAATCAAACTCAGACAACATATCCTTTCCAGAAATGGGTCCACTGTGACAACACCATGTCAGGTCCAAACATATCTAGATCATGAAGAAGCTGGCTGTTGGGAAAACAGTGACCTTGCCTGGAGGTGGGCGAATAGGCTGTAGGTGACTTCTTAATTGCCATTTCAGTCCAAGCAGACCGTGAGATAAGATTTATTTTCCTTAAGAGATAAATATGTATTTATGGGGAGAGGGCAGAGTAAGTTGAAGAAGAAAGGAGGACCAAGGAAACCTGCAGGTCCTTGAGTGATGCAGTTCAGCATCCCCACTGGAGCCTCTACATGCACCCAGTGTTTTGGGTTAGCTCCTTATGTTCCAAAGTCCTGCCTGCAGGATGGAGTCTGAGAAAGACCCAGTCCTCCATTCTGAGTTCATCTCTGCAATTCCTTGGTGAATGAACCACATCACTGACTCTTCATGGCCTTCACCTTTTTTTCTCTTTTAACCAGTAAGATCGCCTCCTGTCCCAAGGTTCCATAAGCAGGGTCAAGAATAATTTCTCTCTCCTGGTTCCTAAAGCAGGACACCAGAGCATCCTGAAAATTCCTTCTCTAGAACTCTGAAAGAAAAGTCGGGGAATATATCTTCCTGATACAGCTAATCCTCAGCTGTCCCAGAAGATAAACTCTACGGGTTAAGTTCTAGTTTCAGGGTCCCTTGAATGTGCATGTACTGTACCAGGTCACTAGGAAAACCTGATCTCTGCCCCCAGGAAAGTTTCTGTACCAAATGAATTGCACATTTTAAAGTTTCCAATGTGTAAGCACATTCTGTTTTCTATTATATACTGACCAACATGGAGCAATGGATGCCAAAATGGAAAAGTTGGGTGAGTCAGAAAAATAACTTGGCAGTGGTAAACTGCCCTGAGATAAAGACATTCTAGGTACAGGTGAGGAATGAAATCCATGACATGTAAATGAGTTGTGGTCGGATCTGCACATTATCCTAGTGGGCATTTGCTGGGTATATACGTTTGAAGTGGGATTATTGTGGGAAATCTTTCCTTGAGGTTTTTCTCGCAATTAAAGCATTAGAGAAGAGGATAGAATCCAACGCTCAGGCATGTGCACCCCCGGCAGCCTGGCTGAAGAATGGCTTTGGAGCCATGAGTCAAGATGTGCGTCGATGCCGTGGAAGGCTCTGCCCGCAGCTGCTCAGGCAGGGAGCTGGAAAGGAATCAGCTCAGCTTCTGATCATGTCAAAGGCCAAAAGGAGGATGAGGGCAGATCCTCAGGTGTGTGCGTGTACTCAGGTGCAGAGGATAATGGATTTGGAAATGAACATGGAAAATTGTAAATTGTCAACGGAATGTCAGTGATGGTCAGCCAAATCAATACCTCTTTTTAAAAATAAAGATTCTTTGGTCCTAAAATAAACAACCCATTTAGGGAAGCTTGCACTTTGCTCCCAGAGATGACTGGTAAAACTTTTATCTTTTCAGTTAGTGGGAGTGGAGGGAGCAGCAGGATGGGGGAAATAGTGAGCAGGGGATTGAAATGGCAGAGTGGGTGGCGGTAGAAGCTCCCAGTCCAGCCACAGACTAGCAGTGTGACCTTCCCCTTCTGTTTCCTGATCTTTAAAAGAAGGAACTAAAATGTTATGGTTTCACAGATTCCTTCCAGCAGTACCATTCTAGGATGACTTTATGAAGTCTGCTGTTCAGGATTACTTCCTTGTCTCCTCACTGCTGGGTACAGGAAGGAAAATGTAAATGACCACGGGGAGGGTTAAAGTTAAACCAAAGGAAGAACTTTTCAAGCTTTGGTGTCGTGAATGATAGAAGTGGGCTCCCTGGAGAGCCGTAGAATCTGTTTTCCACCTAAGGTGGGAGACATTTGAGGGTGATGGAGGCTGAAGGGGTCATGTACAAGGTGGCAGGCATCCCACTCAAACTCTTTCCTCCCTGGTGCAGCCCCTACATGGCTTTTTCTGTCTTCGATTGTCTCTTTCATTTCCCTTCCAACCAGCCCGTTTTGACTTCATCATTCCTTCCACCATGTCGCTTTTTTGTTAACTATTTACAACTACTTGTCTCATGCACTATTATTTCTTTCTGATTTTCCACTCCATATTGTACCTCTCCTATTTACGATCCTCCACTCTGGCAAACAACTTTCACTAGAACCTAGTCTGTCCTGTAAATACATCTGGAATCTAGGTCCTATACCGTTCCCACTGCCATGGCTTTATTCATTTTTGTACACATCCTGAATATGCTTCATCTCTACCAAGCCTGTTTATCCTTCAAGGCTCAGTGGAATTACTGCCTCTTCCCTGAATTCTCCCCTAACCCATTCAGCCCCTCCTGAACTCTCTGACCCTCTTTCTCACATATAAATCATCACAGCTAGCCTTAAAGGTTTCTGCACTTGATATAGGTTTTTCTATCATCTCTACAATGAAATTGAAACCTGGTGTTAGGCACATAATAGCCCGCAATAGAGACCTGATGGGTTTGAATACACGTGGACCTTGGCTTTTCTGTGGTGAGCCTTAAGAACTTACTGAGTTCTTAAGGACTCAGAACCATTCAGAGCCTCAGTTTTTGCACATGTAAATAAGGGGCTTGCATGAGATGGTCACTAATGTCTGATAAGCTGACATGATATGGATCTAAGAAAGAAGTTGTTAATATTCTACTCTCCATTCTTTGACAGGGGCTGCAGGTAAGAGAGAAGTATCATGATGTAGAGGTGGAGGTAAAGTTAGTCTCAGGTCTCATCCATCCATTCATTTGTCTAACAAATGTATATATTGAATACCTACTCTGTGCCAAGCTCTGTTCTAGGCACTAGGGATTCAGTGAACAACAACGTCTTTATTATGGAGCTTAGATTTTCGTGATGAGAGACAGACAAGGAACAAGTAAAGCAACATCTACATAGTATGTCCTCTAAAGAGAGACCACTGCATCTGGTCACACACAAGCTATGCCCTGCACACTCCCGGGTGGCACCTAGACTCTAACAGTTCTGAGTGGTGATGAGGGTTATGAAGAAAAATAAGTGGGTTGAGAGATAATGATGAAAGTACTATTTAAGGTGTGGTGTTTTGTTTTGTTTTTTTAAGATTTTATTTATTTATTTTCAGAGAGAGGAGAAGGGAGGGAGAAAGAACAATGTATGGTTGCCTCTCATGTGGCCCTCACTGGGGACCTGGCCCGCAACCCAGGCATGTGCCCCGACTGGGAATCGAACCGGGACCCTCTGGTTCCCAGGCCGCGCTCAATCCACTGAGCTACACCAGCCGGGCTAAGGTGTGATTTTGAAAGAAGGATTCTGCTGAAGTTTTATTTAAACAATCTTGAATGAAGTGAAAATGCAAACCACACATGCAGTCTGGAAAAAGAATACTGTATACTATATATTAAGTCCTGAGGTAGGAGTGGGTTGGCCTGTTTGAGGAAGAGGTCTAAGATGCTATAATCCTACAATGGTCTCTCAGATAGTAACAGCACCATCAGTGAGTGGGCAAAAAAAACCATTATTTAGCACCAGGCACAAGTACCTTGAGCTTCTCGTCTCTAGCTTCCGCCACTTATCTTGGCAACCCTCTCATATAGCTAACTAGCTCTCATTCACTCATTCGTTCAACAAATATTTAGTAAGCACTAATTATAGTGCCAGGCACTTTTGGGCTTTCCCTGCTAACTTTATTCTCTTTTAGGGTTAAATACCAATTCAATGTTTCCCTTAAGATCGGAGTATGGAGAGTGTGTTAGAAAAATACAACAGAAAGCAGAGTGGAGTGGGGCCCATCATACATATCTTAAGAAGTTCCATGTCACTTGGCCTCATCTCTCAATCTGGAGAACATCTTTGGATGAGGTACTGCAGCAGTCTCTGCCTTCAGTTTCACCACCAAAAAACTTTTGCTGGAACACAGTTTTCCCCTTTATAAAATGCTGCATTCACTTGTCTGAGACAGATCCCAAGAGTGAGGATGGAGAGGCAGTTTAAAATGGGGATGGGCTAAACCAGCAACAAGTAACCAATACATGGGTACTAGATACTGAAGGAGAGACAATGATGTATAAGATGGAGCCCCTTTCTTTAGGTAGGAAGGCAGGACACACACAGTTATCTTCAAGAAAATTAGAACACGGTAAACACTAAATGATCAGGGCTGCAAAACCATGCTGAAGGAATTGAGAAGAAGGAAATCACTGTGGTCTGAGGTGATTAGAAAAATATTTTTAAAACTTGGGGCTTGAGGATAGGCAGGATATTTCCAACTAGAGTTGAGAAGATAAAAGGATGATAATAAGACACACAGATGAGAAAGCACGTGGCAAGTTCAGGGGACTGGAGGAGAAGTGGGGAGTCACCCAGCAATAAAGGATTGGAGAAGTGTATTGGGGCCAGAATTTCAATTTCATATGTTCAGACATTGCCGTTAGGGCTGGGGAAATTCTAGACACCATATCTACTGGATCCTCTTAGGCAAACGTGGGACACCACCTTCTATTCCCTTATTGTCAACCCATTAGGCCTCATTTAAAGGCTTTTCTGCCAGCATCTCCTATGATGACAATAACAATGATAATAGTCCTCTGAAAATTACAAAGTGCTGTATTTGCAATTTCACAAAGGAAGAAATCGTATCTGTGTCTATTCAACTCCTCAAACCTACATTGTGCATACCGCAAAGGAGAAGTAGGTAAATTCTTAGTCAGTTAATTAAAAAAATAGGAGATCCAACTGCATCATCTAAGTCGAGCTTCGTAAGAACTGTCTGGACCAGAGAGATTGCATTCCTGCCCTGATTTCATAGATGAGAAACATGAAAGCCAGAGTAGTTTATGGCTTGCCCAAGTTCTAAGTACAGTGTTTTACAAATTGCACCACACTAAAAACAAGAAGACTGGAAACTAGGGAACTAGGAATTTAGCTTTGTCATTTAATGTTTCTGTATCTTATTCTTTCTTGACTGTTAAATAGGCACAGAACTAAATTTCATTGATTCCAGGATACATAAACGCACACTATGCATACACACATGCATGCATGTACACATACATATACTTATTTAATCACATTTTAATGTCTCTGAAGTTGGAATATGTCTTAGAGTCAATGGTATACAATATTTTAATTGGCAGCATTTTTTCTTTCCTGAAATACAGTAACCTTTATCCTGTCTGGCTGCTGGAATGTGAATAAGAAAATAGTTTTAAACTATAAAGTGCTATCCAAGTAAGTAATGACTAGTAAGACAGAGGTTGCTGCTCAAGCCGTGGTCCTATTCATCCTAACCGCTCTGAAGAAGCCAGCCCCCAAGTGGGTTCTACCTCGAGTCTCTGAGCAGGCTCTGCAAGAGAGATTAAGTGGCATTAACCCGACAAGCAAATGCTGGCATCTCTGAGACACCTGGTACAAATCTTTGCTATTGATTAAAGGAATTAGTGGTCTGAGAATCTATGAATAGACAAAAAGAAAGGAAATGCAATCCGTTTCCGCAAGCCCAAACACAGACCAGGCATTCATTGACTTTTTTTTTTCCCTGTTTGTGCATACCTGTGGTTCTGTAGAACTGAGTTCCCAGAAGGAGCCCCTTTGACACAGGGACCCTGCCCCAGCAGAAGACACCCTCCCCCACAGAACCTCCTCCCTCATGGCATTCCACACCCGCCTTTGTTTCCAGCAGGTGGACAGTTCACGAGAGACTGATGAGAGCTGGCAGTGTCTTTTCTGGGTCTGGTGCAGGCACGTGGCAAACTCTAGCTACTGGACAGCATAAATGATCTGCATTTGGCCTCCATCACCCGCACTTGTAAAGAACAAAGAAAATAAAAATGTCAGCATTTGGGGAGGGGATAGCATTAGGATGAAATGAGCAGCAGAGCTGCAACTAGGGTGTGTTAAGTGAGTTGCCCTATAGAGCCCATGAGTAGCCTTCCAATATTCTAAGTTTGTCACTCATCTCTGCTAAATCTTGGACAAATCATTGGACATTTCATATTTAATGGGTTCCGGTACTTCCAAACACATAAGACAGAGTTGATAATCAGTTTCATGTTGAATAATAAAACTTTTTATTGCATTTAAGTTATAAATCTTTTTCACACATACTTTGTCATTTGCTTTTCACTACAATTTAGAGTTTATTATTATAAGCATTATAATATGCTATAAACAAGGAATCTGTAGCTAAGAGTGTAACTTGATCAGGACGCCAGACACAGATAAGCAATGGGATGCCACCACCTAAAAATAAGTTGTAGAAATTTAGTTTTTGTTTTGTTTCTTATTACCTATGCTGGTTCCATAAGTGTTAAGATTAAGGCAACAGTCTTGTCTTATTACCTGTGTCTTAAAATGACAGTAACAGCTATGAAAATGCTAAACAGGAATCGCATGTCTCCATCCTATGGACTATTGATTTAAGAAGACATCCTTCATCTAAGTCCCATTGCACCTTCAGTTTTCAAGAAAATGTATGTGGCAGAGTGCATCACTATGAGCAATGAAAATGAAGGGGGTGTTTCGCCATTGTATCAGGGAGAGTCAAATGGGAAAAAAAGAAACTGGTTTGGAAAGTGTTAAATCTGATGGGGGAGTCAGTCGCCAGCATCTGTGGATATCTTAATGGGAAGATAACATGACTCATCTTAATCTTTTGCAATTAATAAGAGATGAGTTTAGAAAACACTTCTGGAATAGTGGAATAAGGACCTCTGAAAATGTGCCCCTCCATAAAAGTAAGGAAAACACTTTAAAAATTGTCAGAGTAAAATTTTTACAACTCTAAAAATTAACCAAATTAACCCAAGAAGTATTTATTCAAGAAAAATGGCAGAATCTCTGTAAGATCAGTGAGATCTATTGTGTTTATATTTGTCCTATGTTCATCCCCCTTGCCTCAGTTCCATAGTAACCCTGAAAATCAACAGTTTCCCAGTCGTGGTAGCGGTGGAGATGAGCAGCCGAGCAGCCACTGCTAGAAGATGTAATGGGTTTGGAGCTCCCCCCAAAGCCCCATCCCCAGAAAACTGCCACTATTTGATCTGTCTGGAGCTTCCTAGAAAGGCCCCATCCCCAGAATTTGTCTTCACTTTACCTGAATCAGATCTAACAGCACTATCCCCAGGGTGTTTGTTAAAAAAAATAAATAAGCCGCAGTTGTTGAACATCACAGATGCACGGGGTGGCAAGATCAGGTAAGACAAATAAAAGATTTATCAAAAAACTTAAAAGAAAAATCTGAGAGGTGAAATGCTCATGGGGACATTGATAAACGCTAACATATTCCTAGGCATTTAGAAGGTCACACACATGCACAGGGCTGTGCAGACCCAGGAAAGACCCGAGAAGGCCCTAATCTCACGTCTGGCTGACGTTGAGGCTCTGTTCCTACAAGAAGTGAAGGCTAAGGCAGCATTGTAGACTGCTAGAGCCCACATCCTCACACCTGGACCCTTTGAATTTTACCTTGCATGGAAAAGTATCTGCAGATACAAGTGCATTAAGGGTCCTGCGATGAGATCATCCAGGATCACCCAGGGGGGCCTAAAACCCAGTAATGAAGGTCCTTATGAAAGATGGAAAAGGAGAAAACATGGAGGAAAATGTCATGTGGAAACAGGGGCAGGGATGGAAATAATGCAGATGCCAGGAAAGCCCACCACCGCCAGGAGTAGGAAGAGGGGTAAGGGACCAATTCCACCCTGGAGCCTCCGGTGGGAGCGCGGCCCTACCAAGCCTTGATTTCCGTCTTCTGCACTCTGGAACTGTGACAGAATAAATCCCTGTTGTGTTAAGCCATCAAGTTTATGGGTGGCTTGCTCTGGCAGCCCTAGAAAACGAATGCACTCTGATAGAGATAGTAGATTTTGAAAGAATTAGGTCTGCTTCAGAAACTTTAATTTTTTAAATATTTACATAGACTGCAAGAATAATTTAATTCAAATATCATGTTTTTTTCTGTTGAAGCCGGTAGACTAAAAATCCGGTTTCTTTACTCTTTTGTATCTTTTCTTATCTCTAAAACAAAAACAAGCAAAACACAGAGAGCAAATAAAAGTCTAGAGGGAACTCCCGCCGCTGCACCACCCCCCCCACCGAAGTTGGATTAATGAGAAAATAAAAAAGGAAAAATACACTAATCTTTCAAGAAGTGTGTGAGAGAAGGAGCAAGACCTGTAGGTACAAGGTTACCAAGAGTCAAAGGGAGGTTTTATTTTATTTTTGTTTTCAGAATGGGAGAGAACGAAGCATGTCGAAGCCTTAACTAGAGGGAATGCACAATTAAGAGAGGCGTTGCAGTTATAGAACAAAGACAGGGTGACTGATACAGGTCTGTAGGGAGGTGAGGGGAGGGGGCGGGGATGTGCCTGCATGAGGGGGCCGTATGCATTTTGAATGAAAAGATGGAGACCATGTCCTTACAACTATAAAACTAATGGTCAGGGTGGCTGTTGAGATTTTAGGTAAAGGATACACATTAAACTGAACTAAAAACAATAGTCTCGTACATTCTTATTTTAAGATTTTTTTGAGATACAGCCGCTGAGTTAGATTAAATTTCCTTCAGGTGATTTTTTTCCTGACTACACTGTTCCTAAACTTATCAAGATAATAAAAGTATAGAATTTTAGAGTTGAAAGAATTCTCTCTGTGGAGGCTTCAAAATAATTATTTTCTCTAAAAATAAATGTCTTCATTAAAAAACTAAAAACAAGACGAGAGGTTCCAAGGGATGATAAGACACAGGATGCAGTGTGGATGTGCAAAGCTGAAGAGTGGCAATTACAGGCATGAGAGTTAGGAGGAGCCGGGCATTTCTAAGGCTGGGAGGCAGCACAGCATGGTTTTTTGCTTTGTTTTTCAAAAAGTAGGTGTAAGGGCACACACTAAAAGCCAGACTTGCAGAGTTCAAATCCTCACTCTGACACTTAGGAGCTGTGTGATCTAGGGCAAGCTACTTAACATATTTATGCCTCTTTTTCCTGTTCTGTACAATGGGGGTAATAATGCACCAACCTCCTAGGATTGTTTTAAGGACCGAGTGAATGTTTTGGAAGTCCTACTACAGTACTAGCCATTTCGTAAGCCCTGTATTAAATTTTTGTAAAAATAATAGGTAGTTGTTTCTGTATCTTAAGGAAGTTTCATCAGGAAACTTTATGCATGATTGTAATTCACTCATTTCTTTTTCTTTTTCACACTAAACTCTCAGAGAAACAAGTCTGCCTCAGAACAGAGAAAAGAAGGCAGAGACTTAGCTCCCAGCCTAACCTGAGAACCCAACTACTTCCGTTACTCCCTTCTTCCCCCTCTTGGTGCCCAGCCATCCCCATCTTCACCAGGTCACCGTATCTCCACATTCCTAGCACTTTTAGAAGTCACTGGAGGCCCGAAGAAGTGCAGTACCTCTGCGGAGCAGGATTCCGGTAATCCCAGATCAGACGCTCTGGGGCCCTGCAGGAGGAAGGGCAGGCCGAAACTGTGGGTTGTTCTGGGAGAGATTAGGGAGACTGCGTCCTAGGGCTTCTCCCATGCTGGGACGCTCATTCCTGCTCTGGAGTCATAGGGAATCCATCAGAGGAAGCACCCCGTCCGGTCACAAGGCAACTTTTATACCAAGTTATGTCCACCCATCCCTGCTGAAGGGAAACCATGTTCTGCTCTTCTCACAAAAGAACCTTCCCAGATGTGCTCTCCAGAATCATCTCAAGGGCTTCTGGGGTCACATGCCAGCAAGTAGTAGTAGAGCTGGGATTGCAGCTCAGATCTGTTTGACTTAATAAGATCTCTTTCAAGCAGCTAAAAAAGCATGTAACAAGGAAGCATACAAAATAGGTGGGCAAGGATCCTTTCTGGCATAGTTAAAAGAGCAGGGAAGAGTTTTGTAAGAAACGACCAACCCAGCCTGTGGGACGGCCTCAGAGTTTGAATGAGGCTTGTTCTGGCAGGCTGAGTGGCCACAGGCAGGTCACAGTCACGCTCAGAGCACGTTGCTTAGGTAATCCAGTGGGAAGTGGGACATAATTTCCAAGGCTGTCAAAATGCTTTCTGTGAAAGAGATAGAAAAATAACTGACTACACATGAGAAGTTTCACTGATGAGCAGGAAAAAACAGTGAGTCCCAGAACATGAATGGCTGTTGCCACCTAAGAGCTGCCACCTGCTCCTCCCTCTCCCTGCCCATGTGCACACAAAGGCACCTGCAAGAGATTGCCTAAAGGGCCAGGCTCAGAGTACATGGAGATGCAGGCAGAATTGTTGCAATTACTTGCAAACCTGTTCTCTGAAGCAGGATAATTTTCATGAGCCAGAATAAATCCTTCCGTGACAATGAGTAATTTTTATGGCTTTTCTGCAGCCATCTAACTAATTGCACGTCTCACATTTTACACTTTTTCCTCCTCCATCAGTACAAGAGTAGTAGTTAGCAATAACCTTGGTCTCTTCTATCTCTGAACCTATGCAGAATTGTTAGGAGAGGGAAATAGGTATGGCCAGAGGCTATGCAGAACCTTCACCATCTCACACTGTTCTGTCGTTTTCCAGGCCTATGTGGTAAAATCAGCCAGTGGTGGTTGAGAGGTTCTGCATTCTCTAAAGTGATTAGGGCCTATATGAAACACAGTTAGCCCTTCTCTCCTCCTCAAGTTGCCCTTTTTAAAATTCAATTCATTAAACTTCTATACGTGGGCTAGGTTTAAAGGATAATGAAATTCACAGACATGGCAGTGGGAGGGGAAGGCAGATCCATACACAAATAAATACTGGTTGGTGAGGTGACAGCATAATTCAACTAGACCATGGGCTCAGTGGGGACCCAAAGAAGGAAGTCCTTACTCACCCAGTGGCCAAGGGAGGTGACGTTTCAGCTGAGCCTTGAAATTGAGTAGAAATTCTCCAGGGAGAAAATAGAGGGAAGAGTTCCAGGAAAGTGGAACAGCATATGCAATGGTTTACAATGGCTTTGCAAATACTACAAATACTATAGCCAGCTTGCAGGGAGTTAGTAGAGGAGGGAGCAAAACAGCGAAGGAGGTGAGGGGTGGTGAGCAGAGCAAGGCTCCTAAAGACCTTGCAGGCCATGCAGGAGAGTTGGGGCTTTAACCAGAAGGCAGTGAGAAAACTTCCAAGTTTTTGTTTGTTTTAATGATGAGGCAACACGGAATTTCAGAAGACAGCTGCCTGCAGTGCAGAGCAGGGACCGAGCAAAGGGAGGCTGTTTCATGGATAGAGGCAGAAAGGATGAAGAAAAGGACTGAATCTCAGAGCAATACAAGTGCAAGAATCAGCAGAACTTAGTGACTGACTCCTTGGGTGGTGGAGGAGAGAGGAGGAGGAAGCGTGTCTGGCTGAGTGTTGGCATGGACGGTGGTCCTGTTCATTAAAATAGTGAACATAGGAGAGTTGAAGAGGGGGTAAAAGGCTTTCCAGGCTATAGAGCAACAGGAACTCTCTTCCGTTGCTGACTGTAACGTGGTAGGGCTACTTGGAAGACGGTGGCAGTTTCTTACAAAACTAAACATGCTCTTACCGCACGATTCCGCAGCCATGTTCCTTGGCAGTTACCCAAATGAGTTAAGAACTGAGGTCCACACAAAAACCTACACATGAATGCTTATAGCAGCCTTGTTCATAAGTGCCAAAAGTTGGAATCAGCCATGATGTTCTTCAGTAGACGAATAGATACTGAATCTGTGGTATATCCAGACCATGGAATATTGTCCAGTGATAGAGAGAAATGAGCTGTTCAGCCATGAAAAGGCATGGAGGAAACCTAAATGCTTGTATTACTGAGTGAGAGAAGCCAGTATGAAAGACTGCTTACTGTGTGATTTCAACTGTGACATTCTGGAAAAGGCAAACTAGAGAGACAGTAAAAAGGTCCGTGGTTTCAAGAAGGAAGGGAAAAGATAGGAGGGATGACTAGATAGAGCACAGGGGGGTTTCAGAGCAGTCATACTAGTTTGTATGATACAGTAACGGTGGTTACATGTCATAATACATTTATCAAGACCCATAGAATGCACAACGCAGCGTTAACCCGACCTAAACTACTGACTTTAGTTAATGATAGTATACCAGTGAGGGCTCATCAGCGTAACAGGTGTCCCACAGTAGTGCAAGATGTTAATGATTGGGGAACCTGCAGGGTTATTAGTTGGGGGGAGAGACGTAAGAATTCTCTGCACTTTATGCTCAATTTTTCTCTAAACCTAAAACTGCTAAAAATGTCTATTTTTTAAAAACTCAAAAAATATATATTGCCTTTTGTCCTCTTTTACATACACTTTTTTCCTTGCCTGAGTAAACAAAAGCAGAGGGTATATCTGGTCAGGATTTAGCCTTCTGACTAATAGGAGCTGTCAGCACTTAAAACGCCTTTCTTCAGAAGCTTAAGACATGATTTTGGACCCTTTGAAGTTATATTATAAAGTGGAAGAGAGAAGAGTCACACACAGCAAAGCATGGACTATGACAATTGGAAGGGACTTTATACCAACATTCCATCATAAAAATAGAGAAACTGAGTCCCACTGAAAATAAAATGATTAGCTTAGTGTCACCTAACTCTTATTTTAAAATGTATTCATCCTTGCCCTGGCCAGTGTGACTCAGTTGGCTGGAGTGCCATCCCATAAATCAAAAGGTCATGAGTTAGTTTCCCGGTGAGGGCATATGCCTAGGTTGTGGGTTCAGTCCCCGGTCGGGGCACGTGCAAGAGGCAACTAATCGATGTTTCTCTTGCAAATTGAGGTTTCTCTCCTTTTCTCTCTTTCTTCTCTCCCCTTCTCTAAAATCAGTAACATGTCCTCGGGTGAGGATAATAAATAAGTAAGTTTTTATTCATCCTCTTTATCAAATCTTTCATATATAAGCTTATGTTTTTGGAAATAGACGGATAAGAGATAATGACTAAAATCAAGGTACTTATAGTCCAGTGGAGCAAGAGATCAGTAATTGGAAAGCTACTGCAATAATTACTGTAACCAAGGCACACCTGGGATGCCAGGAGAGCAGATCTAGGATTAGGAATGGTCTCAACCATCAAGGTCCAAATTGTGGGTGGATGTGACAACCATCTGCTTTCCCAAGGAGTCAGAGCTGGAGTCCAAACCTCTCCATTTTCCCTTTACTCCTCCTCTTGACCATGAAGGGACATTAGGTATAATACTGAGAGGTTGGTTGGTAAACCAAACTGGATCACTTGCAGGCTGTGAAGGTAAATGGGAAGGACTTACCTGAGGTAGGCTTTCTGTGTATCCAACTGATGCTGAGCAGGTATTTCCCACAGCAAATAAATCATGTCCTGCCACTTGTCCCGTCCAGGTAATCCTGACACATGTAGCCACACAGCTTTTGGTAGTTTTTCTCCAGTGTTTCCACAGCTTTCTTCTTTGTAGATTCTTTCCACAGCTCACTCTGGAGATAAGAGTTCCTTCCCAGTTGGATTCTTCGGGCTTTCCTGCCAAGAAAGTGAGTGTGCTCACCTGCCAGTTAAAGTGTTTTGTCTTTTCAGCCCTTATTGACTTGTCGCATTGTCACCGAGGAGACTGCTACATAGGCCTTCACCAGCATACCTCTGTCACACTTTAGAAGAGAAAGCAATTTTATCTACTTTCCCATGTGGCTTTATAAAATCTTGATAATCAGATGTTTTATATCAACTGACAGGCAAAAACTAGAAATTAGGAACTCAATAAAAACTTCTTCTTTTGATGAAAAATCTCTTCTGTATGTTTGGAAACCAAGCTCTCATAGTAATTGAATATATTGAACACACACAAAGCAAAACAATTTTCTAAAATCTTCCTTATACAGTTCTGGGTTCAAAAGCTTTGGTTTCCAAGTGTTTCTGACAAGGTTTTGGCTGTTTTTCAGATATTTTATGTGCTCCCTGCTCAGGCTAGCTCAGTTTGTCCGGCCAACTCACCCAATTCTCCGGATCACATAATATCCTTTCATATTTCAAATGTTTTCCATATCACCATGTCACAGGAAACTACAGGATCACCCACGAGGGTGAATGCCGTGTGGCTAAGATTTGAAATTAAGGTAGAATCACAGGTGTAGAGAGCAGATGCCTGTACAGAAAAACTGGATCTTCCATTCAGCCCTGCTACTGGCCCGTTGTGTGCCTCTCAGAAAATATCTGAATTTTAAGATTCTTTTAAGCTTTTGGATACCTGGGCCTGTCTAATAAGGGGGAACTAAAGTTTTGTATTCCATTGTTTGGAATGGAAGAGATTGAAGGAATTAAGCATTCAGGAAGAAGTACATGTCCCACAGAGGTCCCGTGTTCCAATAATCCAAAACGTTCTTCTGACTCTGCACAGCCAGTAGGAAAGATAAATGGGGCAGTACTGCATAGTTGAAAATTAAGATTTAATTTCATAAGAAGCGAACGTTTTGAGCATATACGCCCAGGAAAAATAGGGATTAAACATTGAAGTGTGTGGTAATGGTTATGAGTGCCTCGTAATCGTCTTCTAGCCTTCCCACACATTCTTATCTCTGGCCATTCCCCACCACACCCCGTCTCCAGCCTCGCCAAATTGCAAGACGTTGCAAGAACATAAGTCTTTGTGCACGTGCTTCTCCTTCCATGCTTAGACTTCCATGACCTGACACTTCTCTCATCATCTTTCTGGATTCTGTTCAAGGTCATCTCCTTGCGTGGCCTTCCTGATGCCCACCATGGATGGATGGCCTCCTCTCCCTGGGCCTCCAGAATCCTTGGTACTCCCCTCATGCCTCCATTACAGCAACACATCTGTAGTCCCCACCGGATCGTGAGATCCTTGAGGACTAGGATGCAGTTACCCGTATCTTTATCCTTAGTGTCTCACATGGCACTTAGTTCCTGGCACTTAGTAGCTTTCTGAATAGGAGTCAGACACTGGTGTGATAAAGTCAGCTTGGACTGACAACTTGAACTGGCTTGTGAGACCTGATTCTTCAATTTTTAAGATTTTACAATTAAAAATTACATTATATAAGCATACAATTAAATATATTAAAAACAAAGGTTGTAAATACTCAAAAGTCATCGTTTTCTAATATTGTTACAGCATTTTTCTGTTATCTGTGCACTTGAGATTCCTCGGGTCTATTGCACCTGTATGGCAGAAACACTGTGTAGAGTCGGGAGACACGCAACAGCACACTCCCAACTGCAGTCACGTCACATCACTAGCTTGAAAGTGGCCATGGAGGGACTGTTTGCACCACAGAAATTGGTAAATGATATAAATCAGGGCTTGATTTATTGTTCTGTTGATTATCTAGACTTGACAGTGATGAAGAAAATGTTAATAATTATAAATTAAATTAGCAGTGTCTAATCATTACACTGTGAATAGCACACGTGTACAAGCTTCGAGTATCTGGAAAGTATTATCTGTTTCAGCAAAGAAGCCTCTCCTGCCATTGAAAAGCAGGTGAAATTGGAACATATGTCTTTGTTGTTTCACTGTCATTTTATTAATTAAAGTGTTAGCCATCATTCATGAATAGCACTTGTTTGTCTATTGCAATCACAGGTTGGCTACAGATACAAGAATTTGACAAACATCAGTGAAAACATTTTGTGAAAATCAATTGGCTACATGGAACTTACAATGTTGTGTATTTCATTATTATTTGTAAAGTGTGTACTATACATTTTATTGTGAATTTCTCAGTTAGAATTTGCTGCATGGTTTGTCAGGCATTACTAGAAATTATTCAAGAGCTTCTTAATCTAGGGGTGAAGAACTTGCATGGGAATAAGTTACGTCTTTTTCTTTTTGTCCATCCATCGTTTAAAAAATTCCCACCCCCACCCTCTCCCCTTTGGGATTCATCAGCTTGCTCTCTATGACTATGTGTCTGTTTCTGTTCGGTCTTTGTTTTTAGATTCTACATCTAAGTGAAATCATACAGTATTTGTTTTTTTGTCTCACTTATTTCACTTAGCACAATTCCCTCTAGGTCCATCCATGTTGTCACAAGTGACAAATTTCATTTTTATTTATTGCTGAATAATATTCCATTACACACACACACAGAGAATCATCTCTGAGGTCTTTCTAGAAAGTATCCAACCATGTAATATGAAAAATAGACACATTTATTGAAGAAGATACAAGATACAAGAAACACTGTACATAGGACAATGACGCCTCAGTCCCCTTCACACGAGGCACCTTAGGACCTCACCCAGTTCTCCCAGCATCGCTTCCACTTTTCAAAACACTCTGCAAAATCTTTTGTTGGAATTGCCTTCAGCTGCCCCATCATATTTTCCTGAATCTCATCTGTGGTCTAAAATTTCTTCCCTTTCAAAGGTGATTTTAGTTTTGGGAAAAGCCAGACGTTGCAGAGCACCAAGCCTGGGCTATAGTGGGGCTGAATCACCTGGGTCTCCGATCTTTGTGGATGGCAGCCCGTACATGTTCAGCCTTCTCAGGTGTTCTGCTTGTTGTAGGCCTTCCAGAACGTGGATCACTTTCAAACGATTCTTGACCATCTTTGAAGTGTTTGTACCTCACATTTATTTGTGCTGTAGTCATTGTATCATCCCTGAAAGCCTTCTGAATCATCCGAATAGTTTCCGTGGAGGAATGTTCAAGCTTATTACAAAATTTGATGCAGACTTGTTGCTCTACTCGCTCAGTCATCTTGAATGAGACAGCCACACAGTACACATGCTCACTCAGTGGCACCCACTGCCCCCAGTGACTAGCACAGTGAAGTCGTCGTTGTTCACACATGCGCATTCCAGTCCACTCTCCTTGGCTGCCAGGCTACACGGGTGTCATACAAACGGTTATCATTATATTAACAATGGTTGGACTTTCTCTCGACTGACTTCATATATCATATACATATCATATATTTCACATTTTTATATCACTAAAATTTATAATAAACATATGTATATGAATGCACTTATTCCCCCCTTCCCCCCCCCAGAGAGTCTGTTGTTAGATATTTACCAGCACATCACTAGATTCAGAGAAGAAAGACATCAGAAGGGACAAGAGTAGTCAGAGGGAGCTGTATTTATAGAGAAGGTAGGGCTGGACATGGGCCCTAAGGGTTGGAGAGCGAGACCGAGAAGAGGGAAGGAAGTAGCACATTATTCCCATTAGGAAGAGCAGCTCAGGCAAAGCACAGAGGTAGGAAAGGCTCCATCTATGCAGGAAACAGTGAGGAGTCTAGGCCGCTGGGAGAGAGGTGGCAGTTGGAAGCTGTGGGAGATCTAGGCAGACAGGCTGGGAAGGACTGAATTCTGGAAGTCAATCCAAGCGAGAAGCCCGGATTTGATTTAGCAGGTAATAGGGAGCCACCTCTGACTCTTTAGAAGGAGGGTGATGAGAACAGCAGTGATTTAGGAGGATTAATAGGGCCACTGTGTTCAGGGTACAGTGGAAGAGAGAGAGACTGGCCCATTCCTTCTAGAAAGCAGAACAGAGAGTCAGGACTGAGGGGTGAGGTAATGCACCCCCTTGCCTCTGTTATCCATCCTCTTTCTTGGTTTCCTTCTGAAAAGCTCAGCCCTGAGCCCCTTCCTCAGACTTCCCCTCCAACAGCCCTTTTCTCCAGGGTCTATGATTAATTATGTCTTAAAAGTATCTGGTGATAGATTCAAGCGGCATTTCATAAATTCTGCTTCATTATTTGAAGCCCAGTTTAAAAACTTCCTTTTGTCTTGACCAATTATGAAATAATGAAATCTGACCTGAACCTAAGCCTCTATCTCTTCTTTCTCTGAGAAAGGAATTCAGAGGTGATCACAAAATCTTGAGAATGAGAGAATTTGAATTGGTAGTTACAGAAGCCCAAGAAGGAAGTAGGTAATAAGTCATCATTAATAATGCTCTCCAAAATCTATTGGAGAGATTACTTCTTTATTCATTCTCCGTATTTGTTTGTCCTGCTCTCGCAGACACACACACACTCACACATCCACACCGACTCCCAGTACTTAGCAATATGTCAGTTGCCTCTCTACAGTGTTGCTGTTCTTCTGAGCCTGGACTGCTGAGAAAGAGAAATGCTAAAAAAGGGCTGATCAAACGACAAAAGTTAAGTATCTGTCACTTACCATCTTTTCAAGGATGTGGGTTGCTTTTAGGGCCACTGTGTGGCCCCCAAATCATGGTCCTCTTCAAGAATCACATTTGCTCTGCTTGTTTAAATGGTCCAATCCCCTCTGTCCTGCCATCTGAGGTAAGACAATGTCTGGCTAATATTTCCATGGCCACAGCTTGGTGGGTCTATTAGACCAAGCATTCATTTAATGGCCTTTGGGTCCTGAGGTTGGAGGGGTGGTGGTTGGTGTCAGGGAGGCAGAGATGGCTCCTTGGACTTGATGGCCTCCTGTCTCAACTTTGATCTTCCCCTGTTTTCCCAGGGACATGGTTGGGCAAATGCAGAAAAGACTCTCTAACTATAAAAAAAGAAAAATATCCAAAGAGTAATATCATCATATTTTTTCCTTTTAAAATATGATCTATTACAAAAAATATGCCCCATGGTTTTTTTTTTCTTTCTACATTTTTATTGTCTTTCTAGGAGCTACCAGCATAGGTCCTTGAACACATTCTTGTGTGCAGCCTGGTGCACACGCATGTGCACATATGTGGTATTTCTGTTCCACCTTCAAAATGCCAACCATACAAGCATGTCTACCTGAGTTCCTCAGCACTTCTAGCTGCTGCTTTTCGGCCCCATTCCGCCTAGCTCTTTGTTGACAACCCAAATGGGCTCAGCTCTCTAAGTTTTCTCCCTACTAAGGACAAAAATAAAATGTCATAAATACCAGAAATTTCTAGGGGCTAAGTCAGCTCCTTCTCATGAGTGATTTGCACGCTGGACTGTCTGGCGTCTGATACTGAGATAAGTGGTAGGTTGAAGGCAGGCTGGTGCCCACACCTCATAAAGGCAATCCTATCAGCCCCTGGCAATCAGTAAGCCCTTCTGTTTTGCACCGAGCTAGGCACTTGGGAGGTTCAACGAGTATAACTTTCTGCTTTCAAAGGGAAAGAAACTAATGTGCAAAACCATTCGAGAACAATTTAGTGCTAAATTGAGAAGCACGGGCTGGAGGAGGCAGTGCAGGATTGTCAACAACTGCTAGATTAGGAGTCAGAAATGTGGGCTCGTTCTGCCCTTGCCCTGTCCTGAAACACACAGACCCCCAAACACCCTCTCATTCACAACACTAATACAGTTCACTCCTTGACCCATACTGGGGTTTTCTGAATTGGGTATTCAGTAAGGTTCAACATTAGTGTGGGAACAAAGATAGCAGGGTTGTATTTCACAAGTAACACAATACAATACAAGCTTTTCTGGGTTTCCATATCCACCTGTTAGGGTTGTACCTCGGCTTTGACCAAATCAACAAGCTGAATACACAGAACTCCAACTGCCAACAGGGTCCTAAAACTGAAGCATGGGATTTTGACTGGGTTGTCTTGCTTTGGGTTAAGTGTTGGTTTGCTTGTTTTAATTTACTCTCATAAAATCCTATGCCTACTTCAATATGTGACACAAATAGCTTTTGAAAACATCCAGCTCTCTGTAGTTCTTTGATATCAAAGATTCTCATCAATGAATTTTTAGAGTCCAAAAACTATATGAGATAAAAGTTAATTTATTTCTCCCCCAACCTCCAGATCCATCTTTTTTTTTTTTTTTTCCAAAAAGCCTGCAGTCTCTCTCTCTCAACTCTCTTTTATACTCTGTCATTGCTCAGTGTTAAGAAGTCATCCTTTGGGGGTTTATCTATATTTTGCTTATAATGGATCAAGCTCATTTTCTTTTAAGATATTTTTAAAAAGAGATTTGTTTATTCATTTGCATTTGTTCAACAAATATTTAATGGATGCCAACTCTGTCAGCAGTGTGGTATCTCTCCAAGCACCATATTGTATATAATTCAACAAAACAGACTAAGTTCCTTAGTGCCCAGGCACTAGAGACAAAATGAAGAGGAGGTACAGTCCCTCATTTCCCCTTACCCCCAAACAGTCATCATTTGGAGTGTGAATCATGTGACAAGCATTTTGTGTACAGCCTCCCTGATCCGCACCACAAAGTGAGCGTGACTGTCCTCCTGCCCAGAGAACAGCTCTCACAGAGATCCAGGGCCCGTGACCAGTCTGACAGGCTGCAGAGCCTTTGTTCTTTTGATGATGCTGTGCTGCCTCTGGGGATGTCTCTTCGCTTAGACCTAGGGAAAAATATGTTAAAATTCAGCAAAAGTTTATTATCAGCAGCCAAGCAAGCAAAGAGGCATAGCCTGCTCTGGCTGGGTGGGAATACATTGGGCTATTAAAGAGAGAGGGGTGAACATAGGCTGGCCCTCTCTGTTGGAAGCGAAGGTCCTGGGATTCCCTCTGAATATGGGAGAATCTATTCAGAAGGATACACACCCTGCAGGGAGGGAATGAACTCCAGTGTAGGACATTAAACAAATAGGCAGAGCCCCTGCTGACTCTTCCTCCAAGCCATCAGACCCTCATACAGAGAAGTGGATGAATGCAATGGTCATCCTCTCAGGCTCTGATAATAGGGAAGCCACAGAGAGCAAAAATCACCTACAGCTATCACAACAACTAGAAGGTCTGGACAGATCGCTCACATCAGGCCCTGTGTGCAAACTACAGCAACCAGAACCAGGCAAAATTCAGGGGGGCATCTCCTCATGGAAGAAATGTAATTGAAGGAAGAAAACCAAAGTGTTTATACATCATACTCTGGAAAAATTTAATAGAACTTGAACTAAATTTTTACAAATAGATTAAAGACCAGATGATAAAACAAATAAATAAGATGTTTGCAGATATAAGGAAGATTTTTTGAGGTTAAAAACAATGGCATTACAGAGCAATAAATAAATAAATAAGAAACAGTGAGGAAAGGGACTGTTTTAGTTGAAAATCAAAGTATTGACATAGAGAAAAGACTCAAGATAATTTTTGCAAATGCAGAAGAAAAATACAATGTGAGGTAGTCAATTGCAGTATAATAAACATGGAGGAGCAGAAAGACAATTCAACATGTGGATGGCTTACGTAATTGATTTTCCTGAATTAGAGAATCCAACAAAGAGGCCATGAAAATATGACACATATAATGGAGATATTTCCCCTAAATTGAAAGACTTGAATACCTAATTTATTTGAACCTTCTGTGGAACCTAGCACAGTCATAAGACTAGGTAAAGATGATAAGAGCCAGTTGTGATATCTGATCATTGCAGCCTAGGTTCCACCCAGCATCCCAGTGCCCCCTCCACTCCTCTCCCCCGTCCCAAACCATCCTCATCTGAGGCTTTGTAAAAGGCTGTGCTTGAACACCCACACTGAAGGAGATAAAACCAGGGTTAGGCATTCACACAACTTAGACTTGACCATAAGAGAAAACACTAGTTCTGATTACTCAGATCTTCACAGTTTAGTGGAATTTTATCACTTAGTTGCAAGTGACAATAAACCCAACCCAAACTGGCTTAACTAAAAGTATGAACTTACTGGCTCACACAACTAAAACCTGGGGGAGGTTTGGCTTCAGTCCCAGTTGGCTTTGGTACTCAAGCAATGTCTTTCTCTGTCTCTCAGCTCTGCTTCCTTCTGTGTAGGCTCAATTCTCAGGCAAGTTCTCCCCCATGGCAGAAGTAAGGTTTACAGGTAGTACAGGCTTACATCTACACAGTTCTCTGTCTGGCAGAAAGATGAAGCCTTCATCTCAGTGGTTCCATCGAAAGCCCCAGAACAGAGCTTCATTAGATCTGATTGGATCACATGCCCATCACTGAACAAAAGCCCTGTGCCTAGGAGGGCTTAATTATCCGGGCCAAATCACAGTCCAGAAGCAGGTAGGGCAGCTCTACTCATGGTATATAATGTGAGAGCAGGGGAAGAATGTTACCCGAAGAAATGAATGTTGGGAAAGCAAAAATAATACAGGTCCTCTACACTGAAGAATATCACACACACACACACACACACACACTCCTTCATGGATAGTGTACATTTTTATGTGCTTAATAACAGATTTAAAAAGTATACATTAATCTGATACAAACCAATGACCTAGAGCTTAAGAGAAAGGATGAAAAAGGAATGTCGTTCAAGTGGAAAGAATTCTAACACCCAAAGTTCCCATATATTCACTGCCACCACGTCATCTCTGTTGTAGAACAAGTCAAGCCTCTTTTGTCACAGACATGTTGGAATAGGCACCATGCTAACAGAATGAACTAGAAACAGTTTCTTTTAAAGGCTCACCCTATGAAATGGACAGAGTGTGGACGATCACTTGTAAACAAACGGAGAGCAGATCTAAAGACATGGAGCTAATATGAGAATGGACATTCATAGAATCATAGAATATCGATGCATTCATTCCATAGGTATTCATGTTCCTGCTACCAGGCAGGACTTCCTGCCCTAGGGATACAGCCCTTGCCTTTAGGGAGCTAGAAGTCAGCTTTTCCAAAGCCACGCCTTTCAAAGGAGGAAACAGAAACCCAGAGAGGGTAAGAAACATAACCCAGATCACAAAACTAATTGGTAGTAGAGTTAGAATCAGAATAACTATCGCCTTGCATGTCTACACTCTGGGTCTGTGAAAAGATGTGAACTTGAGGTTCAATAGACCTAGGTCCCAATCCTGGCTCAGTCACCCACTGGCTGTAAGAAGCCCACCACCTCCACCTCCTCCAGATCACATGCTTTATGGCTGCCTGGAGGAGTGAATCAGGCGAGGCGTGCTGCCTCTGTGGGCATCTGCCCTGTGAGCTCGGGAATATTTCACAGAGATGCTTTCCCCGACAGGTTTATGGCTGGTCTTGGCTCAGTGCCTTGAAAACACTCATTATATGATGAAACAAGACTGTCATTCTGCCGACTATCAATAAACCACAATGGCATTCTCACTCCACCCCAACACCATCCCAACCACACGACCTCCCTCCCCTTCAGCCCGCTCTCTGCCACGTCCCAAAGAAACCCCATTCATTTCATTGGGAAGCGACACCCAAAAGGATTGTCCTTGTCAAAAGAATGGCCAGAGTTTCTCTTACGGACACTTTTACCTTTTGTGTTGAAAGCTAGAACTTAGACGTGAACAAGAGCTGTATCTAAAAGGAAATGAAGAAGTATGCTTGAATCCAGGCTTGAAAACCCAGGAAGTGAGAGGATCATAACAGATCCCAGAACAAGAGCTCTGTTCTTGCCTGAAAAAGCATAAAACAGATTTGAAAGAGGCCTGCTCCCCAGGTGATTCATCCTGGGCTTTCCCTACCTGGGGGAAGAGGGAGTTTCCCTGAAGAAATTGCATGTGGGCCTGAGTTTCTGGGATGTAGGTGAAAGGGATGTCACTACGCCGAGCTGTGACTGTAGCCCTGAGAGATGGCGAAGGAACTAAAAGATTCAGTGAAGGCTTCAAGTAATACCATAGTACTCTCCTCGCACCTCCATAAATGTCACATCGACCCTTTTCAATGGACCCCCTCCCCTTTTCCAGGACACAGGCCCTGATAGTTCATACCAAGGTCACTTCTAGGAATGACGTGAAATATTCCTGAAGAAGCAAGAAACAATGTAGAAAGGATAAAGTACATTCATGCCCAGGAAGGAAAAGGTACAGCAATGTTTTGGGGGAGCCAATGAAAGTTGGGAGTGGAAGACAGAGGCTGAAAGAATGAGGTAGCCGGGAAACGCCAAGATTATTAAACTATCCTGTGGACAAAGACTCTTCCACCACTCTCTCTCCTAACCGAGCCAGCGGATATCATGTTCTTCATGGCAGAGTGGTGCGAAAGGGCTTCTTAAGTAGCAGTTGAGGAGGTTTCCTGGACTCCCAGGTCCCTCAATCTATTTCTCTGTGACATTGGGCAGTGTGCTTCTCAGTGCGCTGATCTGAAACTTGGGGATAACACAATCACACATGATTACTGTTTGAAGCAAATCCAATGATAGATTTTAGAGAATCCTCAATTGAAAAACACTGTCCAAGTTTCAGTCATTGTTATTTCCTGTCCATTTCCTATCTATTTGCATCGTGTTGATATAATTATGTAGTTATGGTCTATCTTCTATTTAGATTGTAAGGTCATTGGGGGAGGAGCTTGCTGTATTGACTTTCATATAACTGGTACCCAATAAAAGTTTCTGAATGAATGAGGGGAGAAGGAATGATGAGCACTCAGGGATTTCTGTCCTCTGCCTGCCATTCCTGGGACCCGGGAGCACTGTGCCATGTGTGTCTGTGTCAGCTCAGCCCTGGCTGCTCTGGGTCAGCCCTAAAGCTGACCAATTGGACAGGGCCATGCCGGGCTAGATGCCAGCAGAATGTCTTTGCTTGGACTGCCCATCTGTTCTGCTACTGAAGCCAGCACTAAACTTAGCTGCAGTGACTCATAAACACAGGGCTGCCCCAGGCCTCACAAGTCATCCCAACAAGCCACCTGGCTGCAGTCAGCACCTCCCTGTCTCCCTGTCTCCATCACCCCTTCACCAAGCTTGCTGGGCCAGCCCCCAGGTTGCAGGGCTGGAGGGCAGAGCTTACAGGGGTAGCAGCCCCATGAGGGCATTCTCCTCGCCCAATCCGTGGTGCCAAAAGCATAGGTTCCCTCAAACGTTGTTAAGCAAATGCTTCGTGGCTCCCTTGGGGAGTCATTCCTTATGGGATTGGCAGTGCTGATTCAGTCACAGTGAGATGAGGAGAGGACAGCGTCTGGAACATGACGAAAGTACTTCGTAAGAGCTGCCCGATTGTTGGGTTAGTGTTCCAATTCCGCATTCAGCACACCTTCTCGGTGCTCTGCAGGATCTGCAGGGTGTCAGGGCAAAGTCTCAAATAAAGGGAAGCCATGACAGCTTCTGTCAGCCACCAGAGACAGCGGGTCCCATTTATTCCGGTTCGATTCGTTGTGAATTGGAGCTTCTTCCTTTACTCGTGGGCACGAGACACACAGAGGGCTGGAGGGAGTGTTTTGTGCTGGGTACAGACAAAGAGGGGACGTTGTGGGCAGTACAGTGGCTTAAAAGTTGATCTGCTTTTTATTTTCACCATGAGCTAAAAAATCTAAAAATGCCAGTGATAAAAGAATCCTCACTGCTGGGCTGGATGTCTTCCTGCCTCCCCCAGATAAAGGCCACAGAACCGTACCTTTCATGAACCCTTGCTTTCACCGGCAACTTCGACCAGTTGGTTATTAATACAACAAACATTTTTGGAGTATTTACCACGAGAGAGACATTATGCTTGATGCTAGGGAAGCAGTGATGGCTAGGATACAGCCCTGGTTTGCAATGAGCTCAAACACAGAAGAGAAAAACAAGGCCGCCAAGATTACTACAGGAAACATGAGTATCCCCGAACCTGTCAACCTTGGAGGGCGGAGTCACCCTTCAATTAAATATTCACTGTATTTCTTCAATGCTGAGAGGCACATTGATTCACATCTTAACATGTCTGGAATCAGGATCCATCTCACAATTGATGGTGTCTCAGAACTATAATTGCAACTTTTTTTGTTCTTACTGGTGCATAAAGCTGTACTGCATCTGACAGTCGCCTGGCATTGTAGAGTCAATGCAGTATGGTAATACAGCCGAGCCCCCAGTCTGCGTGTCCGTAGGAATCTAGTCTTTGTCGGGTCTACTTACCTAGGGTTTCTGGGATTCCTCAGGAATGGCAAGGCCAGCATGTCTGCCCTGCAGGTCACCTCTGACCAGGTTGTCTCTGGTCATCCATCAGCAGTGCAGTATTGCTTCTCCAGGCCCCTTCCTTTCTCTGCTTTGCCCTTCAGTCGCCAGGTAAGAACTGACTCTGGGTTGTAACAAACATGTCTGCGGGTGGACGACAGCACAAGAGAGTTAAAGTGCAGGAAAGGAAAACCTAACGTTGGTGGCAGTGACCACAACTGCTCAAGCACGTCAGCCATGCCCTTACCAGGCTGTGATGTCAGTGCACACCACCCCGTTCCCGGCCCCCACGCACCCCAGCCCCAGATCCCAGCCCCCGGGGGAAGCAAAGACCCTTAACAATATGATAACTTCTGCTTCTCTGGACAGCCCCCATGCTCAGCAGTTCAGTTCCTCGCTGTCACCACTTTTTCTATTTCAGAATAGGAGCTGAGCTTTATCTTTTTTTTTTATAACCAAATATGTATTAAAGAGTTTTTCTCAGTAGGATCACAGTCTTCCCAGGACTTCCCCAGGCTCCTGCTCTAGGAGTTCTTCCATGGCCATGAGAAATAAAATACACGGGCTCAAAAAGGGTACTAGTTTAATTGAAATACAGTTGTCAAAATAATAGTCATTTGTAATACAATGATAAAGATGCTTTTTTAAAACAACACATTAAATAATGTAATCTACAGGCAGATCTAATAATTGCTGCAGTTTTGAAGTAGTAAGAATATAAAGCATATTTCCAGATACCTGACTTGGAATTCTGAACAGTGGAGGGAGGGGACAACAGTGATGGGGACAGTGAGACATTGTCTCTTGTTTCAGGTCCAGAGGTTAGCGGTCAGGGTGCCAGCAGGAAGCAGCCTGGCCTAGTGAAGTAACTTCTTTGGGGAACTCTCTGGATCCAGTACTTTCTCAACTCCACCCATTCTACAATTTAGATTAATCTTTTCTAGAAACCCTTCCGACATGCCACTGAACTGCTTTAACTGCTTCCTCCTTGTCACCTGCTACAAAAGGCTTCTAATTCAACCTTACCCATTTTACAGAAGGAGAGACTGAGTTCCAGAGAAGGGAACTGATTTGTCCATGATTGTGTGGCTGGTTAGGGCAAATAGTCCAGACTCTTTAGCCTAAGATACAAAATCCTTCAGCTGTTTCTGTCTCACCCATCCAGTTGAACTCTGTGTTGCAGTCAGGCTATACTCGTTTCTGCCTCACGCACAGCACAGTGTTGTCATCCTGTAGGTCTTCAGTCTTTCACCCCCTAATAGGGCGGTGAGTTGAATTAAAATACAGCTTCCTAGGCAGACATTTTTATAACGGGAATAGAAGATGCAGGGCCAATTATCCACCCTGGGCATCACCATGAGAACACCTCACTGTGTTTTGTGGGTAAACAGTGCTTGAGAGGAATTCAAAATACATAACCTTTGGGAAGAAAATGTCAAAAGAAGGGGGGAAATGCAACAGAGCAAAGACCATATGAAGTCACTTGGAAACAGCCAACAACAGGTGTAGGGACAAATATTGCCTTTCTGAGTCAAAGAAAACTTTTTATGGGGTACCCGGATTTAATAACAATGGTGTGTTTCAGCATCATGGAATTGGGGTTTTTACTTTCTTAACGTTCTCCAGATGTTTTACACACACACACACACACGCATCTAACCAAAGTACTAGTTGTGGTTCAGGGTTGACCCTTGGATACTAACATGTGTCTGCAAATCATACCATAGCAGGAGGCTTTGAAAATTCAAGACATTGCTATCTGTGACTAAACTGGCTTCAGCAGCAGCAGAACTATCAGCTCTCACGGTCTGCAGGGCCTATTGGTTAGCAATAGGAGGGAGGAAAACATTCCGTAATACAGAGATGAATTTATCCCATCCTTGAGAAACTTCAAATCTAGAACAGGAGCCAATGGAAAGAGTAAAATCCGGGACCTCTCTTTTGCAGGAAGACTGGACCTTTGTGACCCACATAGGCTTGTACCCAGGTCTACCCCTGTAACTCTCAATTGCATGTATTCAATATTTTCCCCATCCATCTCCTCTCTTTGGCGTGCGTGTGCACTCCTTAAGCGTGGACACCTGTCTTACTCGTCTTTATATCTCATGCTCATACTATGTCATGTCTGACATAGTAGGAACTTCAACAAGTTCCCAGGTGTTGATGAAGTGTGTTGTGACGACCACTTTTAAAATTACTGCTATTGACTCTTCTTTCTTTTACAAAATGCTTTCTACCTTTGTCTTCTATGGTAAAGAAGCGCACTGATTGCTTATCTGACATCTGTATCTCTTGATTACTAAAAGACTGATTTTATTCTGGGCAGCAACACAGACAGTACATTTCCCAACCTCGTTGCTAACTGCAGCCAATAATATGGATCTGATAAGACTTATAAGAGAGCATTTTTTTAAAGACTTTATTAATTAATTTTTAGAGAGTGAGAGGAGAAGGAGAGAAACAGCAATGTATGGTTGCCTCTCACATGGCCCTCACAGGGGACCCGGCCCACAAACCAGGCATGCGCCCCGACCGGGAATCGAACCGGGACTGTCTGGTTCCCAGCCCGTGCTCAATCCACTGAGCCACACCAGCCAGGGCAGAGAGCATCTTAAAAGTAGTGCAGACAGTGACGTCAGCACTTTTACCCTTCCCCCTTCTTCCATTAACTGTCCTGTGGACGTGATATTTGGAGCTCCAGCAGCCATCTTGGACGATGAGGCAAACTTTAACAAAGAAGCCATATCCAAAAGATCATGGAACAGAAGCACAGAATGAGCCAGAGTCCTTATGACAACATTGTACAGATATGCCAAAACATTGATTGTTTACCTCCAATTTATTCTATGTGAGAGAAAAACTAATCCCTAAAATTTTCAACCACAGTTATTTTGGTTTTCCATTTACACTGTAAACCTAATCTTTACTGATTCAGTTTCCAACACACTGTAGTGCTCTTGTTGTCTTCTAGGTTCTCAGATTACTCCTCTTGCTCACTATTCCTCATCCTTCTCTTTTTCTACCTCTTCCTCCTTCTCTAGTTTCTGTTCTTTTTAACTTTTCCCCTGCCTTCTAAACCACAGTTTATCCAAAGATCTGACCTTATCTCTCCTCTTTTCTCTGCTCCATTCTTCTTTCTCTAGACTTGTTTTTGACAGTCTTGGCCAGTTTCACTGCTCTAATCATAACCTCTATCCTGAAGACTCTTAATGTTGAAACTTCAGTCTTGCATTGTTAGAAAAAGAGCTGCTACCCATCTCCGTCTAGACATCCTAACGGACTGACACATTCAGTGTTTCCAAAATGGAATTTCTGAGCTCTCCCCAAAATCAGATACTTTTATTTTGTATCCTATTTCTCTTAATTGATCATCCTGATTTCTATTTTATAACCTGGAAATCTGAAAATCATCTTGAACTTTACCTTTTTCCTTGGCTTGATAAAATTATACATCCCACCAATTCAATATCTGTAATTTAACATCTAGCCAAACTGTCCTCTCCATTCCATCTGATTGTTACAGTTGAGGTCTTTCTTCTGGGCCACTGCAGTAGCCTTGTATGTTCTTCCTGCTTCAGTTCCATTCCGCTGCCCGTGAGTGCGGGTGAAGTGCCACTCTCATCGTACTCTACTCCTGTGCAGCCATCGTGGTCCCCCAAACGTGGCCCACCATCTATGCCTGCCTGACTTTCCAAACATAATTTCCACTGCTTCTTATCATACACTTTATCTGTATAATTTACCATCTTCAGTACTTAACCTGTAATTCCCTGCTGCTACCTTGTTCATTCAGGTTCATTTGCCAATACTCCCTACTATTTCCCACCCTCCCTTGCCGGAATCCAATGTATACTTTAGGCCCAACAACAGTGTCATCTCAAGACTCCACAGAACTTACGGTGATCACTTTAACTGAAAGTTCTCTCTAAAATCTTATAGTATTTTACATGCATATATTAAGACAATACATTTTCTCTTTGTATTGGGGTAATTAGGGTATACACTTTAGCTTTTAACTAGACCTGCCTTATGGATCTTGCTTGTCCTTCAGAGTACCAATATGATGGATGCTCAGTAAATATATGTTGGGTGATACACAATATTTTTAGTTGCTGAGTACATGAATAAATACATGTGTTAAATGCTTGACTATTACTTATAGTCCACCCTCTCATCACCATGGTCACTGCCTCCTCCACATCCACCTTCCAGCCTCTCCTATTTTGACAAAAATTGGCAAAGGGACAAGAAGGAAAGGAATATAAGGACTATGCCAGTATGTTCCCTTCTTGAAAAATAAAACAGAAAGAAAGAGGTGAAGCTTTCATTGAGCTTTGATGGATAAGAAGAAGATTATGAACAATTTTTTTTTGCTGCAGGAAAGATATTTTGCTCTTTTAAAAGTATAAAGTATCTTACAACAGGTGTGCAGTGCACTTGATCCACTGTGTAGCAGAAAATAGGACTTTCTGTTTGCAGCACACTTTGCACACTTACACTGCTCCATCGCAACCAAACTGCCCTTTGGGGGTGGGGGTAATGTGCCCTGCTGCAATGATCAGTGCCTTTTAAAGACTCTCCTGGGGCTTTTTATGAGAGCAAAGCCTGTCTCCATTTCATTGTAACATGGAGGGGAGAAGTTAAGTGCTCCGAGTCATGTGTTGGCATTCATTAACTCTATGTGGTGCACAAAATGGGACATCACACCCAACCCCTTGGCTCTGTGGACAGGTGTGTCTCCTGCTTGGCCCCAGAGACCATACAGGTGGGTTCTCTCTCTCCTTACAGGGTCACAGAGACAGTCAGACATGGGAAAGAGCACAGTGCTTGGTGTCCTGGGCTGACATCATGCTGTTTCACCATGATGCTGTTAATAGACCCCTTTGGTTCTCAGTCTTTTAAGTCTGAGTGTAACTTGCATAGCGGACCCTTGTTCATTACCCCACAGTGAGTGACACTAATTAAGGGGAATTTTATTTACCTTCTTCCAGTCTGAGGGAAAAGACTTCTTGCCACTCAATCATTCACAAAGAGGGTGTGGTTTATACCTACTACATGACCATAAGGGTGGGTGTGGTGGGCACTGCCCGTCTTTTTCCCTTTCTTACCATTTTCTACCTGAACACACTCTGGGTCCCTATGAAGAAGCTCCTTAATGAGAGGATCTGGTCACTCCCCTTGTTCAGAATGTGCCTTCTTCCCAGGAGAGTAAGAAGACCCCCTTTTGTTCAGCCTTCGTATGCCTGAAACATCCACTGAAGCCCAATGACATTTTTTAATACTCCACCTCTATGGCTTTGGTGAAAAGGGAGACCATGCTCTGGTTTCCGAGAAGTGAGAAGGCATGGGGTAGGGAAGAGTTCTGGACGAGCTCGAGGACAGGAGAAGAGAAATGAGGACAAAAAGGCTTTTCCCTAGACGGTGCCTGTTTTAACTATAAAGGATCTGAAACCAGTGCATCATGAGGATTAATGTCATTCTGAAAACTCTTGTCTGGTGTTCATGAGAAATTTATATTCCTTTTACTTTGTTTCTTGGAAGGTAGTAATCCTTACCTTATATGCTAAAGGAGTGTCTGCCCCTTCCCTGCCCTGTGCTTTATTACAGTTTCATCACATTTGCTGACAAGGAATAGTCCTTTGCCCAAATCAATTTTCTTGAACACCCAAAGGTCCTTCCATGACCATGTTGGGGGAGGGGGCCAGTAATGATACTTTTCAACTATCTACATGGAAACATGGCTCTGGGCTTCAGGGAGGGGATGGATTTTAAACCTATAAAGTGGTCATCTGCATGATTAACGAGTCCCCCAGATGACATGGAGGTGGCCCACTGCAGAACTGTGCTCTGAGAGTCCTAACAGAATGGGTTCCTCCTCAACTGATGGGGAGCAGCCCCGGAGTCTCAGGAGATGGAGGAGGAGAGTGTCCCCACACTCTCAAGTTCTGCCACCGTCCCAAGTTTTAATGAGTGTGTATTTTCCTACAGTCACCTTTGCAGACCAGTAATTGCATACCTTGGTTGTTCACAGAAAGCTGTTAAACTGATAACATGCAGGCATCTTCTAAGCATCTAGTAAGGGCCTACCATGTGCCAGGACATATTAAAGTGCTTTCATGAGCAGTGCAGGCAAGGAGAGGCGTTGGTGATGTGACAGGGCAGTGTGGACTGAAGTGTTCAGGGAAGTCTTCCCAGCACAGTGGGAGCTGGTTTTCTGGTTAGAGGAGTAAACTTCATGTCCCCGAACATATCAAGAGCATCTCAGCACCAAAGGCTCAGGTGTATTTATTTTTCATCGGCTCTTGGTCCTGAGACCACTTTTTGGGTGTTTTTCTGGGTTTGGACCACGGAGGAGAGACAGCTAGGCCAGGATGATGACAGCACTGGACTGAAGTCTGAACCGAGGTTGTGGCCCCAGCTCTGCCACTGGCCAGCCAGGCAGCCACTTGGCCAGGTCTCTTTACCTCCCTGAACCTCCGCTTTAACCAGGGTGCTCACGTACATTCCTCCAACTCGTAGCAAGGGCCTATTGACTCCACTTCCAGGATTTTATCCTATGGCATGTTTTCTCACTCTCATCACTGTTGACATTTTGGACTGGATAGTATTTGTTGTAGAAAGATGTCCTGCACGTTGTAGGGCACTGAACAGCATCCCTGGCCTCTGCTCACTAATGCCAGTAGCAACCCTCTCCAACAACTTGTGACCATCAAAGTCTCCAGACACCATCAAGTGTCTCTACGAGGACAGCAGCAGTCCTGGTTGGGAACCACTGTTGCAGGACATCAAAACAGAGACGGCCACATGAGTAATGAGATCTGGAGCAGCACTATATTTCATAGTAAAAAATATGAAAACAATTTGCATCAATAGTAAAAGAGGGGTCAGAAAATTGACACAGTCATTGTGTGGCATATCATATAGTCATTACAGATAAAATATGAAGTTATATATTAAAATTTATATAAAATTATATAAATATAAAAGTTAGAATATTAGATTATAATATTCAACAGAATGCCATTGAGTAAAAATGCTCTGAGTTATAAAGTCTGAGGATTAGAAAGAACCTTAAAAGTCACCTGGCCAAATGCCCTGCTTTTCCGATTTTCAGATTCCTTTGGAGACATCATTATGAAGGGGCACATGTACCTGCCTGAACCCCTCTGTGTTAGTTTCCAGTGGCCGCCACAGGAAATCGCTACAGACTTGATAGCTTAAAACAACAGGAATTTATTCTCTCACAGTTCTGGAGGCCGGAAGTCTGAAATCAAGATGTCTGCAAGCAGGTCTAGTCTCCCTCTGAAGGCTCCAGAGAGAAACCTTCCTTGACTCTTCCAACTCTGGTGGCTCCTGGTATTCGTTGGCTTGTGGCAGCACCATTCCCGTCTCTGCTTTCATCCCTGTGTCTGTGTCTCAAAGCTCCATCTCCTTTCTCTTATAAGGACACCAGTCACTGGATTTGGAACCCTCCTTAAACCCAGGATGATCTTAACTCAAGATCCTTTACTCAATTACATCTGCAAAGACACCATCTCCAAGTAAGGCATATCCACGGGTATTGGGGATTAGGAAGTGGGCATATATTTATGTGGGAGGGGGACACAGTTGAAATCATAATACCCTCTATCAATGAGCTGCTCTCTTCTTCCTGAAGCTGGGCCTTCCATTTTTGGACAGCTTTGAAGTAGAATATTCTTCATGTTGCACAGATATCTCACATGTTTATCATTATTAAACATTCTGGAGAAATATAAGTAGTCGGAGTGTGAGCCTGAAGGAGTTGTTCTCCTTTAACTGTATGCTTTTCCAATTAAAAGTAAAAACCTGCTTTATCTTTCTTCATAGAATTCAGTAATATAGTATATATAAAATAGTTTAGTACATTTTGTGCTAAGAAGTAAATGTAAGGACTCTCATGGATGAGGTCACCTTCCTTTTACAGATGCTCATCTGTTTGGTGTGCTCTACCCGGTAAGCCTATGCTTGCAGCATTCGTAAAGGAGGGTCATGAAAAACCCATTCTTTGGAAGAATGTAATATTTGTTATTTTAAATTATCATGAGGTCATATTTGCTATTTAAAAACATCATCATTAAAAAGACAGAACTTATCAATTTACTTACCATTGGTATTGTTATGGGAATGGCATGGCCGGGCGTCCTAGTCTTTCCGAGCTCGCGGCTTCAAAGGCCCCCTGTCAGTGCAGCGTGGTGATCAAAGGCTGTCCCTCGGTCAGGAGTCACGCCGGAACCAATAACTTTTCCCCTCTGTTAGTTCTTCTTTCCCTTCCTTTTATTTATCTTCCTCTGCCTTTCTCCAGTTCTTACTCCCCTACCAATATCTCTTTTATCCTCTTTCTTTTCCTCCTCCTCCTCCCCTCTCCCCACTTCCCCTTCTCTGCTCCACTCCCCGCCCTTCCCAGCAAACACATGTCGGACATCTGGGCCCCGGCATAGAGAAACAGCTCCTCCAAGTTACAAGGGGCAGGGCTGGCTTGACACCTCACTTAGTTACTGAGGGGCCTCTGAAATAATACTCAAATCCTTCTCCTGACGCAAAAGACATATTGATACTGAAGCAGGCCTCTGTGTCCAGTCCGCCAGGCCCACTCAGTGACTGCTGCTCAGGGCTTTCGAAGCACCTCCTTCCCTGTGGCCATGGGAAGGGCTGCACCAGAGCCTGGGGCTCAGGGCCTTCAGGGGCCATTCACAAATGTCAGACATCACTGCACTCAGAGATTGGTGGTGAGCCCTGGAGGGCCAACAAGGAGGAGGCCCAGGCGCCTACAGCCATTGCTGCAGCCAGCCAGGAACCCCTGCAGTGGGCGAGAGGAGCCCCCTTCGCTCTCTGAAAGCCAGTAACCCGTTTTCTTATTGGCCCAGATTATTAAAATATTTGTTCACTTGCAGACATGTGACTGAAGCCATCTGCTAAAGGTCTTTTTAGCTAAGGGTCTCTTAGCAGAGGTCATAGGGTCAAGTTGGTTTTGATAGTCAGGCAAAGAGACACCACTACTCTGTTTCAGAAAGTCTGGAAGCAGGACCTGTTTCCACTGGTAAAGAAAGAGGTCCCTTCCTTACTCACCCCACAGAATGCTGAAGTCTAGTTTGGACCCGACTGTGGGACCCAGATGGTAACTTTCTCGAGTTTGGGCCTTGTTTTCCCATCTAAGCAGAGGGTAAGCATTGTCTCTGCCTTCTCATTCCTTAGCCAGGCTGTGGTGAGAAGAAAATAAGACCAATGATGCTAAACCCTAGAGGATTCCATAGTCATACGGCTGTTGACCCTGCGAGTGAAAGGAGAGGAAGCGCATCTCAGAGCCTCTGGCCTCCATAGTCCACCCAGTTCACTTGATCTGAGGGTAAGAACATTCTGGATTAGGATGGGTCCTAATTCCAATGACGAGTGTCTTCATAAGAGATGAAGGAACAGCCCTGTGAAGGTGGAGGCAGAGATTGGGATGGTGCTGCCACAGACCAGGGAATTCCTGGAGTCACCAGAAGCTGGAAGAAACAGTGAAGGATTCTCCTCTGAGCCTTCAGAGGGAAACTCGATTTCAGATTTCTGACCTCCAGACCTGTAAGGGAATAGATCTTCTGTTGGTTTAAGCCATTGAGTCTGTGGTCATTCACTATGGTAGCCCAAGGAAACTAATACCCTCACTAAGAAAACATGGCATATTATTGCAAAATGTAAGTCTTAATAAAACACCCAGCACATGGTCCCAGGAAGGCACAGATTTGGGAGTCAGGCAAACCTGGATTTGAATCTCAGCTTTTCTTGGGTGAGTTGTAAAGCCTGAGAGTTTCTTATCTGCAGAGTATGGAGGGTAAAACCGCCCTTCCCTGGGGTCACGAAGAACAAGCTACAGGGTGTCATGGAGACAAGGTCCAGGGTACTAGTTTTCTTCACTCTCCCTTTCAACTTCCTCTTCTCTTCTCCCTGCTCAGAAAGCTCTGGTGGTTCTGTCTGGTGATCTACAAAATCAAGTACAAGCTCCAAAGTGCATGTTTAAGATCCTTCACATTTCGCCTGCCACCCACTGACCTTTCTTTTGAGCCTCATTTCCATCAACTTTTCTCTAAAGAGTCTACTTCTGGCACTTACTTGTCCCTGAACCAGTCTACCAATCTTTCCAAATCTTTGCACTCGCCCTCCACCTAAGCCATAATTCCTGCCACCCATCGGCTCCCCTGCCTTCAAGCATCCTTCGTGCATCACATCCTCAGTGTTTCTTCGGGGCACTGAACCACACAGATTCAGCCACGGAACACTAGCATTAGCGTGACAGGGAGACTCTGTTTCTGGGCTCCTCGATCTCATCTGCTTCTCCCCATGTCTCTTCTCATACTCCCTCACTTGCTTTTTCTTGGTATTAACTCCCTCCTAACAACCCCCTAATCCACCACCACCACACAGCTCATTCACTTCGTGGTGTAAAACAGTGATGACAGCTTAAAATATTGCCTCCTGAGAGGGGACTCAAAATCCTAAACCTAAATGATGAATTCATGCATCATCAAACATGGAGATACACGGTGCAAAGGAGAGACACAAAGGTCTTTCCTAAACCACACCCAGCTGCCCCGGCCCTCGGAGTGCCTGCTGTTAGGGGTGCGAGGCAGCAACTACCACCAGCCCCCACCTCATCTCCACCTCTGCTGCCTGGTTTATCTGCCTTGTTCTGAGATCTGGACGCCACTGGGTCTTGATTCTTCATGATTCCTTTTCTTTTTCCGCCCCAACTTTCCCGTCCGCTTTCATCCTGCTGCTTTATGTTCTGACTGCCCCCAGGGGAGGTCATCCATCTCGTTCACTAGGTGTTCAGTGAGGGTGGACCTCAGCCACTCGGCCCCCTTCACCTCGCCCCCTTCACCTCCCCCCCTCCCCCGGCTCTGCCCGCCCCCAGACGTCACCCTTCAGGAAGCAATATATAACACCCTCCAGCCCCAGCAGTCTACTGGCCACCCACCATTCCCAGCCTGAGCCATTAACTGCGCCAAGGCAAATGAATAAATAAATCTCGAAGTGGGGACAGAAAGAGGAGGAAGCACCGGTTCCGAGCTAATGAAGGTCACCTCCCAGCCAGGCCTTGCGCTCCCACTTCTGTGAAATGAGCCCAGGACTGGGGGAGCAGCTTCCTCCTCAGACAAGAGTCCTGTGCGTGCATGTGTGTGTGTGTGTGTGTGTGTGTGTGTGTGTGTGTGTGTGGTATGGTCCTGGGTCACTTCCAGGAGCACAGTGTATTATCATAGTTTTGCTGTTACTGCTTAGCTTAATTTGGTCTTCACACACCATGACAGCTTAGGAGCAGACAGGCTCAGCGCCTCTTGTCAGGATAGACAATGCCTGCTTGATGATCAGTAAAATGACACGCCGTGTGTACATCGTACTGCGAAGCCGGTCCCTGTCGGCTGGGGGAGGGGCGGTGTCATCCTCATTTCAGGGGTGGAAAAACCGTCTCTCCCAACACTTGAGATGATGGGGGGTGTCAGGTCTGCTCATTCCTACTTTAATTTTTATTCACTGGTGATCATATTTCTCAGAAAGTGGGACACATTCCTCTGAGAATGCCTGGCTTTATGCCAGGAGGTGCATGAAACCATCGAGTAAATGAGATAGTTTTTCCTGGATGGTCGATTTTACTTGATTTTGAGTAATTTGAGACATAATTTATTATTAATATTAATCTCACTATGTTATACACACACATATGTATTATATACACATACATGCAGGGGGGACCTCAAGAAACCGGAATTTATTTATAAAAAATTATGTATTTATTCTTACTTGTTTAAACTTCAGTCCCCTTGAAGTACTCTCCATTTGGTGCAATACACCTATCGAGACATTTTTTCCACTGCTCAAAAGTTTCTGAACTTATCAATTTTGATGCTTTTTAGTGCTTCTGCTGTTTTTTGTTTCACCTCTTCCACATCACAAGATGTTTCCCTTTGAGGACTTCTTTCATCTGGGGAAACAAAAGAAAAAGCCACTCAGGGCAAGATCCGGTAAATAGGGCATGGGGGTCATGCAGTTTTTGGTCAAAAACTGCTGAACACTCAGCACGGTGTGAGTAGGTGCACATGTAAATCACCCACCATGAAATGGGCAAACGTGTTGAAAGAGTCTTCAGAAAAAAAATTCACTGAAGCAAATGCAGCCTCTCACAACAATGCCGGCTGATGCACCGATACAGATGGGTTCCTAGAACACTCACCTAGGTGGAAAGCCTGTATTACAAGGGGCCTGCCCTTCAGGAGATAATTCTGGGGTTTTTCAGGGTCCTTCCTCATATATATTATGGAAGAGAAATTTTTTACATTAAGTTTTATGATAAAACCGAAGACAAAGTAACTTTATGGTTACTTTCTCGATTGCATTGATTCCCTGGGATACACTATCACTTTGCCATGATTTAGGGATGGCTCTTGACAGGCACAGTTTGAGAATTTCTGCCCTCAGACTCCCTGGAGTGATCTGGTGAACTGACTCTAACTCCCAAACAACACACACACATGAATTAGCTGGATACGTACCCACTCAGTTACAAACTATATTTCTCAGGATTTTGCAGAAAAAAGTAGCTTTATGACTGAAGTCCCTGCCAATAAGAAAAAATGGCATGTGGAAATCCCGTCACTCGCTTAAAGGCAATTGTTTGCCCTCACTTCCTTTCTTTCTCCTTCCCCTAGTCTGGAAGGGAGAGGTGGTCAAGACCCAGTTTCTGTCTGGCAGAGGAGGACAACACCAAGGGAACAGCAGAGTCACCCTGTGAAGGGAACCCAGGTCCCTTTCCTATCTCATGGAGCAAAGCTGCCCTGCTGCTCACCTTGGTCTCAGCTGCTCACCTTGGACTATTATGAAAGAGAAAAAAATATGTCTATCTTATTTCTAGATTTTCTTGTTATAGTAAGTGCTCTAATTTACATGGCTTCTTATCAGGAGTCTTAGAAAGAAGAATATCATGTTGAGGCTCACAGTTTGCTCAACCTAATTCTCTCACTCACATTTGGTGTCAGGAAATGTGATGTGGAAGGAGTAGTTCTCATTGAGGTCAGCCCTGGAGACTGGAAGGTACGTATCCACCTTAATCTCTCATCCTAAATCTGATACCAGGCCCCTGAGTCCTCACTTTGTCGTAGTAACTCCAAACCCTGGCCAACTCACTCTAATTCCTGAGCGTCGATTTGCACATCTTGAAGAATGTTCATTGTATTTCTTCTACCAACCTCACAGATTTATGTACATCACATGAGAGAATGTGCCCTGCATGAGAGTGATGACGATGCTTGTCACCCTGCTCCTTGGTCCCAGTTCTCAGAGACCCTGGGGAGACACCAACTTCACAGGTGTGTCTCAGCTGGCTTGGGGAAAAGCAGGTGCTTACCTTTCACTACCAGGGGTCAACCATGCTTTTCACACTTGCCATTATTTCAGCTTTTTGGGTTCTTTTTTAATGAAGATGCCACCCTGGAGCATGTCATCTTGTGAGTTTATAAAGCAGCTCTGGAAACACGCTTTCCGGGTTAATAGCCAAGGTGTGAGATGCTCTTGAGAAGGATGCCAGAACATGAGGAGCAGAGTGATAGGAAGTAGTCAGCTCCTAGACCAGGAATCGCAGAAGCTGGATCCAGCCCCAGCCCTGACATTGAGTCCCTCTGTGACTCTTGACTAAGCACTTGCTGTCTTTGATGCCATTCTGGAAAGTGGCTAACTTGGATTTGGTAATCTAGAAGTTTCTTTTCTAGTTCTAAAAATCTGTGATTCTAGACACTGTTGAAAAAAAAGGACAAGGACACGAATAGAGTGGAACTCTAACAGATGGGAAGCAATTCATTCATTTGCTCATTCATTTTTTTTTCTTTTAGCAAGATGATACCAAGCCCCTACTACATGGGAGTCCCATGAGGATGAGAAACAAGGGGCTGCCTGCTTTCCTAGGCACTGAGGGGGAAGGACCACTGTCTGTCTGACACCAAATGAAGCCAATAATTTCCCACTGTGTTAATTCAGTCCAGTGCATGTAGCCAGACAACAGTCATTGACCCCATTCATTCAACCCTGTTTTTCAGTGTGACCTTCAAGCAATGGTAAGTGAAATAAGAGTAATAAGAAGAATCACCAATGTTTAAAAATAAATAATGAACACAAACCTCAGCATATTGGATTGCAAAGACCACAGAATTTCTATGCCAGAACCAAAAAGATAAGGCAGCAACATGAGCTAGAATACTGGGTTGTTGCCCGAGATCTGTCACCAACTACAGGATGAGCAAAGCACTTTCTCTTTCCGAGTCTTAGTTTCCTGTTCTTTAAAGTCTGGAGTTGAACTGGATTGTCTCCAAGGACTCTTCTAGGTCTGATGTTACATGAGTCCGTCCCTGATATTACTCCATAAGGTAGTATTCCCTTCTAATAGCACAACATAATGAAGATTCCCCAGGGCCAGATGCAGCACTTCTGTGTCCTTTGTATGGCTGATTAAATTAGAGAAACCCAGGCAGGCTCACTGGAGAGCCTGGGAAGTGGCTGGACAGTGAGGAAGATTTCTGAGGTTAGTGTACAGTTTCCCTTGGCTGGATTATGAAGTCCCCCAGAGTTTTCTTTGTGTTCTAATTAAGCCTATGCTTAAAGTAGAGAAATTCAGCTATGTAGAGAACCAGCAGGAGCTTTTCCTTAACAGAAATGCTTCTAAACTAAGGGCTCTTTTACTATTTGATGCAAGGAGGTGCATTTATTTTTTGACTCTTTTTTTTATACCTCCACAACCATTTTTAATTACATAAGGATATAGAAGCAAACCTGAACAACACTGTGAGGTTCAGCCGACATTGATTCAGTGCACTAGAAATTGAATAGGAACATTTGACAACACTCTTTGAGAACCTATGGCGGGGAGAGAAGGAGAGAGAGAGAACATGTAAAGAGAAGGCACTGAGATGGGAATCTCCTCCAATGAAGTTCTCTGAGGTGACAAGGGTGCCAGTGGGCCACAGGGCAGACAGACACTCGAGACCCCCATAACTCTGTCTTATACCACCTCTCAGGTCCATGTGGAGGGAAGCACCTTCAGAAGGAGAGGTGAATATGGCTTAATTCAGTTCTCAGG
Source organism: Micronycteris hirsuta (assembly GCA_004026765.1). Classification (NCBI taxonomy): domain Eukaryota; kingdom Metazoa; phylum Chordata; class Mammalia; order Chiroptera; family Phyllostomidae; genus Micronycteris; species Micronycteris hirsuta. The sequence continues at coordinate 81,576 of PVJI01000747.1, forward strand.
ATTAAAACTGAGAAGGCCTAGGGCTTAAGGGTTGTTGAAAACCTACTATGTTCCACATATTGTGATAAGCACCTCATTGGTATTTTCTCTTTTTAATCCAAATACACATGTGCATACACACCCACTCACAACTCTTTGAAGTAGGTGTAATTATCCCCATTTCATAGAGGAAGATGCCAACAGGCTTAGAGAGGTGAACTACTTTGATCAAACTAGAGAATTGAAACCCAGGTCTCATTAATTATGAAGCCTAAGCTTTTTCGTAAAACCAATGGTTCCCCAATTGCCTGAGTGGGGCAGAAGCCCCTTTATAATATTACATTCTTTCTCTTTGCACGTCTCTATACTGCTAGATTTTTAAAAATCCATTCAATCACTAATGCTTGGGACACATATGAATTTGGAGGAACTGTAAGGATCATTACATTAGCCTGCACAAGAGTAATGGCTTCCCTGAGCCCATGTGAGAAAGAAACAAGAAGTACAAGTGATAACACCTCTTACATCACATGTGGGGTGCTCTGGCCTACAAGACTTCAAGTTGAAAGCTTAAATTTTATTCTTCTCTAGCACCTTATTTCTGAGAACAATGGTTTTGACTTACGCATATTCTCAAGGAGATGTTGGGATCTGTGCTGCTCTGCAAGTAGATATATGCTGAATGAATGAATGAATTACCATAAGCCATTCATTCTAGGTTCATTAATTAGTGTTGCCTCATTCATCAGCTGCATTGTCCAATTTACTTTATAGGAGGAGCTGTCTTCAACTCTGGAGGGCTAAGACAAAGTTGAAATCGTTAGTCTCCACATCCTGAATGAGAAGTGGAGACAGTCTTACTGTCTTGCAGAATTGCACGCTAAGAAACTGAGAACTGGAATCAAAATGAGTTATTGCTTGATACAAAATGGTCAGATTTATGCATATTTAAATGTTATAGTTGCATAAAGCTATAGGAGAACATGTTCCCTTTACTATATTAAAGACATAAGTCTAATCAGGCCTCTCTCCAAGCTCTTCCAGGTATAAATTCTGCAGTAGGCTGTCTATAGCCTCGACGTATCAAGCAGAGGCAGCTTAAAGTGCAGGCAACACTGTGGGGTGACCTCAGAAAACCCCTCCTTTGAAATAATCTCTTTCCATTGGCCTTCTGGCAATACTTGTCCTGCCACCATTAATTTCTTTGGGCTGATCATATTTTTTTTTCTGGAATAGGGGCAGTTGACATGATGAAACTGATATTGGGCAGTCCTGATAGGACTGATGAAAAATTAGCAGTCCAGAGCATGAGATTCTGCTTAAAGGCAAACTTGGACGAAGACACTCTGTCAGGAAAGTGAAAGTTTGACAGTCCATTGAGCCAGATGGGCAATCGAGGAAAGGGTGTGCAATGGAGAATCACTTTGTGTGTGCGTGTGTGCAGGGAAGGTGGCTGAGAAATTCCCTAGCCAGGCTGCCCAGCAGAGCTTGTAGGAGGGAAAATTGTTGCTGTCTTCTCTCTAGCCTACTCCATTTTTACATTCTCTCTTTTCTCAGCTCTTTGTAGAATTTTTTGAAAACATTAGATGTCTTCCAGAATCACCAGGAAGGCTAGTAAATTAGTCTTCCAAAACAGGCAGCCATAAATGATGACTGAATAGAACCAATCAAGGGGCCTTATTTTCATTCTGGTTCTTCCAGTACTAGGTGAACGGCCTTAGTGTCCCTGTGGCTCTATTATTCGATGTTTGATCATCTAGGTTCCCCAGGTGCATCTCCGTTCACTGTTTTTTCCTGTGTTTTGGAGTTACACATTCAACCAGGTCAGCTCTCTTTAGCCACAGGCAATAGCCAATCAACCAACATAATCTGTGTGTGTGTGTTTATGCGCAGGGCGGAGATCAGGAAGACAAGCTTAATCTGATCCATATATTTATACATTAAACAAACATTTGCAGAGCACCTACCTGATGGGCATCAGACACTAACCAGGCAGTCACACCTTGAAGCAAAAGCTTTGTGAACTTGTTAAAAATATATATTAACAAATAAAAATGGAAGGAATTCACAGATTGTGCAAGTGCATGAGGATATAGGTAGAGGAATATTATTATAGGTAGGGTGAAAGGGGAAAGTTACTCCCAGAAGACATCTGGAAATGTTGTCGTTTGAGTAGGAAGAGAGGGAAAAGGTCACTCTGGCTATAACTTGGCTCCAACATTAACTTTCCCTCAAGTAGAAGTTGGCTCAGCAAAAAGCAGAGTCCTCACTGTTCCCCTATAAATGGGCTGAGATCTTTCCCCAAAGCACTATTATACACTTGAACATTCTCTTACTATATTTATATGGGAAAGAAAGAAAGCGATTCACAGCCTCCCCAGTTCTTTTTCTTGCTGCTCTCCATTTGTCTTTGTGGCTGGCATGTTATTTCACTAAAGAGGAATGTCCTATTTTTAAGAGGTGGAAGGCAGTATGTGGGGTGGAGGTTATGCTAATAAGTTTTGACATGGAAAAAAGGAGACCTTTTCTTATTTCTGTATTACAAAGGAAAACCAATGCAAGAATCTTGGAACTCAGTGTCATCCCAGAGTGACACTTTTGTCTTCAGGTGGGAAGAGAGGTTTTCAGAGGGTAGCCGAGCATGCACCTGGCTGGCCGTGTGGGAGTGAACAGCAGGGCCTTGAATCCCGTACCATTGGTATCAGTGCCCTAGACTCCTGGGCATGCCCAGGTCTCCTCTGCAGGCGGTATGTCCTTCCCCCAGGACATGGTGCTTACATCTACCTTCCCTTGGGTGATTCCAGCCCCAGATGCCTTCTGTCATTTGATATACATTTTCTTTATTATCTTCTATATTCCAAGAAGCTCTAAGTACTAAGAATTTAAAGAATTCAAAGATGAATTTAAAAATCTTTTTCCAGTTACAAGTGTATTCATCTATTCATTTGCTAAGGCTGCCATAACAAAGCACTGCAGACCGGGTGGTTTAAACAACATAAATGTATTTTCTTGCAGTTCTGGGTCCAAGAAGTCCTAGAAGTCCAAGGTCAAGATGACAACAGAGGTGTTTTCTTCCGAGGCCTCTCTCCTTGGCTTGTAGATGGCTGCCTTTTTGCTGTGTCCTCCCCTGGACTTCCCTCTGTGCATGTCCCTGGTATCAGCATCCTAATCTCACAGATATCAGGGATGCACACAGATTGGAATGTCCTATTTTAAGTTAGTCATATTTTTAAGGAGGGCCTTTCTCCAAATATAATTGCATTCTGAGGTACCAGGGGTTTGGCTTCAACATGGGAGTTTGAGAGGGAATCAATTCAGCCCACAGCAGCAAGGCAGCTCTCTGTATTTGATACAATAAAATAGGTATTGTAAGCCTACTCACATTATAAAAACTCTACGATACTTGCAAAAGCCCAAGAGATTGACCTCCTGGCCACAGTAGATCTTCCCTACAAATTTGGAATTGAGTTCCTCTAAGGTTGTGGGGATGACCCCACAACTCCAGGCTCTGTTTCACATTCCAGAAGAGATGTAATATGCAAAGGAAATTGCAGGCAGAGGGAACGGGTGATGCAAAATCACAATCATGGTAAAGTCCTAGTTGGGTGTACAGGTGATGTCTTACAGAGGAGGGGAGGGGGAAAGGGCTGGGCATGTGTGCTGAAGATTCCAATTTCGTCCTGTAGGCTCAGCAACAGGGTTGGTGCTTGGAGAAGGGAGAATATTTTGACTTGACAATCTCTGCTTCTCAAGCATATTACCAAAGCAGCAGTGTGGAGAATAGATCAAAGTTGGGAGGGGCCCAGACAGCCACCCCTTGGGGAAGTGATGGGAGTCCATTTTAGAAGCCTGAGCAAGCCTCAGAGGTGGGGGTCAAGGTGCCCTCATTGCAAAGGTATGGAATCCCCCCAAAAGACTCGGACAGTTCCCTTTTAATCTCTCAGAACAGACAAATGCCAGTGAGGTCAGATCTGGGGACAGGGCTGGGGGTGGAGCATCACTGACCTACAGACACAATGTCATTGATTTCCCTTGTTCTTAAAATAAAGCCACGCTGAGGGGAAAAGGAATGAAATCGGGACCCCAAAGCTACGTGTCGTTTTGCTTAGTCGTTACATAATTAAATTACTTCTTGGAAAAGTAAGAAATAGTTCCTCTTTCCCATTATAGTATTCTTGGGAGGAAAAAAAAATGTGCCTTCCATGGCTGCCTTGTGTGTTCAATTCTTAATGTCAAGGCCAAGTCCTGGAAATACCGTTCTGGAGGCCTCTTCTCTGAGACATGAGCCAAGGTGGGCCCCACCCAGTGATCAGATGAGGCTTCTCCACCACTGGGAACAAAAACCTGCCTTCTGCGGATAGAAGAGCAGAGCGTTTTCCTGTTTCAAGAGGACCATATGATTTGATTTTTTTTCTTAGAATTTTTCATCCCTTCGCTCAGCATTTGCCAAACAGCTTTTATGTGACGAGCCTAAGGTAGACACTGGTACAAAGGTGAATATGACCCAGCTCCAGAGATGTCTCTTGCTTTCTGATAGGGACCAGGCAGATAGAAACGGGTGAATTAAAATACCATGTGATACCTACCTTATTGGAACCTTGAACCCGGGACCATGGAGAAAGAGCCACCCCAAGGGGTCAACATGCTCAGGCACCACACACCATGGTGCACATGTGGAACGATTTGCCAAGATGCTGGGGCCGAACACACAGAGCATCGGCCTTCCCGGTACCTGGAATTCTCACATTGATTATTCCCTGGATTAAAGCCAAATTTAAATTTGAGAATGTTTTATTCTAATCATATCTTGACATTTCAGCTCTCTTAAAAATAACTACTTACCCAAATGATATGAAAAGAACATAGAACTGAGAATCCATTCATCACTCGAACATTTATTCTTTTACCTAAAATGCCCCAAGTTTGGGCTCTGTGGTGGGATACAAGGGCGCATAAAGAGGAGAGAGGGACATGTGTGAGGAAGTGAGCGTCTGTCGGCAGTCAGGCATCATGTTGGACATTTGACATACATTTTGTGGTTCCCTCTGGTTAATATCTGTCAAACTCATTGCTCATACAAGGTATCAGACACTACGACGAGAACTCTGTACCTTGTCATAATTTAGCTTCATGAAAGCTCTGGCAGTGGGTAACATTGTCACCCTGTTTAGCAGATGAGAAAACCCAAACTCAGAAGCATCAGGCATCACACACACCAGAGGTCACACCGCTGTTTCTAAGAGCTTGAACGTATAAGCTCATTTAATACTCACAACACCTCTGTGAGGTATGAACTATTATTATCATCATCCTCTTCATTTGACAGATAAGAAAACAGAGGTATGGAAAAGGTCCGTGACTTGCCCAAGGTCACACGGGTGGTAAGTCCTTGAGCTGGGAGTTAGCCCCATCTCTGGGTGTGGCCCACAGTGCCCAGCTCTTCACCGCTAGCCTCTCTCACCTATTTGAAAAACCTTTTCTGCCTTCTTATTCTGCTTTCTGGAATCTTCTCAGACGCCAGACTGTGACTTCCTGCCAGAGTCCAGCTTCAGCCTACGGGCATGAAAAGACCCTCTGACACACTCCCCAGTGGATTACGTGTCTTGCTTCCAAAAGCTCTTTTAATCTGCTGCTAAAGTGCTTTTAAAAAGGAATTATTCAATAAATCAAGGATGTCTCAGTGAAGCTTATTTGTAACCTAATCATGTACAAGATAAACTGTCCAGTGGAGCGAAAAAGGAGGTTCCTTGCACTCGGATCCCAAAGATAAAACTCTGCACTGGGACTCACAGGCGGTGAGGGACTTTGGCCCCGAGGACCTCGGCCAACCCCACTTCTGCTTTACTTCCCACACGTGGGACCAGTTTCCCTGAGATTCGCTCCCTCTCAATGCACTAGCCTGAGGTTGCGTCCGAATCCTGGTTCTGTCTGTGTTCTACTGAAGCTCCTGCTGGCAAGCCAGGTCTCCACATTCCTGTCATGCCGCAATTGCCCTTCGCGCCTCAATGCAGAATTTGAATTTTGTGTCCTTTTCTTCAGTTTTTAATTTGATACTGCTAATTGTTACAAGTCTCAGAGTTCTTTCAAATGTTATGTCTGCCATTCATCATATTAACAAGTATTTCCAAGATCGGAGTAATCTACACATTTGGAAAGTTTGAATTCTTATCTTCTTCCAAGTCACTAGTGTGGAATGTGGACACAGTTCTCTGCCAGTGCCTCGTGGGACCTTCCTGAACAGGTCGATCTCAGCCCTGCTGACGCCCTGGTGACCAGTGCATGGCACGTTTGAGGCACCGTTCTTCAAATAGTACAGTTGTCTACGATCATAAATGCTAATTAACTCGATATAGTAATATGTAGTTTATTGGAATCGGAAGATTTGAACTTTCAAAGTAACTGGGTGTCTTCTTTTTGTCTCTGCCCCTTCTCCGTCGGGGCTACAAATAGATTTGGAATTTATTTACTGCCCCGTACACACACAGAGGAAAACCTCCCCCGTTATCTCTTTATTGAGAATGAAAAACTTTAGTTACTCGCCCAAGACCACAGAGGGAGGGATGGAGAAGTCTCTCTCTCATGAGGTCACCTGGCAACATCCTCTCGTCATGGCACGTCCAGAGCACAGCCATCATCTCAGAAGCTGAAACCGACTGACAAATTAAAACGGATTCTAAAACTTCAGAACTGAGGAGGGAGCAGGATTTAGAGATAATCTAAATCTGGATTATCTATATCCCCCTCATCTTGCAGATGAAAAGTGAATCTCAGAGAGGAAAAGTGGCTTCGTGAGCACTGCATGGTGTGTGACCACGATGCAGACAGGTTTAAAGCCTGCGTCTCACTGCACCTGATGCAGCGCTCTTTCCTTTGCGCTGGATTACTTTGCTAAACCCTCGCTGGCACATCAGAGGAAATAGTAATCAATGGCGCAACTGATTTTTGGCAAAACAGTAACAAATCTTTGAACACTTTTAGGAAAGGGCACTGTAAGTGAGGAACCTGAAACAGAAGCAAGCACAACTGTTGTGAAAATTCCTTAGAAGGGGCCTCACACCTTACTCCCTGTCACCCCTTCCACAGACCCGTCGTCCCTGGGGTCTTATTGCAGCTGCAGGGATAGCCTTTTCTCTCCGCTACTGGCCCCTTTTTTCTTTTTTGTTTGTTTTCAGCAGATTTATTGTAATGTGCCAAGAGTAGTTTTCTTTCTATTCAATATTTACCCTGCTCCATGTGTGCTGGACTTCTTGAATGTGTGGGCTCATGTAGTTCATCAGATTTTGAAAATTCTTGACCATTGTCTTCAGATATGGCTACTGCACTATCTCTACTTCCTCTCTTTACCAGGACACCAGTGAATGTGTGCATTGCATCTGTTCTCTGTGAATCATATGTTCTTACAAATTTTACAAATTTTCCATTATTTTTTCACTGACCTTTCGCCTGGATATTTCCCACTAATCTCTCTTCAGTTGTATTTAACCTTCTTAATTTTTTATTGTAGTTTTTCAGTTCTAGCATTTCATTCTTTTAAATAGATTCATGATATTCTCCATCTTGCTATAAATTTCTTATACATAATTTTGAAAAGTCTGTCTAATAACTTCAATGTATGGATATTCTTCCTCTTGTCTGATTTTTTTCCTCTTGTTTCTTAATCACTTGGACATGTTTCCTGACATGTGTAAAGAAAGTTATGCAAATAGTTTAAGCATGGTGTATTCTTTCTCTAGTACAGATTTTCTTTTGTTTGTCAGGCAGTTAGGCTAAGGGAAGATCATCCTAATTCTCTTTTGGCTTGAGCTGATTAAACGTTGGATTTCTGTCATTGCAAAAGTGGTTCTATTTTTGGTTTCCCCTTACTCCTACGAACTAGCCTTTCTACAATCAAAACAGGAAGCATTCCTTCTTCAGTGAATCTTGAACTCTGATTTTTGTCTCTAAAGTCTGGAAAGATTACTGAAGTTCCCCTCAGTTTTTCCTTCTCTTAGCTACCACTTACAAAGAAGCAGATGCCTCAGAAGGAAAACGAAGACCAGTTTTACCTCTCTGTGCTTCCTTGTTCTCTGGGATCTTGTTCCCATGTGTTCAGGCTGCAAGGCAGCTCTCCAATTGCTTCAAATATGTTTTTTTCCTTTTTATCCTCAACATTTTATTGTGGGAATTTTCAGACATAAACAATGGGTACAGTATTTAACAGTGAACAGCCACGTACCCACAGACAAGATTCTATAGTTTATGTTGTTTTCAGGATTGGCTTGTTTTATGTCCCTCCACCCACCTGTCCATCCCTTTGTTCATGCATCAGTCTATCTTATATTTGATGTATTTTAAAATATATTAAGGACATCAAGATGCTTCCCTTTAAATATGTTAGCATGCATTTTATTAGAAAATTTGGTATTGCTTTAGAGATATTTTTCTCTAGTCACAAAATTTACTAAAACAAATTGCATACATTTTAAGGGAACATAGACTGAATTTTGACAGTGTATAATCCAGACCTCTACCACTCCTGAAACCTCTTTCATTTCCCATGTCACTGTATGACCCAAATGTCTATCATGTTGTACTCTATTCAGTGATAGGATATCATGGTACAATCCAAATCTCTATCACTTGTGCCTCTTTCACGTCATACTTCACTCCCACCATCCCAGAGGCAACAGCTATATAATTTTTTTCACAGTAGATTATTTTTGCCTGTTGTAAAACTTTGTAAGTATGAAATCACATATGATACATGATTTTGTATAAGGCTTCTTTAATTCAATATAATATATTTTTTAAAGATTTTATTTATTTATTTTTAGACAGAAGGGAATGGAGGGAGAAAGAGATGGGGAAAAACATCAGTGTGTGGTTGCCTCTCACATGGCCCTCAATGGGGACCTGGCCTGCAACCCAGGCATGTGCCCTGACTGGGAATCGAACCGGTGACCCTTTGGTTCGCAGCCCACGCTCAATCCACTGAGCTACACCAGCCAGGGCTCAATATAATATTTTTGAAGTTCACCCATATTCTTGTCTGTATCCATAATTTCTTCTTATTTACTGCTGAACAGTATTCCATATATGAATATACAATAGCTTGTTTATCAATTTTCCTACTGAGAGATGCTTGAGATATTTTCATCCTTTGTCTTATTTCAGATCTTAGGGAAAATGCATTCAAAAGATTACCATCAAGTGTTATATTAGTTGCTGCTTTTTTGTAGATTCTCTTTATCAAATTGAGAAAGTTCCCTTATTTTGCTCTGTGTGTGTGCTTTGAACTTAATATTGTTAAATGTTTTTCTGAATCTATTGAAAATATCTGATGATTTTTCTTCCTTTTCTATCAATAGAGTGAATTATATTGATTTGTTTTCAAATGTTAACTGACTTTTCACTACTGGGATAAACCCTACTTGGTCATAATATATATTCTTGAATTCTACTGTTAATATTTTGTTACAAATTTTTGCATTTATGTTCATAAAAGTATTGGCCTATAATTTTATTTCTTTCTTTTTTTTTTTTTTTCTTTTTAAAAAAATAATATCTTGGTCAGTCTTTTCTGTTAGCATTTTACTGGTCTCATATAACAACCTGTGAAGTGTTTTAAATTTGATGCTATTCCTTAAGTCTAGATAGAATTTACCAGTAAAACCATCTTTTCCTGTTGTTTTATTGTTAGGAAGGTTTATGGTAACCAATTTAATTTTTCTAATAGATAAAAGGATATTCAGATAGTCTATTTGACCATTTGTTAGCTCAAATAATTTTTCCATTTCATCTGAGTTGTCAAATTTATCACATAAAATTGCTCATGACGGCCCCCATTTTCCTCTGTACACTGATGAGATCCAAAGGACAACCCTCTTCCATTCCTGATAATGGTGATGTTTTTCTCTTTCATTTTTCTAGACCAGTCTAGCTAGGAGATAACCAATTTTGTTGATTTTTTCCAATAACAAATTTTGGCTGTATTAATTTGTATTAGTTTCACTTCTTCTCTTCTCTTTATTTTTTCTTCTTCCTACTTACTTTTGGTTTGTTTTGTTCTTCTCTTAGTAAATTTCTAAGGTGTGGAATCTTAGGTCACTGATTTTTAGAACTTTATTCTTGTCTTGACTTGAAATTTGTGCCCATGTAAATTCCACCCATCGGGTCTCATTCTCCCCACGGAGCCTTGCAAAACAGTCACACTCTCATGCACATCATGGCCCTCTCAATGTCTAGGTCTTTTCAGTTCCTATTTATTGGATGCCCCTAGGTTCTTGAGATCCACAGTGCCACGGACAGACATTGGTGTTGTTCCCTTACAAGGAAGGACTAAGGAGGTGAATAGGAGAGTAAACAATTCAACCCTAGGATTTATTTATTTATTTATCTATCTATCTATTGCTTTTTTTGCTTTATTGCAAGAAAAAGTTAAAAATTCAATTTTTATTGAAACATTCCCTTAAAAAATAGATTTTCCCCCATTTTTTTAAAGATTTTATTTATTTATTTTCAGAGAGAGGAGAAGGGAGGGAGAAAGAGCAATGTATGGTTGCCTCTCACATGGCCCTCACTGGGGACCTGGCCTGCAACCCAGGCATGTGCCCCGACCGGGAATCGAACCGGGACCCTCTGGTTCCCAGCCTGTGCTCAATCCACTGAGCTACACCAGCCGGGGCCCCCCATTTTTAATACAAGGAAAAGGAGATTAAAAAAAAAAACAAAAAAACAGGAAGAATGGTATGAGGAAAATTCATCCAGGTGGGAATCTTAAAAGGTTATCTATAATGTTATTGAAAAGTAGGATTTACTTAATTCATCCTCCCTCTAAAGAAAGGACCGAACCTATGTCATCAAAAATAGGAAAGTATCCACTTCACTTTTAACCTGTCCTTTACTCTCCGATGTATTAAAACTCTTTTCCAGTTCCTACCGCAACCTTGCCTTCTGCATGTTAAATTAATTTTCTCTTCTTTTGCCAGTAGTGCACAATGCAAACAAAATAAAGAAGATCAAATGTAAAATAAGTTGAAGTAACTAACAAAATGGAGGAAAACAGAAAAGATAAGGAAGGAATTGGAGGGAGGTGGAACATTTTCAGAAGGAGAACAGGAGATGTGCCTGTTTCCCGGGGGTTGTATGAAGAAGGGAGACGAAGAGCAGCCTCCTGGGAGTCAGAAGTTTGGGTTCCACACTGTCACTGATGAGTCTCATTATCTGTGTGACCTCCAGCCAGTCCCTTCATTTTCCTGAGTCTTTATAACCTCCACTGTAAAATGAGGAGTGGCTAGAGGAATGTCAGGCACTTTCCAACAATGAAAAAACATAAGTCGTTCATTCATTCATTCTACATTACAGCTAGTCTGTTTCCCAATTTGAGATATGGAGTGTGGACCAGTGATTCATACTGTGAGTCTCCTGCCAATTATGACTCCACTCATCTTGACCATGGACTCTCCGCTAACCCTGGGAAAAAGACACAATTTTGGGCTTATTAATTTCTATGGATAGAAGGCTACTTCCAGCTTTGCTGTTTAACTCTATTTACTTTATTTTTAATCTTTCCATAACATCACTTGGGGAGATTGATTCAGGTAGGAAAATAATCACTGTCATTTTCTGCGATGTTCTTTTTTCCATTTGCTCCAAAGGAGCTAATTTCATTTTTTGGACTTGTTGAAAACTTTTCACAAAAGACCTTTTAGGCAGTGGGAGAAGGACCAGTGGAATTCTCTCATCCTTGTTTGGGGCAGAGAGGCTGGACATGGTGGAGCAGAGAAATACAAATCTGATGCCTCATGATTACTGTCTTGGCAGCAGCTGTAGATTTGAAAGCTCATTCACAGGCAGGTTTTGAATGCTGGCTTGCCGACTGAGTCTGAGTTCTAAGTGGCATTTAAGTCTATGTCTGTGGTAGAGGAAGAGACATTTGCATGAATGTACATTTGTGACTGGATGGGATTCAAATGAAACATATGTAACAAAACATCAATTGCCCATAATGTTCCAATCCAAGAATCTGTAGTTTCTGCATGGGCATCTACAGACTTATTACTCGTTAGAAACTTGAGGCTTAACTTTTTCTCTGCGTATCTTGATGCTGCAAACACTAGTAGTTTTAATTAAAGGTCTTTCGATCTTTGGAACCTAGCCAATGGCCAGCCCCTTTGGAAAAATGTCTTAGTAACTAGGCACCGTGTGGCTTTCTTTGCCCTGCTGTTGGTGGGAGCGCTCTCATCCAAGGCTGTAGTCATACAGGTGTGTACTGACAGAGGAACCTGCTCAGGAGATGAGTATTGATGGAATCAGTCCTTCCTCCATGTTCCCAGTCACTGTTCTGGTGTGAGTTACGTTCTTTTAGTAAGGCACACAAAGGGCCCAGAGAAGGACCCGGTCCCACTCTCCTCCATCCTCCCGTTTCTTTCCCTTTTTTTACCACTTCAGACAACCTTGAGCCCGGGAGAATTGACTACGGGTACTGCAGCGCTGCTACTGCTGGTCTTGGCTGTGGACTGGAGACAGGAGACCGTGCTCATGTCTGAGCTCCTCTGAGTGATCTTGGGCAAGCTGCTTGTCCCCTCCTTGGCCTCAGTTTCCTCATCTGTAAAAACATCACCCTCTCAAGGTTGGATGGTGTAGCAGGAACAGTCCGTTGAGGTTCAAACGTGTTTTGCCACTCATTCATACCCAGGTATCCTTGGACACATTATGTAAGCTCTTTATACCTCAATTTTTTAAATCTGTGCTATTATTATCTCTACTTTACAGATTTATAAAGTTGATATCTAAGCGGGGACAGGTAACTTGCCTAAGATCACATGGGAGCTCAGACATGAATTCTGTCTCCTGCTCTAGTAATCTAGCGCTAAGGCCAGTATTGGGCACTCTTTGTTGTGTGAGCATTATTTGCATTCTGGATGGGGGCTAAGGACAGCCTGCTCTCAGTGTGGGAACAGGGGCAGGACTATCAGTGAATTGACTGGCAAATATAGTAAACCATCAGATCGGTTGGCTGCAGGGTTGTGTCTGTGTATGCTTGTGTGTGTTGGGGATGATGAAGGTATGTAAGCTTAGTTTAACTTGAACTCAGCTTTCCTTGAACTGTCAACACCTTTTTTTAGTGTTTCCTGGGAACTCTGGGCATACAGTCTTTGAAATAAAAGACTCAGTGACTTATTGCTCCTTTCTTAGTTTCCCTAGACTGCTGGAGAGGAGGGAAGAATGTTTTCAAGGAGATATGGGTAATAGAATGAACCTTCCTTGCCCTCCTCCATGTACTTCACACCTGTCCTGTCAGTGAGGGCTGGTCTTGGGGGCCGGAGGTGAGGACAGGAGGAGTGAAGTGGCTTTTGCCATGTCCTTCCAGCCTCAAATTCTGAAGAGAGATGTGCAGGAGAAGGTACCCATAGGACATATTATTACATGTCACTGTTGCATGCGTGGCTAGACCAGGGACTCCTCTTTCAGGGTAAGGAGCCTCGGGTTCCCATCCTATTTATCCTTAAGTCCTTGGGAAAACTGCACCTTTGTACTGCTACACATTTACTTTTCCAGACTTTTCCTGCCTCTTAGCTACCCAGTAGGGGTAGTAAATGGAGGGTGTGGCCAGAAGACTGTTCTGATCCTTAATCCCACCCAAGTCCCCAAATAGAGATAAAGTACCCAAATGACTTCAGTTCGCAGTGGAAGGAATTGTGGGATGGAAACAGTGCTGGTTTTCCAGTTGGCTTTTCCAGCTGTGAACTTGCATCTTGTGTCCTCCTCCCAGCAGGCCACCGGGAGTGCAAAAGGCAGGCTTCACTCACACTGCCTGTCCTGGCGTGGGGCGGGGGCGGGGGTGGGATAGAAACACTGCTGCCTTGGACTCAGCCGGGCAACTCGCACAGGGAGCTCACCTGGCTGTGGCCTGCAGTCATTTTCACTCAGGATGTCATTCCGGGCCTACTGAAGGTGGCGGAGGGCAGATGATACAAACTCCCAAGTGTATATTCATTAGTGTGTTTTTTTCTTATTTTTATCCCCGGTTATAGAAGAAAATGGGGGTAAGTCCCTTTTACACAGGGTAAAACCAAGAGACTGAAAAGTTCAGAGATTGCCTTAGCTCCCAAGGCAGTGACAATCTCTAGCTCTCTGGTGATTGATTCTCTGGGTAGCATTGCCTTTCATGGTTACTCAGTGTTCTTACAGCATCAATTGGGGCCTAAGCCCCACCTATAATCTTTCATTTCCTCCTAAGCAGTCAACGTTTAGTACCCCGACCCTTGCCGGGATGAAGGAAGTCACAGTGAAAAGACTGCCTGGACCCTGGTAGTCCAACCCTTGGATCCCAGCCTTCTCCTGACGCTGACAGACCCTCTCCAAGGCCTGGCGTCTCTAAGATCAAAAGCGTCTGCAAACTCCGAAACCTCCTCATTGACCCCGATTTTCCACATTCATCTCAACATTCCGTTACGTCTGAAAACAACTGTGGAGGCCTCGAGAAATGGCCGGCTGATGCGTGGACACAGCTCAGCGGACTGTGGAAGGGACGGACTAGTCTCCGCATTTGTAAACCTGAACCTGAAATTGAGATGCTGGCACACGTGACGTGAGGGCAGCCTCCTGGGTATTTTATTGTCTGAAGACAGAATTAATGGCAGTGCCATATCTTTGTCAAACCCAGGTAATGAAACTTTACGAGTTCTTCCCTATGAAATATTTTGTTTATGTCCCATGGGTCTAATTGAATGTTTTTCTTTCTTTTCCTTTACTTTCCCACCCCCACCCTTCCCCTGCCCTCTTTGTCTCTTGAGGCTTACTCCCTTTGGAAATGCATTAGTTACCTAGGAAACCTTAATGTCATTTTTTATGAGTGGAGTTTGGTGCCGAGTAAAGTTAATTTATAGGGTGGTTAGGAATTCATGTCATGACTGGTGAAATAGGAGACTTTATTATGATTTCTATATCCACCTGTGTGGTAGGAATACATACCTTCCCTCTGTCATTATGGGTAATTTCTTGAAACATAATTATGAATATGTATGCCATTTCACAAAATGAGTTGATCCACTGTTGTTCAGTGTAATTCGTTACATTGTAAAATGTAAGCCCTAGAACATAATTAGCAATAAAAACAAACCAATAATATACTAGGCAATCTGTTAAGAGTTGAAGGACATGGAGGAATTTTCTTTTAAATGATGAGGTAGTTCTGCCTTAGAGACAAAGAATGCATAAGATAAGATTTTGAAATCTTTCATCTGTGTCTTTTGTGCTTGTTGAGATCCACATTAGGGAGCTAGATAAAGTCTAGCTTCTGAAGTCTGAGTCCGTACATCCACTACTTCATTCTACTAATGTCTTTCTTTGTCCAAAGGAGAAAATACGTACCCATGAAGTTACATTAATGAAATGTTTAATGTTTTACAAATAACAAACAGGACACGCTTCTTTCTAAAGGTTGAGATCCCTCACCACTGGGGTGGCAGTGTCTTCAGATTAAGGACTCTCAGGTTAGGAGTTAAAGCTCACATTGTGCCAGGCACTGCGCTGAGTGTTTTAAATCAATGAGTTTATTCAGGCCTCATAATCCTCCTGTGAGGCTGGCATTGTTTCTGCCATTTACAGATGGCTTCTGAGAAGTTCAGCAACCTGTCCAAAGACACACACCTCCGAGGTGAAGAAGACAGTGTGGGGCCCAGGTTTGTCTGACTCCAAAATCCGCTCTTTCAATGAGTTCCAGCTCCCTCTCTGTTACTGTATGTTTTTCTGTTTCCCTGGGGAAAGTCACGGAGAAGTTGGAACCTCAGTTTTCTCAACTGTTAATTGTAGAGTGGGAACACAGAGGCTGATAGAATGCGATCTCTAGTATCCCTGCTCCGATTAGAGATCAATGCTGGTGACCGCAGAGCTGTGCTTTCTTGAGATGCAATAACTTTTAGTGAAGACTGGGCTTGCTGAATAAATACAGACAAGTCACACAGTGTCTGTGGACAACTGCGCCCAGTTTGAAAAAGAAAAAAAAAAAAGACTAATGCCTTGCACGTGACCCTCGAGGGCATTTGGGTTGGGCTCAGTTGCTGATTGATGTGATAACTGGTGAGACTGTGGGTTAGCAATGCCGCATCTAATTGTGTGTAGTCATGGGTGGGCAGCCAGGAATCTTCTGAATGCCAGGAGCCAAGGTAGCAGGAAGCCTTTCCTGACCCTTAAGTTCCCAGTCCCTAAGCACACACCTTTGCACTCCCTTTCATTGTTTCAGAATCCTAGACTTTCCGGCTCCATCCACTCAAGCAGCTGTCTGGTGACTGGGGGTGGGGATGGACTAGGTAGGGCAAAAGGAAGTAGCTGCAGCCACTCTGCCAAACTTCTCCACAGTGCCCTCCAGCAGCAGAAGAGGCAACTTGCAAATGTTTTAGGCTCAGCTAAGGTGTGGAGTACAGCTTAGCAATCCCAAAGATGAGAAAGAGAAAAACAATAGGGGAGGACAAATATTCTAGGCTAGCTGTATGATCACAAGGGGAAATAACCAGGCTTGTCTTGCTGCATATGGTCACAGAGGAATGGATCCTTGGAGGCTATTTGGACCAATTTTCTTATTTCCTGGGTCAACATGTCACAGTGAATTATGAACCATATGGGGGTACTGCCCCCCAATACACAGTCCACTTAACTGAAACATCAAATAGATAAATGCTGTTTTTCAGAAGGTAAAGGCACAATTCCTTCTATTTGCATTTTGTTTCTGTTCAGTGTTTCAACCACAGAGTGGTGCTATTGCAAAAGATAAGGGTGGGCAGACCAGGAGCTCTAGAAATTTGCTTTAGGAGAGAGTTTGAAAAGGGGCTTTCAAACACTGGGTCTGGTTTCGGCTCTCACAAACCACTTTCAGGAGCCAGGGCCTTACATTCAGATGCAGCAGATTGAAAACAAAGGTTCAAAAACCTACAAATACAGTCAACAGAGGAAGGGCCAAGGCCACGACCACAGAGTCAACGGGGAGGGAGGTGATTACCTAGTTAATCAAAAAAGACCTCATTCTGGATGGACTTCTGCACGCATTACTGTCTGTGTGGGGTGAACTCACCAGCTTACTTCCCAATTCTGTTCTTTGCTTAAACTATCGATACCACGAAGTTCTTTCTCTATTTAGAAAATCAGATTGGCTTACAAGTCATAATGTTCCGCAGTTCCAAAAGGACTCCCTATTACATACAATAATCTTTTATCCTATCTTAAAAGAAAAAGAAACACCCTTCTACTCCTTTTTCTGGCCGCCCTGTTCTTGTTACCTTGCTACTCCTTGAAGCTAAAAGGAAGACCTGGGTGGCCGCCCTAGTCATCTTTAGAAGGGAGAAGAGAATCTTTTGCTCGGAAGGAGAAAGAGGAACAGTAGAGGAAGAAGCATGTGCCTGTTCAGGAGAGACTGCCTGAACAGTGTCTTCCACAAAGGGCTGGGCTCGCAGCTGTGCGTTTAGGAAAAAGTGAGAAAAGTGGATCTTTCACCCTCTGCCTCTGCCTGGTTCTCTCACTCTTCCTCTCTCCTTCCCTCAGCCCCTCCCTCCCCCCTCCACCCAAAGGCACCGCACATATTTGGCAAGATTAAGGTGTCACCTCTCGTATTACAGGACACGTTGATTGCACGCAAAGACAGACCCACCGGCTCAGGACAAAACCCTCTGCAGTTGGGAGACAATATGAACTCTTCCTGTGATTGCCTAGGTCATGGCAAAGTGAGGCGGCCAGTCAGTGACCGGCATCTGCAGAACAAATCCCGGTCTTAATCTCTCTGCTGCCTTCTCTTCTTTTTCTTCTGATTTTTCAAATTCAGGTTTGCCCCCTCCCTTCCCCTCCTCCCTCCAGACTGCCATTGACCGAGAAGCTGCAGGCCGATCAGCCCGCACATGTTTTTAACCCATTCCTCACTGAAGTGGGAGCCAACCACCTCTTTCTTTCCCATCTTCGGGTTACCGGAGGACCTCGAGCTCCAGAAAAGAGACCCTAGAACTCTGCCAGGGGAACTGACACTGGGCCCTGGATCTCCCCTTTGAGAGCTGAGGGTGGGGGTGGGGTGGGGTGGGGGGCAAGGGCGGGAAGTGGAGGGAGGGCAAGGAGGCGGGCCAGAGCAAGGGGAGAAACCCAGAGCCTAACAGAGCACGCCCAATCCAGCCTTCATGTGGCTGTGTGCCGGGTGGAGGGAACAACTCGGCAGCCTGGTCTGGCCCGGAGGAGGACTTGGACATTTTGGCCGGAGGGAGGCACTGAAGGAGGACCCTATTCTTCGCAGGGACCGCGGGAGGTGCCGCTCCTGGGCCTCGGTGGGCGCTTCTGGCCGTTTTCGATGTGGCAGCCTCCGTCAGCCAGGATAATGATGAGGCAGGTACAATCTATCTCGTACGAGCCCCCAGACTCCTCACCCCTTCCCGGCGCCGCGCAGCCTCTCTCCATGTGGGCTGCGGCCTGATTGGGAAGGCAGAGTGCCGGCTCTTCTCGGTGTGGGACCCACTTTTCAAACACGTCACAGAAATTTGGATTTTTTGAACCCGGACCCTAGCTGAAACAGAGGGTGGACTGTTGATTAGACACCTGGAATGGCAGGGCAGGGAGGAGACGGGGTACGTACTCACTTCCCTCCCCCAGCGGCGCGCCGAGTCAAAGGTCCTGGAAAAGATGGAGTGCGCAGCGGCCGGGACGGCGAGGAGAGCGGAGGGGTTCGGAGACGAGCTCCGCCACGCCACGCCCCGGGGAGCGGGGCAGGAGGGAAGCAGGAGTGGAAATGCCGCTCTGAGGCTCTGGATTTCTCGCTGACCCCTAAGTGACCCCCCCGCAATCTCTCGTTGGCAAGTTGGTGAAAGCAAGATGACTTAACTCGATAAATTTAGAGAGAACGGTCAGAACAAGTGGGGGTCTAACGGGCAGCTAAAATCATCTCGAAATAAGAGATTTTGCTCCCCCACCCCATTCCGTTCTTCGAAAAATCTACCAGTGGGGAAGTGAGCGTCACTACTTTTCGAGGTCTACTAAGAAATCTGTTTGTTTCTTGCCTTTCTGCTTCCCGCGCTGTCCCCTCGTGCAGACTGGTGGGTGCTGGGCGGGTGCTCAGCTGCAGGGCCCGAACCTAGTTTGGAGACCGGGGCTTAGGAGAAGTTGGAGGCTGGGTGAAATGGGAGGCTCCGATCCATCCCGCTCTCCGCTCACATCGCGCGCGCACACCCCCCCCCCACCCCTCACCCCAACCCTTTCTCCCCCACTACCTCTCTGATTTGATCTCCTTTGACCGCCCGCACAGCGCTCTTCGCACTGGTCCCCACGAGCAGGCACCACGCTCGCTGGGGAGCGATTGCCCTTGGGCGTGTTCGTGGTGTGGGGTGGGGGAAGGAGTGATGGGTGGGCTAGATAGGGGGTGGGAAGCTATCTGGAGCTGGAAGGGTCTAAGGTTTGGAGGAGGAGTTTACACATTAGACCCAAGCCGCCCAGAGGAAAGGGGCAAGAAAGGCCCTTCTGCTTAATAAAGAAAATCTTAAATAAAAAAAGAAAAAAGGAAGAGCGAAAAGAAAATTTTAAGAAAAAGAACAAATAAGACAGGCTGGAGAGATTAACATGTAAAATGTATTAAAAAGTTTAGTATTTCGTTTTTTCCCTTGGATCTCTAAAAGGGACATCATGGGGGAGACTGAACCAGACGACTCATCTGGAAGTTTTCGGTGTTTTTCTTTAAGAGGGGCTAGGAGGAATGGCCCAGTCCTCCCACTGCCACTCAGACCAAGTCGGGGGGAGGGGGACGCTGGGTGCAGGCCCGCTACGCGCGCGACCCGTCGGCCGCGGGGGCGGACGCCGCGGCGCGCAAGGGGTTAAGGCGCTGAGCGCGGAGCCATCTGGCTGGGTTGGCTGGTTATAACCGCGCAGATTATGTTCACGGGACTCAGAGTTGAAGGCTCCTCTCCCTACCGAACAGCTCCGCGCGCGGCCCTGCGAGAGAGCCCGGAGCAAGTACTTTCCTCCCTTTTCTTTCTTCTTTTTTTTCCCCCTGCTGGGTAGTGGCGGCGGTGGGTTGGGGGAGACTTTGAATGACCAAGTTTGCGTCCACCTTTCTCTTCATGTCGATGTCCCTGGAAACAGTCACACGGATGCCATGGTTACTTCTGCCACGGTAAGAGGAGGAGGGCACGTTGGGTGGGCAGGTTCTGGGCTTGGGGGCCTCGTGGGGTTTTTTTAAGTGGAGTAGCGCGGTGGCCCTAACTCCGCGGCCCGCCCCACCCCCAACGCGCTGCACTCACTTTCCCGGGCTTGTGCCTTCCCCGAAGTTTTTGCTGGGATCAGCCCCGGCCGAGGCGCTACCACAGCACCCCATACACACACACGCACACACACGCACGCACGCACACATACACTTCTCCCCACCTCCACTCTTTCGGCCCTCAGCGGCCCAAGAAACCTCCCATATCTGGGAAAGTGATCAGTTTAAGGGACCTGGATTGGAAACGAAGGGCGGAGGCGAGGGGAAATGGGGGCGACGGAAGGGCAGGGAAGGGATTCAGCAGAACTGCCACCCCCCTCCCCAACACACGCGGGTGTTCCTGCAGAGAAGGCTCCCTGCGCATCCTGTAACAAAGGGGGGTGACCGACAGATCCCGGGCAGGGACGGGGCGAGGTGCCGCCGGCACGCCCCCCGCGCCCCCAGTTCCTAGCCACCCCGAGTTCTCCGCACTGCTAGGCTGCCACTGCTGAGGCGTGGGCTGGGGGAGGGCACTGGGATCTCCGGACCTGGAGGGTCGCTTCCAAGTTTGGGGAGTTGAGACTCCTCACCCGGCGCGACGTACCTGCTCTGGAGTCCCTGTGCCTCCGCGGAAAGCTTTTTTCGGAAACGAGCCCGCACTCGGGGCACGTCTTGGCCAGCGGCCACCCCACCCTGGGTCTCTGCGCAGAAGTCGGAGCTCCGTGCGCGGCCGCGGCATCTGGGACCCGGCGGAGTAGCGGGGGTCATGGGGGGACCGGGCCATCCCTGGGGAAATCCTCGCGGTTTCTCCGAATCGGCTCTAGGAATTTGAGGCGGAGATGTGGGAAGGCCGGGACACCAGGGGACCCGCGGAGCCAGGTCGGAGTTAAAAGGACTCACAACGGTCCAACTCGCTTCATTGCCCCAGAGCTCTGTTCATAATCGTTATGAAATTTGGGACGATTGGGAGTCAAAAGTTTGGGGGAAGAGGGGCTGGGTGGGGGAGGGGACTCTGCTGTGGCTTTAGGGGGCCAGTGGGTGCGCTGCTGCTTTGGGGGAGTCGGGCTGCTGCGTTCCTCATCCGCGCTTCACAGGCACGGAACCGAGAACCCTTCGCGGATTAGTGAGGATCCCTCTCATTGGATCTGTGGCTCCGGGGATTCCAGGAGGAGGAAACACCGAACCTGAACCTGACCGCCTCTTCTCGACCTCTGGCGGCGGGCGGCAGGTTCAGAGTCTGAGTGGAGGCAGCTGCGTAGACACAACCGGAGGGCTGGACTCAGAGCTGGAGAGCTCGGAGACTGCCGCCCGTGGACTTGTTTATGTGCGCGAAGAGCTGGGGGCGGGAGCTGGGTGGAGGCGGGGGCTAAAAGGGGGTGGGTGTCACTCCTGGAGTCTGATGTTTGCAACTCAGGCGATTATAGAGCGTGCTGGACGACCTGCTTTTTAATAAAGAGATACCCTCTGCCTCTCTGCAGAACAGCGAGCAGGAAAAACATCTAAGCTCTGTGCCCTGAATGTCAGCATGGGAACTTACCGGTCCGTTCTGCTTTCACGGCACTCAGAAATTCTCCAGCACACGCAGCCTGTCCCGCTTCGGCCCCCAATTCCTTCCTGGCTGTTGCACAAAGGAAGCTGAGCACTAGAATTCAGGGGATAAAGATCCAGCAGCCTCTGTTTAGGGCTCAAACACTGAGACCTGGCTTTGGGAGTGGGGTGAGATGAAAAGAAAATCAAGTTCTGTGAACAGTGTTGGAGGAAAGTTGAAAGACTGGGGGCGGGTGGGTTGCATTTGGGGGTGTGTGTTGGTGAGGACTGCACTGGAACTGGAATTTGGGGTCTGCTTTCCTGTGGAGGTTAGATCGGGACCCTTGGTTGCTCTGTTTGGTCGGGGAAGGAGGTTTTTGGAAAGTTGCCTGAGGTTGTGTTTCAAGAGGTGGCCAGAGCGCAGGAGCTCCACCCTGTCCTGTGCTCCGCGGAGGTGCTTCTGAGCACTCTGCGAGGGGAGCATATGTGTGACTAGCAGGAGAGGAGAGCATGCGGGAACATAGGTGTAGCTAGTGAGAAATCTGTGCCTGCGAAGGGTGTTGGAGCAGGAGGAGAGAGGTACAGCGTGTTGAAGGCAGATGGCGTGTGCACGCCTGCACAGACACACGGAGTGGGTGTGGCGTGGGAGGGCGGCTAGGCTGTGTGTGGGAGTGAAAGGTGGATGTGTGTGGCAGGTTGGCCGCCTGAGGATTACTAAAGGGACGTGTGTGGAGGTGGGGGAAGATGATCTGAGAAGAGCGAGTGTGAACTTTGCGAGTGTGTGTTGTGAACTTTGGCTGGGTGTCAGTGAGGTGTGTGGGAGGTAGAAAACGTGGCTCAGACTCTCATTATTGGAGAGACTTGTCAGGGAAGGATGCTGGGTTGGTTTTTGCCTCCTCCCCCTCCCCATTTCCCCAGACAGGAGGGAATTGGAGACAGCTTAGAATGAGGGATGATGTACATTTAAGAGGAAAAGTCCTCTGTGTGTTGGCACTGAGTGGGGGGCGGGGAGGATGCAGGCGTAGGATTGGAGCAAGTGGAGGAATATGCTTTGCATAGCTAGTGGCAGAGATGCATGTAGTGTTATGCTGTATAGTAGATTTCTTACTTAATAAGAGGAATTCACTGTTGCCAATTGATATTGGCTATCAATTAAAATTTATGGAATGACTACTGGATGCTCAGCTCATTGCTGGGTACTGGGCCATGGCACAGTGCCCTGGAAACATTCCTTCTTGGAGCTCAGCTGACTGCTGCAATTTTGCCAAGAGGAATGAAGGGAGCTCGATGCTAGTTGAGGTTTCTTCAAGAACTATAATTCAGTTTTTAGAGATGTTTATGGATCTTGGGGGCCAAAGGGGTGCTGACTTGAAATATAGATGTGGTTTTGTAAAAAGAGGACATAAAGATGGGATGATGTACAGTTTTGTGTGATGGGGACGGAGCTGAAGCGTGTTACTGTGTTTCTTGTAGGGGTTGGGAGCTGGGAACTGGGGTGGGGGGTGCCTCAGTCCAGGCCAGAATGCAGGTCCCTATACATTTGAGGGGTGAGTTTTTGAGTGGGAAGTGCCTACTTACTAGCAGGAACAAAACGTGACATGTGGAGCTGCAGAAGGGTGAAGCGCTGATCAGGGAAGATGTGATTGTTAATCTTGATGTTTTCTGGGCTGTGAGTGTAAAAGCTAGCCCAGTGTGTGTGTGATTGTGTTCATGTGCCCACATACACTATGAAGCCGGAGTTAAGTAACTGGGAGAAAGTTGGCCATGAGGATAGGAGTGATGTATATTCCGGCTCTGTGGGGGGTGGCTTTGTTTTTGTAGGTGTGTCTGAGGAAGGATGCTCAGATGTACATCTTAGGTTAAAAAAAAAAGATATAGATAAAAGAAGAGCTGTAGGCTTCGGAGCCTCTGGGAGGTGAGGGGAACGTGACGTTGGTTGGATTCAGACCCTGAGAGAGCTGGTGAGGTGTCTGCACCAGAATGGGGACAGGGGTGCGCTTTGACCACACGCACTTGCTTGTCGAGACCAGGTGACAGGGAACCTCGCTTGTTAAGTTCTAACCGTGTGAGAGCACATGTCTGGGGGGACTTTATCTGACTCATGACCTTTTTGAATTTATAAAATGATAGCTGTGCCATTTTGAGGTTCAATTTTATTTTTCTGGGAAAGCATCTATATGAGAGAGCATTAATATAGGGTTTGACCTTTGGTCAGATCTGGCGGCAGATATTTCTGAGGGTGGTGGGGTGGGGGTGGAAGACTCTGCATTGGGAATGTCTTGGTTCTCATCCTACTCGGCCACTGTGGAGCAGTGTGACTTCGGGAAGTTTTTCTCATCTCTCTGATTCTCTGTTTTGTTTTTTCCTTTTGCAAAATGGCAATGTCTGCAGTGCCTCAGGGAGGAAAGTTCACTTTGCTTTTCTCCCGGTCAAAGGTTGGCGTGTTTAGGAATCCAAAGCTTTACTCAGAGAAGAAGTCTAATCGAATACAAGCGCCGGCATGTATATGAACTATTGTAAAAATGGGATCTGTGCATCTTGCCCCTGACAGTGCAAGTTCATAAAATGGTCCTAATGCCCTCTGCATGACTACTGCTCACCCACCAGGTGAATGGGACTTTCTTTAACTGCCTCAGCTTACTCATCCATTAAATGGAGGCAGCCAAACCTAGATTATAGTTGATGGAAATCTGCCTTCATAAAAGGTTGTCAGACTGTTTGGAAGAAAGGTGGCCCCCAAATCCATGTTATTAATTGTCAGAAACAGACATCATCTGGTTCTTTAACATGAGCTGTGCAGAGCATGACGCCAAAATGAATGTGACTTTGAGAAGGGAGAAAATAGTCATTGTCCTTGGCATATCAGAATAAAAGAGGAGCAAAGTCCAGCCATCCTGACTTCCTATGAAGGACTGTTTCCCTCTAAACTATGGGTCCTCGGCAGGCAAGAGCCTTCAGGTGTGTGGAATGCGCGCACCCAGTGCAGCAGGTTGGTGCAGCCACGTGCCCCGGAGAGAGAAATGGAGGCACAGGGGCCAGGAAACCCACGGAAGCCTCCGAGTCCTCCCAGAAGTCAGCACGTGCTGTCGGCTCCTGGCTCCGAGTCAGGCTCCCATCCTTGCGTTCAGTGGCCATAAATAGTCAGGAGCTAAGCTATTTCCATGAGGCACTAAACCAATTCCGTTGCTTTTCTTGGCGAGATTGGGCCAATTAAGTTGATTGGAAGAGGTCACTGCTGATGGGTCTCACATTCCCCAGGCGGGACAGGCCAGCAGAGTTTAATTACACAACATTTCCCATCTCTGCAGTTCCACTCCCAGATGGATCAGATGTTCGGGCCTCTCCGCTTCCCCTCCACTCAGGACGACTAATTGAGCAGGCGGCTTCTGCTCCAGGCTTCTCCAGACCTTTTCCTGAGCGGTGACTCCCACCCCCACTGAAGGGAATGTAAATCCACGTGTTGGCTGAAGTGGGAGAGGGGGGTGAGACCGACACTAAAGATCTTTAAAACCCACCAACCGGCTTCAAGACCTCACCAGCTGCTGTTTTACTCTTTAATGAGCCAGGCAGTTTCTGGCAGTGGATTGAACTAATGACCGTAGCTAGGGTTTTAGATTTAGTTTTATTTCAAATTGAGTTTGTTGGAGAAGGACCAAATCTTCTACTGGAGACAAGCCTAAGCCCCGTGTGGTGCTGCTGATAAGGTCTGTGGATGTACATTGTGCATGGATAGGCGTGTGCAGAGTGAGAGGAGGGCACGGAACGTGTGTGTGCTGGGAGACAACGTGAGCATCGGAGTGGCCCTGGGTGAGCAGGAGACATCTGTAGAGCATATGTTATGGGTGTCAGCTATATGGGTGCCTGGCTCAGATAGAATTGTCTTCATTTTGCTTCTTGCAGAAGGGCCGGCTTGTGGAAAAAGTCAGAAGCAACAACTTTCAGCTCATTTGTGTAGGGAGATAGAAGATATATGAGCTTTTAAGAAATAAGAAGCCAGTGTAGATAGTACCTCACTCTTGCCCAGACAGATTTCTGTAAAGATCAAGGCTGGACAAAGGAAACTTTTCAGAGTACCCCCTTTAAAAGCTGTGAAAGCACATGTAGATGGCCTAAGATCTTTAAAGTATTTGTTGTTGTTGTTGTTGATAGTTTTCCATAATTCAGCCTTTTATTCTATTCCAAAATACCAAGAGGCATGCCCCCCTGTGTGGTCAGAGTGCAGCGGCTCTTTCCTGTGTTCATCTGCACCATGGTCCTTTTCAAGTGATCTGCACTGTGAGCCACCAGAGGCTGTCTGTGTCTCCAGGCATCCTCGCAGGACAAACCTCTGACTATAACTGGTTTAGCTGGAGAAGAACAGATTTTGAAGTGGAATTGGGTGGGGTCTGTTGTGGTTGCTCACATTTTAACAGCATTTCCAGAGAAGGCGTTTGTTGAGCCCCACATATTTTATGGACTTGTTCAGACAGTGATTTTTGAATGGATAAAGGTTCTTGCTCATTCAGGGCCAGAGCTGTAGATAGCTTACTGATTTCAAGAGATGACAGGCTAGGGTGATCTTAAATAGCATGGGGCAGCAGAAAGCCTATTGACTTGGAGGTGGGGGATCAGGTTTGGAGTTAAACTCTGTCAGAAATCAGCTGTTGTTTGATCTTGGACATTATCTTGCCTTTGATTTACCCATCTGTAAATGAAGGGCTTGAGTTAAATGATCTCCAAGTCCCATTCCAACTCCACCACGCTAGGATTCCGCAGCCGCCCTTTCCTCCTGCTCAGTCAGTGCTAGTATGTCTTGCTTGAAGTGCGTCTTGGCACACCCTAAATGAGCTCCTGTTTTTATCTTTGGGGAATGGCTGAGTCAAAGACAGAAAGTCATGCAAAGAGTTTGCCGTAATGTTTTGTTTTGGCCAAGAATGCTCCTGAAGTTGGCTTAGCCTGCACAGTGCATACGGAGCTGAAAGAGGTTGGGTTTGGCTTTCTGGTAGGCCTGATGCTGATTAATCACCTGGCTCCCAGGTAAACGCCTCTTAGTGTCAGTGTTTCTAAGATAAGGACCCACCTTTAAGATGATTGATGATGATAATAATAATTAATATTTGAGTGCTTACTGAGTGCCAGGATGATTACAAATAGTGTATGGCATTCATTGTCTCACTGCCCGAGTTAATCTCATTTACGGATTGGGAGGCTGAGATGATGTGAGGTTAAGGGACGTGCTTATGGTTATACAACTAGATGCTGGCATCTGGCTTTCTGTGCTGAAGCCTGTGGCCATCATCCCAAGGCCATCACCTGCCAGTGAGATTCTGTTTTCTGCACTCTGTGGTGTCATCCAGATGGGAGGTTGTTTGATAGCCTTCTGCAAAGTCTATCACCCCACAGGGAAACCTGCTCCACTGGAGGATTCATTTTCACTTCCAAGACAAATGTTGAGGTTTTCTAGCCACCTGCTGGCAAGCATGTGTCAGATCTGTCTTAGCTCCCATTGGCCTCCCCCTTTACTTCCCATTCTGTTGACAAGAGAATCTGCCCTTCCAGAATGGGGGTATTGATTTAAGCTACAATTGCCTCCTTGCGAACTCTATAAGCATGGAGCTGGACATCTGGTTTTCATCCCCACGCCCACGAGAGGTGGTAGGTCCCAGCATTCTTGAGTCCTGTGATGAGGATTGCACAGAATCAAAGTAAAAGAAAATCTGAATGGAGGCCATGAGGGCTTTTCAGAATTTGGAAAATGGCTTTCCTTGATAGGCCAAGGAATTCCCTCCACTTACACTGGGGCCAATGTGAATGTAGGTTTTGGGTTTTTTTTTTTTTTTTCCTAAGAGGTTAGGATCAGAGGTCACTGCTAAGGACTGGGGTCCCTAGGCTCTATTGGGTCAGAACAGAGCAGTTGTAGAGTCCTCCAGCCTTGGCACTTGCCTGCTGCATGCCCTTCCCTGGGCAGTGCCAGAGGCAGAGCAGCCAGAAGGGCGCTTGGGCTGCATGTGCCGTCTCTGAGGGTATGACTGAAGGCTGTTCTTTCTCCCCCACCTCATTCTCATCTTCAAGGCAATTAATGAGAATGACTTTGTTTTGTTGCTTAAAGGTATTGCAATGTGCAAATAAATGTGAAACACTAATGTAATGCTGGTGAGGTTATAGGTGCTCCAAAAATACACATTAACTTGGTTTAAAATAACTTTTTATGTGTCAAATGATGCATTTCTTCTATATATGATGACATAGCTCTCCTATTATGATCTTTTAGTGATAGCCAGGTCCTTGAAATTTACTGCCTCCTTTCCTCTGTTTCTGGGTCTAAGGCCCTGACATTTAAAAATATCCTCCTCCTCTGGTTCCAAATGATTCTCTAGGGAATATGTTTCAAATTCTCAGTCTAGGATTATTTCCATCCTGTGTCTAGGAGACTTACTCCTGATGGTTCATAGGGCATGGCCCCACTACCACTGGGTTCAAGTGGGAAGTGCAGCTCTGGATATCACCTGATTCCCAATAAGTGTGTCTTGTGATTGGGATGGAGCCCAGCTGTCCTGACACCCAGCTTTCCATACTCCTCTTTGCAAAGGACTCAAACTAGCTGTGTGACCTGGAGCAAATCACTCTCCCTCCAAGGGCCTCTGTTTCCTCTTCTGGAGAAGGAGGGGCTTGGATTCAGCAGAAGGTCAAAAGGACTCTGCCAGTTATGACAACTCACACATTCCGTGATCCCGCTGGTCCCTGAGGCTCACCGTAGCCCAGGCCTGGGATTTCCAGGTATCCCGGCTGTCCTGGAGGACTTCCATGCAGAAACGTGGTGGGGAGGAGGAGGAGGAAATTAAGTTATATGGTGCCAGATAAGTTATTGAACATATGGATGAGTGTATGTTTATAACGTGCTGAAGAAACAAGCTTGACAGATTTGTGGCGGATCTTGAATTGGAAGCTGGGAGCATAGGGAGAGTTTTATGTGGGATAACATTATCTGTGGGTAGCTGAATTCAATAAGCTAAATCAGAAAGATCCCGAACTGTGAGCAAGGAGACCAGATGCCCCCCTAACTCTTCCAGAGACTGACTGTGCTTTGGGGGAGTCCCTGAACCACACCGGGTTTCACTTTCCTCGTGTGTTAAGTGAGTGGTTAAGGGCTACTGGTTCTGGTAATGCCTAAAGTCTCTCCTGCCTCATCATCTATTGTGGGAATTGGGAATTAGTAGAAAAACCTGAATGGATAATTCCATCAGGGGATGTGGCTTCCATGTAGACAGAAATGTCCTTTGATTGCAAAACTATACTAGTGGCAGGAATATACATCTGCTCTCGAACTGGAGACGGCCTTACAGGACACATTCTGTGTGTACCGTGGGTTTACAGCGGTCTCCCCTCCATCTCCACCGAGGACATGGAAATCATCCTTCATATCTTTGTTTCACCGTTACCTTCTCTGGGCAGCTTCCCTGCCTTCCCCAGAGAGCCTGGGGCTCTTTCACCAGCTTGAGGTGTTTTTTTTGTTTTGTTTTGTTTGGGGTTTTTTTGCATTTATATCTTCTCACTAGAATATGATCTGGTCTTTTCATCTTT
This sequence comes from Micronycteris hirsuta, assembly GCA_004026765.1. Classification (NCBI taxonomy): domain Eukaryota; kingdom Metazoa; phylum Chordata; class Mammalia; order Chiroptera; family Phyllostomidae; genus Micronycteris; species Micronycteris hirsuta. Next base: position 110,821 of record PVJI01000747.1, read on the forward strand.
GTGTCCCCCCAGTACCTCGAACAGTGTCTGCCCCAGAAACGACTTGGAGGAATGAATGCACGGTGGGTCGCAGTGATTGTGCAGAGGTTCAGAGAGGTGATGCGCTTGCCAAGGCTCCAGAGCCCTGTTCTTTGTGCCTCCATGCGGCCTGTCCCAGGCCTGAGGTCATGAAGCCTGCTCGCCTGGAAAGGCTGTTCTTTCTCTAGTTGGAGACCCCTCCCCTCCATGGCTTAGTCTGCTTAGCTCTTCTGCAAATTTGGACTCTTAGCCAAAGGGGAATTGAGTGTCATTGCACATGAATTAGAGCAACTGATGTCTAGACACTTGGAAAGCACACGTCGGAAGATTATTCGGTGAGCAACCTGTTGGTAGCTAAGTCTCAGGCCTGTGATGATGGAGAAGATGCGAGGCGGATGCTGATTCTGAGGGTCTAGAATTTGGTGAGGGAGACAGATGGGTACATCAGTGTCCTCCAGGGAGGGGCAGTGTGAGCCTGGAATGTCAAGTGCAGCGGTCCCACTGGAGCGTTGCTTTTTAGTGTGAATGTGACAGAGAGTCCTCTTGGCCAGGAGCAGGCTGAACGGTCCATGAACAGTCTTCACGTTGGCAGGATGGTGGTTTTCTTGTCCCCAAATTCCCAATGTCAGACCAAGTCTCTGAGCATCTCAGAGCCCATTGTGATATGCGCCCCTTGGTTGTTTGTGGGGAGAGCTTGGGGAAGGTGCACGTTGCACAGGATGAGGGCTTGCATGTGCAGGTGTGCGCGCTCACAGGTATGGTTTTCAGAGGTATCCTGCTCACAGCTGCGGCCCGCGCAGACGGGAAGCTGGGTCTGCCTGGGGTGCCTAAGCTCTCAGCTTCTCCCTGCTGCCTCAGTGCATATTGTCTCTGTGCCCGTTTCTGACACAGGAACAGACTGCCATCTACTGTCCACTTCTGTCCTCCGAGTCCCTCCTGCTTTGTGAGCTCCTCAGCATTTTTTTTCATGTCCTGTTTTTAATTGGTCCAGATACCAGGAGAAATGGGATAGGCATCATCAGGTCCTTATTTAGTGATCTTTGGAATTTAGAAGGGAGCCTTTAAAAAACGTAACACATCTGTTAGATGTTTTTCTTATTGACTTAACAAAAGTGTTATTTTAAGGGGGCCTCCTGTCTTTCCGGATTCTTCGGAACCTCTGTGCCAGGTCCCATGTGGAGCAGCAGGAGGTGAAAGGCAAGCCCCACCTTTGTGAACCTTGTACTCTCACTGAGAGGTCAGGACAGACTTGCGGAGAAATAGACCATAGGATGGGGCAGGATATGTTTGGTAAGTGGCACATGAGTGGCAGGGACCACAGAGGCTCTGGAAGTTTGGAGGAAGGAGAAGTCCTTGCAGGCTGGGGTGACTGGGAAAGACAAGGGTGGGCAGGTTTGATCAACCCCAGGGTTTGGAGAGAGTCTTTGGGGGAGCTGCGGGATGTCACAGAACAAGCTCTGCAGGGCGGGTTCTGGGGCCCAGAGGCCTGAGGTCCTCCCCCTGTGGCCCGGGGCTGTGGGTCTGTAGTCTCAGTGTCCTCCCACCCCGACCCCGCATCAGGTACCACACTTGCACGCAGTGGGAGGTGGCTCTCGGTTTCCAGCTTGTCAAGGTGCAGTGGAGCCTGAGTCCCACCTGGGTCCCACGCAGGGAGGGCACTCAAGGTATGGTCCTGTCCCAACAACCCCTCACACATTCTCATACTTTCTCTCTCTTCCTGAGCAATTTTATCCAAGAGCCAAGGAGTAAGAGGGAAATGTCAGAGGAGTGCAGTGCCATAGAAATACGAGGAGGTGAACGGCTGCAGGAGGGTCTGCCAGGCTGCTGCTTCTGTCCACGTCTGCCCCGGACCTTCCTTCAAAAACATACCCATATAGTACTTGAGTCAAAGATAGAAACTGCAGTAGTGTTAGTCATAGCTGAAGTGTAAGGTTCCTTCACACTAGAATTTCTTTTACCATTCATTGCTTTATGGAGTTTTTTAAGTACCCGAGACTTTGATGGTTGTGGATTAAAATGGGAAAAACGTTTCATAACACATTCTCATATTTCTTTCTCTCTCTCTTTCTTAGCATTTAAATAATCACCAGGGAAATCTTCAGTGTGTTTATTTCTTATTCTTGTCTGTGTGTCTGTGTGTCCGTGTGTCTGCGTGTGTGTGTGTGTGTGTGTGTGAGAGAGAGAGAGAGAGAGAGAGATTTTAGATTGCGGTCTATTAGCAAGTCTAGGAAATCAAGTTGAATTTGGGTTGGGTTACTGGTAGAGAGACTTCAGCTTGTCACGATAATCCTCTGACATTTCCTTTTTTACTTTTTGGCTCTTGCATGAATTGGCAATATATCGTCCCAGTCCCCCCGCCAGTGTTTACATCTCCTTTAGGGGCTGCTGTATAAAATTACTGTCTGTCTGCTGCAAGCTCCTCAGCTCTTGGAGGGACCGCTCGACAGAGGCACAGTCCAGGAGAGAGCCATTAGAGCAGGTCTGACTTTTGACTAAGAGGAAAAGAAAATGTTGGGGGATTGGAGAAGGATTCCAGCAGGTTTTCTTGTTCTTCCCGGTGGCGCAAGGATGTCTGTGACTCTCGTCCGAAGAGAGAGAGTCTCAGGGGCTGGGATAGAGACAGAAAGGGAAATTCTTCCAAGAGCAGCTAGAGTGGAGGGAGATCATCTGTTCCGAGCAATGGAGGTGGAGCCAAAGGACCCCAGGAAATTCCTGGGAGGTGTTCTGATGGCCTGTGATGTGATTTGTAGTCGTCAGTGAAAGTAGAAGGAGGTGGGAGAAGGGAGTTTCAGGTCTGGAGGCAGGTGGAAAGAGGCCCTGAAGTGAGAAAAACTTGGACTAACAAAACTAAAAGCAGTGCAGGTAGGTGAGGCACAGTGACATTCATGGGGTGGTGCGCCCAGGGAGGTGGGGAGTAGGCAGGCACCAACGGTGGGGGCGGGGCTTTCTCTCTACCCCATGGGTGATGGGGAGCCATTGAAGATTTAAAGTTGACATGGGGCTGGGCACAGTCAGGCTTTTGTTTGAAAAAGCTCAGTCTGGCTGCAGTGAGGAAGAAGGCTCTTGGTAAATACAGTTGTGCAATGAAACAGTGACTGTCGGTTGGACTGATGGGAGAATGAGTGAGTGAGTGAACAAATGAATGAGATGTAGAAGGGGGCTGTCAAGACTTACTGTATCTCTGATTACTCTGACCAGCGCTGGCTCCTGGGGAGAGTAAACCAGCCTGTGAGGATGGGTGTGGTGCCAAGAAGTGGATGATTAGCTCTAGATGTGGAAAACAGGGACTAAAATACTAACTCTTACTGCTGAGAGTTTAGGGTGGTTGGCAGTGGGGGGCGGTCTCCCAGCCTTAGAGCTTCTTCTAGCATTCCCATACCAACTGGATTTCATTCAGGAACAGAAATGAAAGGGGCTTTGGAGTGGTACCCCAGAACGTCTGAACCTGACAGTGACTTGCTCCAGAGGGGGCTGCTTGCATTTCAAAGGCTCAGAGTGGAATGTGGACAGACACGAAGGTTTCTGGGGCGTCCGAGGGAAGAAAGCCAGATTCCCGGACATCAGCTGCCCCTGTAGATGATTCCTGTAGATTTATGTGCGTGTGTGCACACATGCACATATGCACGTGTGAGTTTCAAAGCCCCCAAACAATTACCAGTTCTACAGAACTTCTTTTGCCAGTCGTGGATCTATGAAGTTACTTGCACGGCCACGCTGCTTAGCATATTTAAGGAGAGTGTGGTGACAGTGACACAGACAGACACCTGACGAGCCTTCCAACAGCTTGGGATATGGGAACATACACACGCCCCCTGGTAAAGCCAAAGGAAGGTGGGACCTTACCCATCTTTTAACTTTGGCCAATGAAAGTTGAATATCTAGGGTTGGGACAGAGGCATCTGTATTTTTTAAAGCCTATCACGTGATTCCAATGTGCAGCCACGATTGAGAACCACTAGCTTACAGCGTGACCCCTGCGCCTGCCCCTGCCCTCTGCCACTCTGTCCCGGCCTCTCCCGCCCTGCGTGCTTGTGAGAGCTCCCCGTTTAGTTAAAGTGCTTGGCTCATTTGAGCTGAGCTCTCCTGCTCCCTATGTGCCCAGCGTTTGCTTCCAAAACCGGAGACCAGGAGGGCAGGTCGCAGGTGCTCAGAAGATTCTGAAGTGTCCCCCCCCCCGCCCCCATCTACTGAGGGGGAGATTGAGGGTAAACGGTAGGGAGCAGGAGAGAGAAGGAACATAGACCAGCATTCCCAAGACATGAATGCAGGTACTTTTATGTTCTTGTATGTGTCTAATTAGTTCTCCAACCGCCCTCATAGGCAGATGTTACGTCAGGCCGGAGGGCACAGTCTCCACAATGCGTTCAGAATGCGAAATGGTTTGCAGTCTCTGAAGGACCAGTTTCCCTGTGAATATGCACAGCAGTCAGCTCCTACTCTAGGCTTAGCCATGGGCCAGGCTGCTCCTGTCAGGCACTGGCGGCTCGATGGGAAAGTGAGCACCTCTCTTCCATTTCAGTTCAGTTCAGTTCAGTTCAGTTCTTGGATGGTGCTTCCAAGAGGCCCAGGCTGAGGACCTGCATCAACCAAGGGGCCTCCAGGTCAGAAAGCAGTCATTCTCCTTCCCCCTGTTTTCCTGTTGGAGGTCCGGGCTTGCAGGAGGGCTTCGGAGTGGAAGGTCAGAGAAGGAAGCTAAAAATCAAGGTCTGAAAAACTTGGGAAGGTCTGAAAAGGCTACGTTTGCAACCACATATAACCCGAATAGTGAAGGGGACCGTGAGGAATCATTGCAATCCCTGGGTTTCTCATTTACAAAAAGACATTCCTTCACATGCTGTCCGGCAGGCTGGGGCTGGGTGTCTCACATCCATTGCTAAGTGCGTGCTCCCGGCAGCATTTCAGATTTGGGATTCTCCTGACTGCTGCGTGGCCTAAGTGTGGTTCAGGAACTGCAGTGTGGTGGGGCGAGCCACGCTGAGCAGATGTGAGGATGGTGGCCCCAGGGAGGCGGCTGGACGGTGGGGCAGCCATGATCTGCAGCAGTAGCAGTGAGTTGGGCACAGACCTTCTTCTGCACAAGGAACTGCTTAACGATTGCACGTCACTGACAGACACAAGCCCCGCAGAGAGCAGGGGAGCAAAAACCCACAGGGCTCTCGCTGCTCTCACTCTATATCGCATGGATGGGACTGAAGTCATTCTTGGCACTGTGCAGCTGCCACCATCCTACCCTCCCTCCCCCATCCCAAGTTCAGTCACCTTCAGCAGTAGCTTTTTTTAAAAAAAAATCAGGGACAGTAATGTGTTGAGGGGGAAGAGAGATGAGCTGAATGAAGCATTTGTATCTGGACTCTACACAGTTTATTTTGTTTTCTAAAGTCTAATAAAAAACGTGTCCATAAGGGACCATGGACTGAGCAGCAAGTTTACTATAGTATTGAGAAACGTTAGCTACATTAGCTGTAAGAGGAGTTAAGAGTGGTCCTCCAATAACCCCTGACAGGATTGTGCAGGGGAGTTTAAGGAGAAGGTGCTCCTCAGGCTATTTCTGCCCTAGAGCTAATGGCGAAGGAATGTAAACCCCGTTACAGTGAAGGAAACCGAGAACTAACATTTAAGCAAGAGGACCCAGGCTCTGTTTCCACTTCTGTCAACCACTGATGGACACAACCTCTGGGAGCCTTCGTTCCTTCTTTTGTAAACTGGGATAATGAACCTTAACTACTTAACATAATTCACGTGGAGTTTTAGATGAGATCATGCTTAGGGACATGTTTTGCAAGCTGTAAGTTAACTTTACAAATACTTGTTCTGGTTGAAACTGGTACAAACAGTTTGGTTGAAATGCTAATAGCTGCTCATTCTGTTTGGAAGATGGCCGTCCTCCAGGTCAGGCAAGGGACACGTCCCTCAACAGATGCAGCCAGCACCTGGGTGCTCCTGCCCCTCGGAGTGTTCGGGAGGTAGCTGGCATGTGGCACCCATACGAAATGGGAAGCAATATTACACCTGTGGCTTGAAAGACTCAATGTATTCCTTTACCTTTTTCTGATGATGTCATCTGGGGTATATAAGCTCAGGGCACTGCTGTTTGGGAGGGGCAGCTCAGTGGACAGAAGGCTGAGAGTGGACATGCACGTGGACATGCACAGGGCAGCCATGGTGTGGTACAGGAAGGTTGAGTTTATGTCAGTCTGTGTCACCCACCCCTTCTGCGAGGCCAGTCGCTGCGTTTGTCTCCAGCTGCTTGTTCTTGTAAATTCTTTCTGCACGGTTACAGCTGTGTCTGCAAAACAGAACCTCCCTGCGCCGTCATGGGGCTGCTTGCAGACTTCATCGATGACCTTTCTACTGCAGTGGGCCCACCTTTTGGTTTATTTTCTCATCATTAGGAAAATCCCCTTGAAATATCCCTACTATCATTTTGCAGATGCAGTGCCTTATGTCTTTGAGATCATAAAATATTCGAAGTCCTTTTCTGATTGCTCTGAATGGCTTGCTTGTGTTTGAGTTTTTCTGGTAGCGGCGTTTGCCATTTCTTTCCTCATGCTGGCTCTCCGCCAGTGGGCAGTCGGTTACTCTCATTGCCCGCTCTCTGCTGCGGCAGATTGTCCTCGGTTCCTTGCATGTGACATCTGTGCTTGACTTCAACTTCTTCAGTCGTCTGTGGTTTCTTGAATATTTACCTTCTTTTAAGGGTTCCTTATCATTTCTTACCACCGGAAGTCCTCCTCCTTGTTTTCAAGCCTAGGTAGCTACAAATCTACCTTTCATATATTTTTTGTTGTGTATTTGGATTTGATACAGGAAGAGGAGGATTGCAGTGGGACTCTCTTCCAAGTTCTTACGAATGCCTAGCTCAAGTGAAATGTTTAAGCAGATCACCATAGTGAAGATAATGGTGATAAGAACTAGGTCCCTTAGCACTGTGCCTGCCCCAGAGCCGGGACTTGTTTTGTTATCTGTATATTTTTGTGATTAAAAAGAGAGCATCAGCCTGGTTTGAAATCCCCTCTCCACCTCTTCTTGCCTAGGAGACCTTGACAATGTCTTTAAGATTCAGTCACTTTCCTTAAATGTAAGAGATGGCATTACATTGTTAGAAGGACTCATAAGGCATAGTATGTAACTCTGAGTGTGGAACATGATCAAGGTTCAATAAATGTTAGCCTTTGCTACCATGATGATACTATGTTGAATATCATTAACCCAAAGCAGGAGGAAACAGCTACAGTGCCCTCTTAGGGAATTCAAGGGCAGGGGTTGTAACCAGGCTTCAGGAGATACTAAAGAGCCTGAAGGCCATTCTCCATGTGCAGGATCACGTGGCTCTGCTCTCTACGTATCAGTACCTCGCTCTCCCTCTCTCGTTCTAGGTCTACCAACTGACTCTCCCAGGACCCAGAGAATTCTGTAGACAGAGATTCTGATTGGCCCAGCTTTAGCCAGAGGTTCACACCAGTTCATTAGTTATAGACCAGGGAGCGGGAGCAGATCATGTAGAATACAAATATCTTCAGAGACCCAACCTTTCCACAAAGGTACGCTCTTCACAGTGAGGGCCTGTAGACGAAGCACTTGCCCTCAAGCTTTCTGCTAAAATGATCCATACGTCACGTCAGAATTGAAATCATCTATGGGACATGTGAGGATGCTCAGGTGAGCTTAGACAGGTGCAGTCTGAATGGGGGTCAGTCTCTTCTGAGTTGCTCACTGTCCTGTGGTGAATTGTAGGGCAGAGCATCTCCTTAGGAGCTTCTGTGATGGGGAGGAGAGAAGCAGTCAACGAAATTCAGACTGATGTGGGCGACATGTATGCAGACCACATGGAGCACCCGGTGAGGGGAAAGCACAGGTTGATGTGTCTCTGCACATTAGTTCTTGCTGAGCTTCAGGCCATGTTCAGAACCATCCCTGGTCTTTATCTTTGGGCAGCCATTCGGTCAGGGTCTTTACTGGAGGAGATAGTCATGACATGAATTCTGCATGTAGTTCAGGAAGGCGTGGTGAGGCTGGTAGGGCTGGTCCTCCAGTTGCCCTCACGTGTGCTGTGTGGCCCTGGGGGCCGGAACATACCTGCTAGCTTCTTTTCCCAAGTACAGATCTCAGGCTTTCCTCTCTGAAGCTTCCCCTGGGCTCTGCTTCTGCAGTTCAGAAGGTGCAGATCCTCAGTGTGTGCATGCTCTTCCCAATTTGTGTGAGCTTTACCCTGTTAATTCCCTGCATTTTTCAAGCTGAATGCAAGATTAAACAATGAAAGCCTTAGACATGCCCAAATTGGCAAAGATTCAGATCCTTAAATCCTAGGCAATTAGATAACCAGTTTGTGATCCAGGAAGGGGATTTTTAAGGTGATCATTTTTTATGCTGTGTTCAGGATTTGTTGGCTTGTCTGTTTGCATATGGATCACGACAGGGGCCTGACACCGTGCTAGGTGCTTCATGCACACATTCCCAATCCCTGGAACCACTTGACAAGACGGAGTAATGTTGCCCATTTTACAGATGCAGAAACTGAGACTCGGAGGGGCTAAGCCATTTGTCCAGCAGAGCGCTGATCACAAGCCAGATCTCTTCCACGCTGCCCTTCGGCATGGCTTCCCCTCTGCCCAGGAGCAGATTGTCTGTTGAGCTTCCATTCATCCTCTTTGAAGTGAAGCTATGATATATGCTTTTCTGTAAAAAACACACGGCATCGTTTATGAAATTATTCTCTTATTGGAGCCTTTTAATCTAATCGTTAGATTAATTTTTGAGTTCACTTCAGAAGGTCCCAAGCTATCGTCTTGCCTTTTACTCTTCTTTTTTTTCCTGCATTAGCTGGGATTTTGGTTGCTGAACAGCTTTGTTCTTAAGGAAAGAAAGAGTGAGTATAGCCAATACTGCCTAACAGTGGTATATTTGAAGAAATCGGTGTGGTCAAAGACTCTCTCCATCACACACAAGTACAGCCCAGCTCCTTGAACTTGTCCTGTCCCTCCACAACACACTCAGCCCGCCTCACATTTTATGATCGAGTGTCCTGCCTCCATGGGGTTCCTCACAGCCGTACTTCTCTTCCCGTTATTTCCAAACCTTAGAGCCTCTCCCCTGACTTTGTCTGTCTGGCTGACTGTTACAGGTGCCCACGCAGGAGGCCTTTTCTGAAGCCGGAAACATCTCTGGTTTACCACGATTGCATTCTGTGTGCTCATGTGTCTGTTTCCCCAGCGAGTCTGTACACGTACACGTACACTCTTTGCGGGTAAGGGCCCTGTTCCAATCATCTTTATATCTACCAGGACTTCACACAATGTTCAAAAGATGTTGGTTACACTAAACAAAACTCCTGGCAAACCTACAGCAGTACAAGGGGTCTGGAATTTGGCAAGACTCTTTTCAGCATCAATGTATCTTTGTGGGAAGGTTTGTGGTTGTCTTTAAAAGCCTTCTTTTGTTCCATGGGAAATTCATCTAGATAAGTTTAATAAAAAGCAGCTAATTAATTACTGGCCAGTGCTATAAAGTCTTGGTTTTTGGTTTCTGATCTCTAAGAATTTCTTCTGGCATTAATTGACATTAGGGAGAACTCTACTGGCAGGTAATACTTACATCAGTACTAGAAAGACCCTTCCATACAGAAATATTTGATAAGCTCCTGCGATGTGCTAGGCACTGCTCCAGGTGCTGTAGATAGAGCTGTGAGTGAGAAAAGTTAACCCTTTGCCCTCATGGAGCTTCTATTCCAGTGGAGACATCCATGCGTGCAGAGGCAAACAAGCATATTATAGGTAGATAAATGAATGAAATTGTCCATGATGGGAAATAAAACACAGTGATGCACTAAACCATGGGAGAGGGTATTTTAGATTGCCACGCTCAAGACCTGGCAAGAAGTCTTGGGTGGCCGGAACAGAGAATGAGCGAGGAGGAGCAGTTCAATTGCTGTAGGGTCTTACAGACAGAATTTAGGGTCTGTAGGGTCTTACAGACAGAATTTATCTGTGCGATGGGTTGAGGTGTGTGATAAGAAGCCAAGGTTTCCCCAGGCCCGCCTCCAGATATATTGAGAAGTCAGAGTCTCCCCCCCCACAGGTAATGGAAAGCCATAGGAGGGTTCGAAGTAGCGAATGTTGTCATATGGGGGACATTGTTTAAAAGGCCCCCCTGCCTGCTTTGTGGAGGACAGGCCGTGGGGGCTGTGAGATAAATCAGATGCCAAGAAGGGCAAGAGAAAGTGGTCTAGACTTGGGTGGTCACTAGGGAGGTATAAAGAAGCCAGAAGATTTGGAATCTGTTTTGGAAGTAGGGCTGGAAGGATTTGCTGATGGACGAGCGAGATGAAAGAAAGCTGAGACGAAGAGGAGCCGTCACAGTCCCAGAAGGCGACGCACCATTGCGCTTGTGGGGTTCCTAAGCCCCACCCCACAAAAGAGCGTCTTTCCATGCCTGCCCACGACATCATTACCAGGAGCACAGAGGAAGGAAAATAGAATGTTCAGTATGCTTCATTTATCTAATCTGAAAAATGAACTCTGCTCGGTGACCTAATAGGCATAAATTCTGGTTCTAAAAAAGCCACTCATTCAGCAATGAGCTACTGAGGGCCTGATATGGTAAGGTACTGTGTCCCGTGCTGGCGGGGATGTAACATGCGTGATTCCTCACCTTCAAGGACTGAGAGTTTATCCAGGGAAAAAAGACGTCCCCAAGTAAATAAAACTTGAGACAGAAATGAGCGGGCCATGGGAATGTTACACACAGAGGCAGTTGGAGTTCCAGAGCTTCTGGTGGGTGATGGAGGAGACCCTGCAATGAGGCAAGAGGATTTTGGTGGGTAGATCTAAACGGCACAGGCAGAGGCACAAAATGAGGAAGAGCATGGAATGTTCCCGGCTTGACCAATATGCCTGAAAGGGAGAGAGTCTATACAGAGCAATTACAAAAGCTGGGTCTCAGCGGCTTCCCCCCACCTCCTAGGACCCTGCGGTTTGGGGGGAAAGGCCTACTGTAACCCCTCATGGCTTCTCTTCCCTTTTCCTGTTTTCAGTTCGCATTATTTCTGCCTAAGAGTGTTCTTGGAAGTTTCTGGAAACTCGTCCTGGGGTCTTTTCATCTGTTCTTAGTTTAGCACTATGGGGTTCTGCTTCGTAGGTTGTAGCCTCCCAGAAGTGTCTCTCTGAATGTTTGCTGTCTTGTTGCCATCCCTGTCGCAGGAAAAGAAGGACTCACCGCGAGCGTAGGAGCAGGGAGGGCTTCAGAGAAAAATCTAACACTTCTAACTCCCAAGTTTACCGAGCTCTGCCAAACCTGGATTTATAGAGAAGAGGAAAAGCGCTAACAAGCTCTACCGTTTGTCAGGTGCAAAGACACCATTTAGCCCCTCTGAGGTCCGCCAAAAATAAGCTACTGGTTTGCGAAACCAGGAGATAATCCCTGCAACTTAAGCCGTGCATTTAGTTACTTAAAACATTCCTGCACACGCATCTGCTGGCGTGCACACATACAAATACACACATCTATCTCTTTGTGCCCTTTATCCAGACCCTGGTGACTTCTCTCCCCTCCATGAGGTTGGAATCCAAGTCTTCTAGGATGTGTCTTCTGGAAAGCTTTTCCTTCTCCCCAGCCACAATGTCCTTTCTTTCCTTCTTCCCCAGGCGAATCATTGGCCATTGGCCAGTGGCTGGGGCATGGATCAGAAACGCCCTCCTGTGCTGGGGTTAGTCCCTAAAGCCCAGGTGGGCCTCTGCACGGTGGTCTGTAATCTGGCTCTGCCAGGCTTTGGGAGAACTCCATTTGAGTCTTCAACCGATCTCGTGACTCCCAGTGGCCCAGGAATGTGTGCAGACCGCCTTGCCTTTGCTCTGGGCCCTTGCCATCTTTAGAGAGACCCTGGGGAGGAAATTTTAGCAGAGAAGCACCGGCACAGGTGAAAGTCCCCAGGTCTTGTGCCCTTTGTTGATTTCCACCCTGCAGTGGGAGAAGCCAAAGGACAGATATTATCTTCATTAAATGATAGTGGAAAGGATCAGGGATTCTCCTGATTTCTTGGGAGGTTGGATAAACCCCAAAGTGAGAAAGATTTTGCCCTTTGTTTTTGTCGTTAGGAAACTCAATACCCTACTACAGTATTGTTGGCTTAATTTTTTTTCTTCATCACTTCGGGTTGAATCCCCTTTGCCTCTGCAATTTCTGAATGGTTGAAACCATTTCTTAGAATTTCCCCATATCACTACTCAGACAAGAAGAGTAGATTTCACTCTTTTAATCTCAAAATAGTGGTAAGAGTTAATATCTATTGAATTGAGACCCATGTTCATATATGTGATCGCATGAAGCTTTACTGCTTCTCAATGAAACAGCTATTTTATTATCGCTCTTCCATTTTGCAGACAAGGCAACCAAGGCTTGATCATCTGAGAAACGACATATTTCACTTGTTTTTAAAAAATCGTATCGTCTCTTTTTCTGTATTATAAATTCCATAGGCGCAGGGCTGTTTTGTATCCGTGCTTCGCCGCTGCATCTCCAGCACCTGAAAACTACATGGCGCGTGGCAGGTGCTCCCTAAAAATGTGTGGAATGACCACACAGGGTGCCCAGGGTTAAATGGCTAGGAAATGGTGGCAGCAAGCTTGGAATAACTGTTTTTTGATTCTGGTGTCTGTTCCTAACTCCTACCTCACACTGCCGCCTTCTTCGTTTATAAATAATTTCCCATCTCCCATTCTGCCCCTCTCTTCTGTGCCTCTCACCCTTCTTGCTGCAATTGAGGCGAGAGCACAGCTGTCATTTACTAGGTGCACTGAGTGACCGGACGCCTCCACAGGGCATCCTCAGCTTCCTGAGCAAGATCCTTTGTTGGTTCCCTGTTAAATCTGCAGGTATAATTAACTTATGTATAGTTCTTCGATATAATCAGAAACATAAAGCATTTGCATCCTTCACTTTCCCTAGACTAAGATGAGGGCCAAAGGAGTCCCATAGAGCCGAGCTGGGACTGCTCGAAGTCCCACTTTCTTGTTCTATGGGAAGAGGATGAGGCTGACAGTGAGAGATGGCAGCTAAGGCTTCGGGGTCCTTCCAGAGATAGTTATAACATGCAGCGTTGTTCTCTGGTTATGAAGGAAGTACCTGTTCCGATGCATGTTCATTTTAGAGAATTGGGGAACTGTTGGGAAGAGCGAAGAGGAAGACAATGACCAGAAATCCCATCACCGTTTTCGTGCATAGCCCTGAAGTCGTTTCTTCTGTCTGTGTGTGTGCTTGTTTATGAGTTGCTGTGTTGCCTTTTTTTAATAAGGGAGCTCATCATACTCTGTAAACAATTTTAATTGGCATTTTCCTCTTAATACTGCATTGTGTGTATTATCCTGTGTCTTCAACTGCACTTTTACGAGATGAAACACTATATTCCATCGTGCACCGCACTTTAACCATTTCATCGCTGGGTCACATTTTCTTTGGGCCACTGCTTTTCCACTGCGGCTTACCCTCCTTTGCTATACATTTTTATACACATATCTGGTTATTTTCTTAGAATGGCTTTCTAAATGTTACCTTTCTGAGATTAAAGATGGTGACATTTTGAAGAAAGGCAGTGATTTTTTTAAAGGCTTACCTGCTCTGAGCAGGAAATCAGAGTTGGTAGGACAGCAAAGGGCCCACTGGCCAGCTCCAGGGGTCCCTGCCATCCCCCTGCCTTGCGACGTGCAGCCGCAGCGAAGAACACCGTGGGCGATGACAAAGACTGTGGCCTCCCCTTTGCCTCCTCAGCTTGACCTTCCAGGCCTGTGTGCTTTCTTGAGCTAAGTTTTGGATCGTTCTCCCATCGTCTTTCTCCCCGTCACCCCCAGCCTTTCAGGGGGCACACATTTCCAAGTGCAGTGGGAAGTAGCGTGGTGCAGGAGCCAGGCCGGCCTTCCTGGTGGGGCGACCTTCCGTAAGTGACTTTCCTGACATCCTGACGACGCACCTGTCACCGTCAATGTCCTCGTCTGTAAGATGGGGATAAAAATCTCACGACCTCTTTGGACTGTGCAAATTTTAAATGATTAAATCCAAATAGAATGCTTAAAACACTGCGTGACACACAGAAAGCATTTACTAAATGGCAGTTTATTAAATGTTAAGATGGAAAAATCAGTAACAGAATATCGTTATTAACGTATACTCATTTTGTTTTGACTTCTAAGGCCCTTTGCAAGATGTTAGTGCTATGACGGGTGCAGACTGACAACGAGACTCCCTCCCGTCCCCAGGACCAGCTCCCTTCTCCCTCCCGGTGTGTTCCTGTCCTTTCCTCTCCTCCCCTGGGACTCTCGCTGTTTTACAGAGCGTGGGCTTTTCTCCAGTTCCCCATCCACCCACATGTGCATGTTTCTCTTTCTTTCGCATTCCTCTTGGTCTCTCCCTCCTTATCAGTTTATTTGTTCCACTTAGGAAGAATTGGAGCCTGGCTGGCAGCTTTTGTAGTTGGCTTTATTGGTGCTGCATTGTAAAACATGCTCTCTGTTACTTAGACGTCTCTTTGATCCGCGTCTCACTGTATTTGTTCTCCCAACAGATGTGCTGGGTAGTTGGAGGGTTTTTTAATCCCATTTTCCTAGCCTCCTACCCCTTCCAGCTCCCCACTTGTTTGGGATCTTTTCTCCAGCTGACCACAGACCAGGGGCATCTGTGCTGAAGGTCCCCTCTACCCAGCAAACACCAGGGGTGGTATGGCCATCAAGACTTTCTGGAGTGCCTGCTTAGAGGCAGTGGGGAGAAACTGTGTTGGGAACTGTGCAGAATTTCCTAGACAAGTTCCAGGAGCTCTTTTGATGCACGGTTTACACGATTTGAATTGCACTCTGTGGCACGTTAATAAAACCTCAACCTTACATTCTACGACGTGGACAAGAGAGTGAGGCCCTAGGGGACAGCAGTCAGCCTAGGAGGACCACAAGAGTAGGTAAGCATATTATTTTCTCAGGGCTGCTGTTACAAAGAATCACAGCCTGGGTCGTTTAAATAAACAGGCGTGCATTGCCTCACCATTCAGGAGGCCAGAAGTCCTAAATCAAGGTGTTGGCAGGGCCAGGCTCTATCTGAAGGCCCTAGGGAAGCAATGGTCCCAGGCCTTTCTCTTAGCGACTGGTAGCTTGAGGTGTTCCTTGGCTTGCAGATGCATCACTCCAGTCCTCCATCCTCACATGGCATTCTCCCCGTGACTGCACATGGTCTTCCTCCTGTGCATGTCTGTCTGTGTCTGAATTTCCCCAGTCATTGGGTTAGGGCCCACCCTAGTGACCTCATCTTAACTTGATCACCTCTGTAAAGATCCTATTTCCAAATAAGGTCACATACTAAGGTACTGGGGGTTTAATACGTCTCTTTTTTTGAGGGATACAATTCAACCCATAAGAGGAAGGAAAGACACTGGGGATCCATAACTGCACACACTCACCGTGTGTAGGGCAGGCGAAGGGCAGGCTCTGTGCAAATATGCAGAGGGGTCTTTGCAGGGCTGGGATGAGCAGGGACAAGACCTTCAGGTGGGGTCTCTGTCTGTCTCAGCCATAGCGATGGCACAGGAGGAAGGTGCCTTGCCTTCCTTGTCTCAGCCCCGCCCTTTTTATTTTCAGCGTGACTCCTACCTTTCTCTTTTATCCATTTGGGAGTTTCTGAGAGCTGACTAGAGAAGGTAGCACAGCGAGGGTCCTCCTGGTAGGGAAGAAAAGGAGGTGCTGGAGAAGCAGAGGGTGAAGGTAAGTGGAAAGGGGTGGGATGATCACAAAGAGTCAGTGAATGAAGCACCAGATCAGCGGGGAGACTGTGAAAGGTTGCTCAGCAGCCATGAGTTTTTGTCCCAACCCTGTCACCAGGCGCATGCCTTTGGCCTATGCATTTAACTTCTCCTGACCTCGGTTTCTCCATGGGTGCAGTTGGGAGGTGGGGGTTGCTGCCTAGGATCCCCCTTCTGGCCAGAACAGAGTTCTCAGAGCCTAATGCTCCGAACAGTGAAAGCTTTCGGCCCCAGCGTGTGGCAGAGAGTACAGCCCCCCTTCCCGTGGAAACGTCTGAGCAGGGCTGCCCTGCAGAGCATCACCCAGCACACGTCCAGGGCCTGCCTGTGCCTCCGTAAATGGCTCCCACTCCTCTCACTCCTGACTCCTGTTTCTTTCCACGTGTAAGCTTGCTACTCCTTTTCATGATCCCCATTATTCTTTGACTGCTCACATCTGTCTTTGATCATTGTCAGCTCTGGGAGGCTATGCCAAGCTCCTTGAACACAGCCTGTCACTGCCCGGGCTGCGTACTGTGAGTTAGCGGGGAGGTGAGAGGAAGATGCCTATTAGCCGGGTGGGGACAGAGTGCCTGGGCCTGGCCTCCAGCTTTGACTCCAGAAGTGCTGCCCTAACAGATCAAATAAATCTTTGAGCTGTTAGCCTGAAAATTAAAAGGCCTTTCCAAACGAGAGGCAACCAGCGTTTATTTGAGATCAGTAAGAACAGCCATTCAGGCAGCTCTGATCCTGGCAGAAGCCCAGATAGTGTTCTGATTAGGAGACAAAGACAAGGGTTATTTATGAGAAAGGGAAGGGGACAATTACGTCATAGAATGAAGGCATTTCTATTGGTGCTGATAACTGATAACATAACATAATGACGTTCATTCTAAACGATGTTTTTAGTTTTCAGGCCAGTAGTCATCGGTCCAGTAGTCATGATCACTGCTTTCTGCTATCTTTGGAAACACTTCTTTGGGACACAATGTCCAGAGGTTATTTTGCCCTGTTTTAATATCCCAAGATTTGAGGTATAAGGCAGGCCAGGCGGTTCCTCTGGCATGGCAGCTCTGGCTCCATTTTAGAGTGGCTCCGTTTATATTACTGTTTACAGGGCTCTGATGGCCTGTCCGTCTTGCTCCGTAGCCCCTGCCCCTCCCTACACACTGCCCGTACGTTCAAAAGAGCCCAAGCCCTGCTCACGCCATTCAATTTAGCCAGCCTACACCGTTTTTACGGATGATGGGGAAGGGCAGGATAGGTAGGTGTGCCTCAGAGAAGTGAGTGTCTTGCTCAGACACTCAGCAGCTAAACTGAGGACATGCTGCTAACCCAAAGACACTGCCACGCAAGAAGCTGGCTCTGCCCATCCTTTCACTGAAGCCCTTTATTTTTTATTTTTTATTTTTATTTATTTATTTATTTATTTTAATTACTTTATTGATGTTCAGTTACAGTTGTCTGCATTTTCCCCCCTCCCCTCCTCCTCACCCCATCCAAACCCACCTCCCTCCCTTGCTTCCACCCTCCCCCTTGGTTTTGTCCATGTGTCCTCCATAGTGGTTCCTGAAAACCCTTCCCCCACAGTCTCCTCCCAGTCCCCTCTGGCTATTGTTAGAGTGTTCTTAATTTCAATGTCTCTGGTTATATTTTGCTTGCTCTTTTCTTTCGTTGATTATGTTCCAGTTAAAGGTGAGATCATGAAGCCCTTTATTATGGACAGGGTCAGTGAAGAATGACCAGGGAGAGAAGGGTCAGGAATGAAGGTCAGTAGTTAGAAGCAGATGATTCAGAGAGTGCAGGGAAACAGAACCCACTTTGGCAAGCTGCGGGTCACAGCGGCCCACCCCCGACTGGATGAGCTTCAGTGCTTGGGGGCTGGGAGAGGAAAAGGAGGGGTGTGATCCCATTGCAGGGCAGGCAAGCTGTTTGCTTACAGATGACTTCTTCCTTCAAGTGTCCTAGGAATTCCGCAGCCACTGGTTGGGCTTCAGGAATATTGTTGTCAGTTTGCACAGGATGGGACAGTTCTTAGCGGTGCAGGATACACTGCAAGCATTAAACATCACCCTTCCAGTTACCATGCCAACCAGGAACACCTCCACACCCTTCCAAATGCCCTTTAATAGGCCCAGTACCAGCCTTTTTTGAGAATCACATAGCCCAACATTGGTTCAATGAGTGAAAAAAAATGAATGATAAACTATCTTTGCAATTTTGCAATGTACTGCAGCTTACTTTTCTCACCCTAGAAATGTACTGAATACTGGGGGCCTTGACCTCTTGAACCCCAGGTGGAACTGTGCCAACAGTTAATCAATCTCCCAACCTCAGGGCCGACTGCACCCAGCTTCCTCAGGCAGGCCTGACACGGGCTCTTCAGACCTCTCTCTGGGCGGAGGTTGTCCTCATTGTGTTTCTGTCAGGCTGTGAGGTCAGTTAGCCCCCTCCCCCTCCCCTTGTGGCACTGACTCAGGGTCATTGCTCTGGCACTAATCTGCTAGGTGTCGGACTGTTGCAGGGGGGGTTCGTGTAGGATTCTCTCTCAGCAGCTCAGCGCAGATGGGACTAGACTCCGTTTCTGAGCTCTGATAAATAGTCAAGAGCTTTACCAGGCTTCCTGGAATAGCCAAGGAAACAGCACAAGCTCCCTTAGGCCAAGTGATCTGGGCCCAAGTCGGCCAGTCTCTGAATGACTGGTCTGTTAGTAGCACAAGTGTGCTGAGCATCCCGTAGCTGCCCGTCCTGGAGAGCTGGGTGAGGCGTCAGCTGCCTCCCACCCCCTTCACCCACCTGGGTTTGCTCACCTGTAAAAGGGACACAGTGATCATCTTGCTACTTTTTTTGCACAGGTATAAAATGAGAACAAAGAGGAAATGTTTATGAAGTGCCTTGAATTCCAGAGAGAACAGGAACTGTGTAAATTCATGGCATAATCGGGTTTCAGGAATGCAGGGTCAGAAGTTAGAAATTAACGTAATCCAGTCATGAGTGCCGTTGCCGGAAAGTCCCGGAGTCTGTGAACTGGAGGCTGCTGGTGTCCCTGTTGCCACCCGGAGGTGACTTTATTCAAGATCCTACCTTGCTTCTCTCCTCTTCACAACCAAACTTCTTTTTTTTTTTTTTTTTAAGATTTTATTTATTTATTTTTAGAGAGAGGAAGGGAGGGAAACAGAGAGGGAGAGAAACAGCAATGTGTGGTTGCCTCTCACATGGCCCCACTGGGGACCCGGCCCGCAACCCAGGCATGTGCCCTGACCGGGAATCGAACCGGGACCGTCTGGTTCCCAGCCCGCGCTCAATCCACTGAGTTACACCAGCCAGGGCCACAACCAAACTTCTTTAACAGAGACTCAGTTTCCACAATTTCTGTTCAGTGCTCAAGCCCCTTACCTTCTGGCTCCCACTGCTGACATGCCACAGAGCCTTCTCTGGCGGTGGCCACCATGCCACTAAACCCAGCGAAGAGAGCCAGCCTCGCCGTGCTTGCCCTCAGAGCCCCTTCCTCATGTCGTCTTTCTCGAAACGCTCTCTTCCCTTGATCTACGTGCTGCCCCGCTTTTGGTCCTGCCTCTGTGGCAGTGTCTTCCCACCGTTCTTAGCTGACGTTTTCTCCTCCAAGGGACCTAGGCTCTCCTCTCTCCACACGCTCTCCATGGCCAATGTCAAGCATTTCACTGGTCTCCTACATCTATATGGGGCTGACTCCCGAACATACAGGTACTTTCTCTTAAGCCACAAGCCGACATATGCAGCTGCCTGATAGATACCCCACCAGAATGTCTTACGGCACCTAAACATCAGCGTGTCCCAAACTGAACAGGGGCCCGCTGTGTGCCCCCAAACCCGCTCTACCTCTCAGTGAATATTCTCCATTGTTTTTCAGCTTAGTGAATGGAACCACCTGTTACTGCATTTGGTCAAGTCAGAAGCCTGGGAATCACCCTTGGCGTGTCCCACTCTCTTATTCCCCACAATTGGGCAACCTCCAGGTCCTCCCAGTTCTAACCTCTAAGCATCTCTTGAGTTTGTCCAGATCTGCCACTTCCACAATCATTTCTTGCCGTTCTCTGCACCTTGCAAAGCTAATGGAGTCATTTTTCTACTCAAAATTGTATAATAGTTTCCTCTCTTACTCTCTCCTTTCCCCCCTCCCCTCTTTCTTTTCCTCTATTTCCTTCAGCCATACTGGATCTTGTTTCCCAGAACACACACTGTACCTTCTTTCCTCTGAGCCCTAGTACTTAGGTATTTGTTCCTACTGCCTGGAACTTGAGTATCACTTCCCTTGGGAGGTGGTCTCTAATCTGCTCTCTTAGGCCAGGGCTCCCGGCCACCTGCTTCCATAGCACCTTGTACTTTCCCTCACACCCAACATTTCTTATTCTAATTTCTGGTTCGGCCGCTTTCTTACAGACTATACATTTCTTGAGGGCAGGAACTATATTCCTGCTTGCTCATAGCATCATTTCCAGTCACACCTAGCACAGTGCCTGACTGATAATAAATAGTCAATAAATAGCCATTAAATGAATGGATGAGTGAGCAAAAAGTGTTTACCCAGCAGAAAGTTGAAATAGAATCAAAGACCAGGGCTGGAATTAAGGGAAGAACTTCCTCAGGGTGGCATTGTGAATTCCCAAACAGGTGACTAACCCTCTTTCACTTTGGCAAACATTTATTCCATGCCACATAGCCAGGTAAAAAGTTGAATAAGGTTTAATCTCTTCCCACAAGGAGCTTATTCCTTCTTTGAAAGTCCATTAAAACAATCTCTGAAGTTATTTTTGGCAGGTAGACGAACTGGTCCTTCCTCCTCTGTGGCCAGTGGCGTAGAAGGAGGGAGCATGCGCGTGCACGCGCGTGCGCACACACACACACAAACAGTTGTAGACATCATGCTCACACACAAGGACATGCCTAACCCCTTCTTCTCTTTTACAACATGGTAATTCGTGTTTCAGTCTGGGCTCATGGCATGCCGTGGACAATCCCCTCAGCCTTAGATCTAGGGAAGCAGGTGTGACCGTTGTAGTGAATTTGCAGCTCAACCTTTGCTGATTTCCTTTAAGGGCATTGCTGCTGCACTCTCCTTCCTTTCATGGTTAACACCTGACTTGGCTCCCCCAAAACTAGCTTTCTTTCTGTGCTTAGACTTCGTCTTCTCTTCCTCTTCTGGATTCTCAGATGGGATGAAGTCAGAGGATGGAGACTGACCACACCCTTCCTTCTTGACCCCAATCAAGTTCCTTGGAAGCTACCCAGAGGCAACCAGTTCTCGATGGTGGAGGATCATCTCAGACGAGACCTCGGGAATCTCAAAGCTCAGTGCCTGCCCCCAAGTCTCTCATTTAAGGACATGTCCGTCGGTCACTCTCAAAGACATTGCTGTTATTCCCCTGCTAGGGGGACACACGGCACCGGCTCCTGCCCTTCACACCCCAGCAGGAGGCTGTTTCCTGGAGGTCTTATAAGTGATTCCATCCTCTTTGGAGCTGTTTTCATTTTTAATTATCTTCAGGGAGGAACATACATATTGGACCTTGGCCAGGCTGTGAAATTTCATTTTTATGTCTTTACACCTGCAGTTGCAATATGAGAAAAAAGACCAGAGCTCAGCTGATGTTCCAGACCTAGGTTATCGAGGTGCTTTGGCTGTCGGTTCCCAGAAGGGCCTGTGTTCCTGGAGCAGATTTCATTAGTGGAGCTTTTGAGGGGCCACATTTCTTCAGCTGCCTTCTCTTTTGGGGTCTCTGGCCTCTAATTCTTTTTTTCTGCTTCAGTTCTATGACTCAGTCTGTGTACTCAGTTCACATCTTGAAGTCTGACATTGAAAAGATATTTGATTAGCCATTCCAGATGCTCATTCCGATTGTAATTTGTCCTAAGGGGCTAGCTTATCCTTTGCTTTTTCTCCTTTTCTGATCCCACCTGTCAGCTTCCCCCGTGGGACCTTGCAGAAGCAGAGCTGGTCTTTGTTTTGTCCCTTTGTTACCACATTGCCAGTCGTCTGAGAGCGTTTTCTATCATGATACGTTTCTTTCTACCTGTGCAGATGCCAGGGCTTGGAATATAATGGATAGGAATTTCCTCCCAAGACCTGGGACACCTTCCCAGGGACAGCAAAAGAGGGTTAGGTCCATACCAACACCCCACCCCAGATTCAACCTCATTCTCTCCTTTCTACAATAAACCGGATCAGAACCAGCAGCCCTTGAGGAATACATTTCTTTGCCTCAAAACCAGGCCCCAGAGAGCATTTGAAACCTTGGCAGAGAGGTGTAGACTTAATTAATTTTCCTCTTTTTTCCTTTGAATCTCTTGGAATACACACACATACTCACATTCGTGCACAGTTGGGTGTATTAAGAGTTTTAATGGCAGGTGGTGTTAGCAGTTCTTTCCTTCCTGAAACAGACCAGGGTTTTTCCATCTGGACTTCTTAGCAGGACCTGAGAATATTGACTTTCTAACCACGTGGATATGGGCGGAGCAAGCAGAATGGGAATGGGGGAGAAGGTTCAAGGGGGAAATATGCTTATATATAAATCACATGTGAAAGGGGTTTTGAAGCCATTATTGCTTCAGGATGTGTGAACTGTAATTATTTTTTAAGGCCCTGATTTGCCCAATGAGCATTTCCCGGGGTTGCTGCTCCAAGCATGACGTCTTGGCTGTCAGGGGGTCCAGCCTGGTCTGATAGGAGTTTAATCGCTTTAAAGGGGTCTCAGGATAGGATCCGGTTTCCCCAGGTTCTCAGCTGCGGTCAGTCCTGCCTGCAGCACAACGTCCAAATGGCTTCGATGATTAAGACAATGGAGTTACAACGAAGAAGAGACATTTCCCCCCACTCTTTCCCCTTTTATTTCTTTGTAATGGTTGGCTGCACAAGGCAGTAAATCACTTTTAGGCTGCAGGGCTATTGGCCATTAAACATGGTCTTTGCTGTCCTCAGTTTCCTGCTCAAAGCAGTCAGTGCTGTTTTGCCTAAACCCTGAAAGTGACTTCTCAGCTGCCAGGGTGCAGCCTTTTGACTCCCAAGCTTGGTGCTGTGACTGTCCTTGACGCCATTCCTCACGCTCCGTTGGCTGCAGCCCTCGGGCAGTAATGGTCATTCCAGGGAATGGTTGTCAAGGGTCATGTCAAATATGCCCCTTCTGTGTTTTGAGAGTGTTTTGTATCCCCAAAGGGCCTTTCTGGGTAAAAGAGGGGGCGGGTGAAATTGGGGTGGCTTACAGGAAGAAGCCCTTAGAAGGAAAATCTGCATCCATATGCCACTTATTTTGGGGGGTTAGGTACTAAAAAGAAATGTGGAGAACTTGAGAAAAAATTGAAAAAATGTTGGAAGTGTTTGAGGGGTCTGTGTATGGGGAAACTTTAAAAGGATGTGGTGGAGAATGGGATTTATGATAAAACTTTGTAACAGAGTAACCTGTTCGTTCACTGAAGTATGCTTTATTGTAGGGATGGCAAATAAATTCAGCGCATGTGCTCCCATTCTCCAGTGCAGACATCACTAATCAATCACAGCACTCTTTCCCTATCACTCCTGTGCCTGTAGCAGACACCACTAGTCAATCATAACATTCGTTCCATTCCCACTGAGCTTTACAATGCTTGTTAATCCTCAATACAAGTCTCCAGGTGGCTATATATATATATCAATCAATTGGATTTGGAACTTAGATTGACACCCACTTGCCACTCCTAGTTTAATCGAACATTAGGGTTAGTCACAATGTCTGACCTCTAATCCCTGACCTACTAGTTATTAATAATTAATTGTTAATAATGATTGTCTAACCTCAGTTTCCTTCTCTAAATTAAGAAAATGTGTGCTTATCGCAGAGGTCTGAGGTAAGGACTAAGTAAGATGACGTAGAGAAGATAGCGTGTGGAGGAGCCTGGGGCAGTGCATGCGTGTTGTAAGGATGCACCAACGATAGACAGATATGAATGCGGAGTGGCACAGACACATCGTGCCCCCCCAGCAACGTGTGGAACAGCAGGTGGCACGTCTTTCACCTTGCTGCTGCTTTTACTGTCCTCGGTGAAGGCCGATGGAGAACAGCTGGGCCCTCTAAATCTGCCTCACTTTAATGTCACATTCTTCCCACTCTTATGAAATCTCTCTTTCACAAACCAATAAAATGCTCCCTCATGACCCTGGGAGGACAGAGCCAACCCCCGTGGGTGAGGACCTGACACACTGCGTGTATGAACGTGCAGCCCCACCAGGCCTGTGTCACTGTGATGGAGGAAAGTCCCGACCGAGGTCTGAGGGGACATCTCTGCACAACAACTCGTTCTCGTGGTGTTCCTGCCGGTGCGATGACAGAGAAGTGCGTGGACATGGAGGGGGTTTCACTGTAGTTCATCCCAGTCCAAGTAGAAAAGATTGGAGAGGGGTGTGTAGTGCGTGCCCAGGAATGCCTTCTCTCAGACGAGACCCGACTGGCATTGGACCTCGCCTCTAGACTGGGAAGGTGGTATTTCCAGAGCAGCAGCCTCCGGGAACACTCTTCAAGCAAATTGAAGTCTTAATATAAATTTACGTATCCTGCAATGTCAATGACTTCAAATGCCTTTCTCAAGGTATTTTTATAATACCTTGAGTAAATAAGCATATATGTAGTACATTTTATTATTTCCCTTCCTGGCCTACTGATATGCACTGAAAGGGCCAAGCTGAATAGACTTCTTCCCTGTGGTTTCAAATTCCTTTTGGACTTTGTCTTGTTATTCCTTCCATGCAGTTGTGGGCACTTCATACCAAAGGTTAGTCAAGGGCATTATGTCCTTTCTTCTGGACACGGACAGTTGCATCAGGTCCATATTCAGTTTCATTAAGCAAATACGTCCTGATCACTGAGGTGTATGCTAGATAATATAGGGGATAGTGAAAGATAAAAAACACAATTCCTGCCCTTCCACAGCTTAAAAACTGTCATGAGGGGTAAAGAAATACACAAAGAATGAGGCAAAATAGAAGATCTGCAAAAGAGATCATCAAAATGCCTGGGGATTCCAAGGAGGCAGATCCCAAACGGCCTCATGGAGGAAGCAGGGACTGTAGTATTTGAGGTCAGTCTTGCAGCAGGCTCTAGGTGGATAGGCAGGGACGGGCAAGGGTGGGACAGTGGGACCTGCAGGCAGAGGGGGTGAGACCATGGAGATAAAGAGCCCTGAAGGTACTCATTGCCATGAGGATGGATTTATACAAGGGGCACAGCCTAAGAGACAGGGATCTTTCTTTTCCTGAGGTTGGGTTTTAGAAACAGAAGTCTGGTGTGTATGGGCATGAGAATGGGTCCAGGGTGGGATCTTGGCAGGCCTGTGGAATGCCCAGATAACTGCACAGCTGGCTCAGGTCGCGTTTCTTTAGACCACACCACCAAAGCGCCAGCTCAACCAAGCTACTGCCTCTCTCTGGGCCCCTGCGTCCGTGCCTGTAAAATCAGGAGGTTGAATTAGCCCATTCTAGGTCAGACACCTGTGATTTTGTGATGACGATGATGCTGATGAAAAAGTGATAGGGTTATGTATTTATTTATTTGCCATGCCTCTTTGGGATGGGAGTGGGAACAAGTAGGATCTGTTTCCACACGCACATAGAAGTCGGGGATCCGGTTTGGGGCTTGGTCTGAGCTGTGCTTTGTCTGCTGCACAGGTAGACAGCTGGCTCCTGCCCATCTGGAAGGCTCCAGCACATTCTTCATTACAGGGCCACCAACTTGGAATTTCAGCTGAGTTCAGCAAACACTTTTTTTTTTTAGTACAGTTGGCATGCAATAATATATTAGTTTCAGGTGTACAATCCAGTGAGTCAACATTTATATACCTTACTCTGTGATCACTACAATAAGTCTAGTAATCATCTGTCCCCACACAAAGTTATTATAGTATTATTGAATCTATTTCCTGTACTGCCCATTACATCCTGTAACTTCTTTATTTTATAACTGGCAGTTGGTACCTCTTATCCTCCTTCACCTTTTTTACCCATACCCTCATCCCCCTCCCCCGTGGCAACCGTCCATTGGTTTTCTGTATCTCTGAGTGTATTTTGTTTTCAGCAAATGCTTTATGACCAGTTTCTGTGCCAGGCGTGTGCTAAGGTGGTTGAGGTAGAGTCCTGCCAGTCTTGAGGCTGACAGGTAGACATGGAATGTTTCCAGGCCTGGTACTTACTAGAGTCACCATGGAGGATTTTTTAAAAATGTAGAGTCCTTGGTTCGGTCCCTTGCTGATGTTGATTTAGTAAGCTTGGGGTAAGCTGAGAATCTGCAATGTGCGATATTAACTGCCCCAGAGGACCGTGATGCTGCCCCCAGTTCTGGGAGTTCTGATCCAGGAGGACTGTCAGTTGTCACTACTCAGAATGACTATGTTCTACCTTGTTGTAGTTATTTGAAGTTATGGAATACTTGTTGTTTTTTCTGCCCTATGTGCTTGTTATAGATATGTATATCCCAGGGGTGGGGGATGGAGGTGGAGAATATAAGTCAGGACATGGTAAGATCTCCATTTCTGAGCACCGACACAAGGTATAGCCCCATTAGGAAGGCAAGTCATTCACATGTGAAATGAAGTCACCGTTATCATCTTCCTTCTCTTTGGTATTTATCCAAGACTCGTTTTTTTCAATTGAGACTGGAAAGAGCCCCTGACAGTGGACAGGTCAGGTGTTATCTTTTTTTCCCAGATGTGGAAACCGAGGCTCAGAGAGATGAATCTGTATGTCCAAATTTGCGGAAGTAGCAAGTGCAAAACCAAGCCTCAAAGGAAATCTCCTGCCCTCAGTCAACGGCTGATCCCTACTCCATGTTAAGTGAGACATGGCCCCCTCCCCCAAGTATGGTGGAGTCTGGAACTGGGAGAGGCCAGTGTGATCTGGGGGTGTTGAGCCGGAATAAAGGTGGCAGAGAACTCAGGCGGAAGCTTGTTGCCAAGAGCAGGGCAGCTGGCCCAGCTTTGGTCTGGAAGGGTTCCTGCTGCAGAGAATGACAGCTTCTCTATATCCGCTTTCTGAGGTAGTAGCACCCTGACAGCCTACGTTTATGTTCTTTCACGTGCCCAGAATTCATGGGAAGCAGAAGGAAGGCAGCGTTAGTACCCAGAAGTTTACCAGTGGGGAAGTTAGGGTGGAAGGTGGGAATTTTCCTAAATGAAAGGACCTCCTATTTATTGAATGTCTACTATGTGCAGGAAACGCCTCATTTATTCTTCGTAACTGCTTGGCGAGGTAGGCATCATTAGCCTGATTTTACAGGTGGGAAAACTGAGGCTTCTTACTCACAGTCAGACCGCTAGGGGGTTGGAGAGCCAGCCTTTGAGTGTGGGCATGTCTAACTCCCCAGCCCACCCTTTTGCATCAAAGCCCCCAAATGCCCAACTCATCGAGTGGAACTGGATGCCCTGAGTACCAAGCTTGTGATCCTACGAAGGTCCTCCATCTAGGGAACTCGGCAGTAGCAGCTACAGCAAAGGCTTGGCCTTTCTCCCATGGCAGCCTCCATGCTTATCCAGTAGGCACCCTGCGCCAGGAGTGGCTACTCAAGGGACATTTCCACAAGAAACTCCTCTTCTGAGCTCCCTGTTGAGGCTCAGAGAGATGACAGGAGTTGCTCAAGTGGCAGGGTCAGGACATAAAGGCAGGCCCCTGACTTAGCCGTCCTTGGACCATACATGGCTCGGCCTCTGAAGAACGCTGAGCGTTCACGAGCCAGAAGCAGGGCCTGGATGAGACCTGTGGTACCCCAGGGCCCATGCTCCAGCCTCCAGGCCGAGCTGCCGTTAGCCTGTCTCAGGACAGATCCATACCAGAGCGTCGCACGTCTCTGAAGCATTATCCCTCAACAACGCAATCGGCACGTCCTTCCTGAAAGGCTGACCCAGCTCTGTTCTGCCGTGGCCTATGCTGAGATGCACCTCGGAGAGGGCAGCTCCTGGTATTCTGATTCAGGGCTGTCCCTGGTGTCTAAGTGGAACTGGGGCCTGTCCCCGTTTGTGCAGTGGAGTTCCAAACCCAGCCTGCGAGGAGAATGCGAGAAGAATGTGCTGCCAGCCCCGGGGGTGTCTTTTAGGACAACTGCTTGTTCCCTCGTAATTCTTCTGACAAATTCTCCTTTTGATCCAGACTTTCCTGGGCACTGATTCATTCCAGAAGTGACGTGTGCGCACACATACACGCTCGAGGGGGATCCGGGAGAGAGGGGAGACGGGAACTCTAGATCTGCTCAGATGTGGTAGAGAAATATCATCAGGGACTACTGCCTACTCACTGAATTGTTATTTGCTTTTTTTTTTTCTTCCTGGTTAGAGTCTCCTGTTCAAACTTGAACATGAAAATTCCTCCACTTCAGAATGAACAGGCAAGAAATGCCGCAGGTTGGGATTTCCCAGGAGGACTAGCAGTGTCTTCCCTGGGCCCAGCTAGGGAACCTGAACTCTCTGTACTTGTTTACTTTGTCCATGGGAAGGAAGGGAGAGGGGAGAGAGAGAGAGAGAGAGCGCGCGTGAGCAGCGGGAATGGACCAGCCCCAGAAGTTTTCCTCCTCACCCTTGAAGAGTGGGGACTTTCCAAAGCTCCCTTTTTGGAGCCTTGGGAAGGAAATTAGAAGAGCTGGTCCTGGGATTTGGGTTCTGAGATCTTCATTAGACCTTTTCCTCTCTCCCTCCCATAACCTCAGTGATGGGAATCATAGCGCTGCATTCAGGGGCCCAAATGTGAGCATCCTTGTGCCTGGGAAGACGAGGTGTTCAGTGTGGTGCTTGTTTTTCCTCCCTAGTTACTTGCCTATTCTTAGGCCATATTCCTTGGAGTATCTTTTGTGATTTAATTATCTATTGAGGGTTACAAAATTATCAAGAAGCAGCACAAATTTTTTGAAACTTAAAAAGAAATCAGTGGAAATATTTAATTGGGTGTGCAAAACCCAGTTCCTACTCGATCATTACCTGGCTGTGTGACGTTGGGCAGCTCACCTGAGCATCCTGGGCCTTGGTTCCTGCAGCCGTCAAATGAAGGTGAGGTGTAGAGGATCTCCAAGTTCCCCCGAGGGCTAAAATCCTGCTTTGTGGTGTTCCTCACTTTAAACGTTGCCATCATTTCAAAGCATGTACTTAGGGAGATCCCCCAGGTGAACATGACCTTGTGTTGTGTCTGAGAGGTTTTTGTCATTCAGCCAGGCTGGGGTCACCTGCAGCTGTGAGTGGCTTTGGCTGGCCCAGAAGGGTAGAATTCTGAATTTGGCATTTTCTAAGGGATTGGCCAAATGCCAGATTCTTCTGACTCCCGCCTCTCACCCTTCCTCAAATGGTTTTGTCTAAAAAGATTCTTCTGATGCATCCTGCTAGACCCGTCCATTAATCTTACTTCTTTGAAACCTACATATGATGAATGTCCATCCTCAAATTCCGACCGTTAGAGAGGAGGTATATTTCACTGTTTAGTTATCAAATTGGAGTGAATTTATTTCCCAGTTCACAAAAGCAGAGGGATAAATGGACAGGTCCTATTCGCTTTCTTTCCTTTTCTCCTCCTCCCTCTCTGCCCAGATTCCCCTTTGCCCTACCGTCCCCTGGGTCCCCCGGATCCCCTGGATTTACTGCGCTGTATTCCTTTTACACGCTTGCTAGTGGAGAGGTAGGTGACTCTTTTTCACTTCATTTTCCCAAGCTCAGCCATAAAGCAACTTCGCCTGCTCTGCTCCCTACCTCCCCACATCAAGCCTCCCCCCATGGTTTTCCTCTGATGAGATTTCCTCTCTGAGGGAATATTATGGTCCTGTTCTCTGTTCCCAAACAAATTCCCCTGGTTCTTTAAATCTGGTTTCAATCAACATAATCACAGTCTGTTCAGTGATATCAACTCTGCCTTGATTTGTTCGTGTAATTTACTCTGTGTCCTCCACCTTTGGGCTGTTTTATATATACACACTTAAATGAATATATACGTGTATATATTACATGTAATGTATGTATATTATATATTGTAAGAGGGGTACATTTTTTATCATGCCTGTAATTTCTTTTCATCTTTCTCTAAATCAGTATCTTAATGCATATCACCTAAACCGGATTCATCTGAGAACCCTAGGGGCTTCTTTAAAAAAATTTTTTTTAAAGAAAAGCTATCTAAATCTGGGTCAAAAACTAGTTGTAAACTGAGGACAGACTTCTTTTATCACTTGTCCCAAATCTCCTCCATGTAATGAAGAGTGAGGTGGGAGGTTTGCTTTTCTACACCTCACCAATACCGTGTAGTATTTTCTCGTCAGTCAGTGTTCACTCTCCCCAGTATAAGTTCTTTCTTTTAACAGGAAGAAAAGATATGAGGTGGCCCTGGGGAATGACACACAGAGGCCATAGAAGACACTGTAGATGTGAAATTGGAAATGGCGACTTAGTAGTAGGAACTCGGTATATACACCCCTTACTGAATTCTACCAGCCTGATAATTAACGCTGCCCTGGTTCGGCCAGGATGTAGGGAAGCAGGCGCTATTCTGAGTGATAGTGAAGCCCCCACCCCCAGCCTGTTGGGTCATTTGCACTCATCAGCTCATCAGGAAGGGTAGATGCCGCCTAGAACCGAGAGATCTGTTGAATTGCTGAATGGGATCTTGTAAATCTATGACAGACAATTCCGGAAGTCATGGCTTCTTAAGTGCAGAGCCAGGCACTTAAGAGAGAAATATTTTTGGTGAGTTCTGAAAATTTAACTTTACAACAGTCGTAGTCACAGTGTGGAGGAGTCAGAGCATAATGGCAACATCAGAGCCAGTTTCCCGAACAACAGGCCAGGAGGGGGGAGTCTGGAGGGGCAGCGAGGGAGCTTAGACTTGCTCCGTGGAGGGAGACGGGGAGGGACTGGGGGTGCAGCCTCCTGGAGAAGGACGGAGCTGCGCTGGGAGGCACCACCTGGTGGGGCCAGTGACACTCGCCGTGGTGCAGTGATGGTGGCACAGTGCATAGGGTCACGGGAAACCGGAATGTCACTGTTTAACTACAGGCTACAGAAGAACAGAGAATTGGATGGGATTTTATAATAATAATTTTATAATTAACCTACAACTAACCCTGACCAGTAGGGCAAAATGTCAAAGCACTGGCCAAACCTTCCTGAAAGTTGCAAATCTTATTGGATGTGTGTCTCTTTCACATACCAAAATAATATGAAAGTAATCTTTGAACCATGCATTTTTTGATATTTAATTTTGAGGTAATTTTAGACTCATAGCTTCCTTTTTTTTAAATTACCCGTGTATTTGATTTAGTGAAACTCCCTATATTTAAAAAAAAAAAAAAAGCACAATGAGAAGAGTACCAATTCCCTTTTGCACTGTGACTTAATCATGAGTTCATTTTAAAAGAGACCTCTGGCGTAGAGGTTCTCATGGGGGAAGAGGAATCACAGGGACTCCTCCCCTGCTCCGGTGTGGGGACAGGAGCCCTTTTGAACTCCACTGAGAGCAGGAAGCTGGATTAACTGCCACTGGCTCCAGGAGGCAGCATCTAGAACATTTGCGTTTGCAGCAGGAAAACACCCCCTCACCCTGACTTTAATTCCTGAATTCTGTGTCATGGTCTGAACACCGAGGTGGAAGCAAGGACATCTGTGTTCCCGGGACATTCCCCTGGGGGCCCTGCTATAAGCTGAGTGAACCATTTCTGCAGTTCTTATGGATGCGTCTTCCCACCACTCATCTTCCCTCGGCTGCAGGGCCAGGGGCTGTGCCCCACTCTTTATCTCCGATCCTGGGTGAGGGTGCTCTGCCTTCTCCTGGGTCTCTGGTGCAGGGGCTGGATAAGGGGGACTAGAGAGGGGCCTCTGCCTACCCACCCTGGCCCAGCAGAGCTGTGACACCAGAAGACTTGGTGTTTCCCTCACCTACAAAGTCCAAATGCATACTCTGGGCGTGCCATGTGGCCTTGAGGCTTCTCCGCCATAAAACACTGACTGTGAGATGAGTATGTAGCCCAAGTGACTTCTGATAAAAGCTATTATTTTGAAATACAAAATGTGTGTCTCTCGAGGGGGTATCCACAGAAGCTGGGCGTGTTGTCCACAGCTGCTTTGAGCTCCTCCCTTTCCCCACGCTTCCTTCTGGCAACACAAGCGGCCATCAGTTCCTCTCCGCCCTTGCTGGTCTCTTCTCTTCTCCCCATCACTAGATCTTGTGATAGACACTTTAACTAGTTTATTTATTCGCAGTATAGTCTGTGTTGAGAAACATGGCATCACCGACTTTAAGGTCTTTTCTAGCCCTAAAAAGCCCTCTGGTTTTTACAGACTGTTTTGTGGGCTCCTACCATGGAGCACCCTGCCCCTGGGAACAGCGATTCACAGGCACTGGGACACCTGGGTGCATACTTCCCCTTGTGCCATTAACCGTGGAGTGGCCTTAAAGTGTCACTGTCCTCAGTGGGCCCCAGTTTCCTCATCTTTCACACAGAAACACCATGTGAGTTTGGAAACCCATAATGCAATAATATAATGGAATTACAAAGTAATACTAAAATACAGAAATGCGATCAGGTCGATACTCTGTTTCCACTAAGAACATATGAAAAGAAAAGGGACTGGCATTGCAATAAGGAGTTTTGGGGTAGACAGCGGGAGAAACACCAATGCACAGGGGCGCAGGTCCTACCGGAGGCCTCCAGAAGGGTCAGCTTCAGTGTGTGTGGCTTATTACGCGCGTCTCCTCTGTGCGCATGCTCTCAGGGAGCTCTTCTTGGAGACAAGGAGGGGAGTCTGGGTGGGAAGCGGTGATGAGCAGTTAAGAACTCTACCTGGAGAAGCATTGGAAGAAGGGAGGAACTCTGCACAGAGATTTGAATTTGTTCACTGGGATAAGTTTCTGGATCTCTGTGGAATTCAGGAACACATCTCTTGGTGGGAATTTTCTGCTTTTTAGTGGAAGGTGGAAAGTGGGATTTAGGCATCCTAGAGGTTCTTTCTGTCTGTGTCAATGGTTGGAAGGCTGGGGGAGGTGGGGACATCAACTCTCCAGCGTGTCACATGAACCCTGCAGGTCTGATGTGGGAACACATCATGAGTAAGACAGAGAGTCAGTCTGGGGTCCTGAGACCTTGTGTGCACACTGTTGACTTTCACCTGGTTCCATGGTGATAGATGTGATGTCTGAGATCCTCTCGAGGAAGCATCCTCTGGCTAGAGGTATTATTTAGCTAATGGTAAGGTTGCCATCTATACATAATCCGGCTCTAAAGGAGGTTTGGGGTTTATTTATTATTTATTATTAAGAAATAATTTGAAGTCTCTTGCCTTTCATGGGATGAGTAAGAACTCCAGGACTGGCGGTGAAGAGGGGTGGGAGGGCAGTGCAGTGGGAAGGGCAGGCGTGATCGGGCCTGTAGCGTACGTGAGTACAGGAGGAAAGAACGGGAGTCAGCGGAGGGGGGGTCCATTCCCAGCTCTGTCACTTACTGGCTCTTTGCCATTGGCCACGTCATTTAACCTTCCCAAGACTGAGTTTTCTTCGATTTAAAAATGAAGTAAATATTGGTCTTCCTATCTAACTGAGCTACTGTAATGGTCAATTTGAAAGCTTACAGTAGAGCAGTTTATATGTTAAGAATTATGACATTTGGGACCCCACCACTGCCATTAACCTCACCTTTCCCTTTAGTGGCGATTTAACCTCTGTTCTCTCTGGTCAGTTTTTTTACTGCTCTAATTTGAACCAGCCTGGGGTGGGGCGGGGCGGGGAGACGCTGATTTCCAATGATGCCGGCGACTGGGCAGTTTCTCAAGGCTAGCTTGACCGCCACGTCTGGTCACTTTTCCCATTTGCATCTCTTCCCCGCCACGCCCCCCCCCCCCCCCACTGTGCCCAGGGTCCCTGGGAGGGTGATGCTAAGGAAGAAAGCCATGGCAATAGGAACTGCCAAGATGAGAGACTACCTTTGCCAGGAGTTGGTCTGGCCTTTTGTTTTCTGTCCTAGAGAGTCAGCGACCTCAGATTTTCATGTTAATGCATAATTTTCCCTCAGAGCTGTGATTCAGTGAACTTCTTAAGTGCAAAAAATTTTCAAATCTTCTCTTTTTTTGGGCCAGGAGGATATCTTCTCTGAGGCTTACTTATATGGTATATATTCTTGGGGGGGGAGGGGGATTCCAGCAGAGTTCCTGCCTTATTTAGTTCAAAAGCAGCCTCTTTTCCCTGAATGGTCTTGCTAAAGACATGAACCTGAACCTTCTTTTTGTCACAATGGGGAGTTAAGCCTTTTTTCTCTTTACTTTTTGTCTGCCCAGCTCTTCCCAAATTCTTGTACCTCTCTCAGGAGTAAATTCTTTTTCATTCATTACATGTAATTGTACAACTCAAGTTGTGCCAGGCACTGTGTTAGGCACCAAGGCTGCAAAAATGAATACATGTGAGCCCTGTTCTCAAGAACAACGGAATCCAGCAGTAACCTAGAGCTCCATGAGCCTTCTGAGCTGATAGGAGGGCCTCCCAGGGCCTTGCCCCAGCCTGGACTTGGACTTCACAGCCGTGGCTGAGGGATACTCTGGCCCAGTCTTAGTGCACCTTCATGAGTCCTGTTGGGTGCTTTGATCTGCAGGTTCTCTGGTCTTGTACATTCATGTATAGGAATTCCCAGTCTAATCCTGGTCCCGTGCCAGAGCTATAGGGGCAGGAAGCCTTGTTGGGCATTATGCTCTCCTAGGAGGTGGGGTATGAGAGAGACTCAGGTGCAGACGGGTGTCAGACTCCTGTGCAAGTTCCTTCCCATCTTAGTCAGGTGTCTTCTCTGTGAACCCGAGATCTGCCTCCCTTCTTGCCCTCCTTCCTAAACAGAAGAAACTGTGCTGCTTCTGGGCAGTGGGCCAGGGCTGCTGGAATTGAAATTTTTATTTTCCTCATTGGCATCTGGAGTCTTCCTGTGCAGCTACTGACACGCAGTTTTGTATGAGAGATCACCCAGGCCATCCACCATCACCCAGCACATCCAGAAAGTCCCTTTGCCAAGACTGACATAAGCATCTTCAGCCAATTCACCCTACCCACTTCGTTGCTTTTGGCTCTGAATGAGCTTCTCTAAAGGGTGCAGGTAGTCCCTATTAAGGGCCTTTGGAGAAGGGCAAGCGTGAAAGGGAGAAGTAATAATCATTATACAGGACAAAATAATAAATGGTCACGCTTCTTAAAAGGTTCATCCCTTTGATCTAGTGATGTTGCTTATAGGAGCCTTTTGTTGGGTACCTGTGATGAGCCAGGTGCCACTTTAGGTGTTGGGGACACCAGACACAGAAAGAGAGCTCACTGTCTCTGCGGAGATAACAAGTAAAAGGACGGTTATAGAAGAAGGTGGTAACTGCTAAGGGAAGTCTTCCTCGGGGAGGCGATGCATGGGCACTATCAGATGGACAAATAGGAATCAGCCAGGTAAGGGGAGTGGTGGGGAGTGTTCCTGGCAAAGGAGGTAGTCAGGGGACTCCTTGCACAGGTGAGAGAGCATGTGCTGTGTCTGCAAAGCTGCAGGCCCTCCCTGTCTAATTCTGGTCCCGTGCCAGAGCTATAGGGCCAGGAAGCCTTGTTGGGCATTATGCTCTCCTAGGAGGTGGGGTATGAGAGAGACTCAGGTGCAGACGGGTGTCAGACTCCTGTGCAAGTTCCTTCCCATCTTAGTGCAGGTGAGGGACAGCAGCGCGTCTGGTCTGCACCATGTCAGAGGAGAACTGCTAAGCGTGGCGCCCAAGAACCAGATCATGAAGGGCCTCGTGCCAGGCCACAATGGCTTTCTCTTCAAGGCTTTAAAAAAGAACAGAAGTTTATCCAGATGCAGAGTGACCCTGTTAGGCTTAATGTTATAAAGATCATTCCATTTGAATGTGGAGAAGAAATGATAGGGAGGCTGGGAGGGGGCAAAAGTGGGGTCTCAGAAACCATTGAAGAATCCACTGAAGTCATTCAGGCCAGGGAGGTATAGCATGGGCTGTAGAGAAAAGAGGGTGGATTTTGAGAACTAGGAGGAGGCAGGATCAACTGGAATTAAAGGCCAATTTGAAGTGGGGCAGGGAAGAGAGAGGACAGACGCATGATCTCTGATGAATGCCAGCGCCCTTTCCCGAGCAAGCACACAAGACCGGAGGAGGAGTGGGGTCCGGGGAAGAGGGTGTCCTCAGTGTTGGGTATATTGCCCTCGAGATGCCTCTGAGGCGTTCCAGTGGAGATGTGCGGCAGGCAGTTGGATCTACGGGCTTGGAGTCCAGGATTGAGGCCCGTGCTTGGGATGTGGATACAGGTGTCATCCACTCACACGTGGGGTGCATGAGTTGCAGTCATAAGCACAGACGAGAAGAGACATGCAGCGTTTGGGAAACGACACTGAAAGAGTGAAAAGGTAAGCACTGGCAGGCACTGGACGAA
Source organism: Micronycteris hirsuta (assembly GCA_004026765.1). Classification (NCBI taxonomy): domain Eukaryota; kingdom Metazoa; phylum Chordata; class Mammalia; order Chiroptera; family Phyllostomidae; genus Micronycteris; species Micronycteris hirsuta. The sequence continues at coordinate 146,994 of PVJI01000747.1, forward strand.
GCCATGAGCGAGTGCGGGCACAGAGCAGAAGGACGGAGATGCGAGAGGTTGAGGAAGGAGGGACAGCAGCGCGTCTGGTCTGATTTTACAGCGGGAGCTCAGGTATTCCAGCGGCACTGTGTCGGGAGGGCCCTGGGGCTGGCGGCGGTGAGGGAAGGAGCGAACTCTGCCTGTTGCAGGGGGTTCAGGAATTAATTGGAGGTAATGGATGCAGCGCTCTTCTGTGAAGCTGGGCTGGCATCAGGGAGTCGTCCTTGAAGAAAGACGACTATTTCCTTTTTCTCTTTTTAAGGTTGGCAACAGCCAGACATGACATCCTGAGGAGAAGAAACCTGCAGGGAGGTCAGGTTGGACGTATGGCTGGGAGGGAGCCCTGGTAGACTGAGGCTTCTGAGGAAATGGAAGGGAGTGGGGCCAGCCTGTCAGTGTGGATCCTGTTGGAGAGGGTTGGTGACAGGGACGACTCAGTCACTCTGAGCAAAGTATGGCTTACTCAGGGTGGCCACACAGCCAGGTTGACCCGAGACAGACCTGCTGTGCTGCAGTTACCCCAGCCAGATGATTAATGATGCTCCCTTTTACTTTCACCTGTATTCTGACTTGGGTGCTAAAGTATCTGGTCACTTCACTTTGTGCATTTAAGTAGATTTGTAGGCGGTATTAGAGAGCGACACGTTCCTACCTAAGGGACTCTTCTTCTTTTCTCTTTTTTTTTTCCTGTGAAGTAGGAGGGAAGATTTTCTGTGTTCTAAGAGACCAGGAGACAAGTGCAGGTTTGAAAGGGCTGTTGTGAGGAATGAAGGAAGACCTGACATGAGTATAAAAGCGTGAAAGCGACCAACTGTGGCGCTGCACACAGCAGGGCTGAGCTGAACCTGACGGCATCAGCGGCCGGCACCATGCGGCACACGCGTGTTTGTCTACCCTGCTCTCGGCAGGCTGGCTGCCAGCGGGTGAGCGGGCGTTTGCATTGCCCTGAGGTGGGGAACTGCGAGGCAGATGTGACCCGAGGGCAGAGAGTGGCTGAAGCAATGGGTCATGGGAGTAACTTGTACCAATTCTCAACTTTGAATATGAAAGCGTTTATTGCAGCATTATTTATGAGCAGGGAGAATTGGAAATACTAATTTTTCATGCAAAGGCAGTGTAATCCAGTACATGATGGCATATTCCTATGATGGAATATTATGTAGCCATCAACATTTTTTTATGTAGAATTTTAATATGATGGGATTAAGATACATGATATGCTTAAATGATAAAATGAAGAAAGAAGGTCACAAGAAGATGTATATTAAACAATCTCAACTATGCGGGACATGGAAAACTTTGCATGTTTCAAAAAAAGCCTGGGCACGAATATTCCATAGTAATATTTGTGGAAGCTGGTGGATTTCTTTACATATTTTTGTGTTTTAGAATGCTCCTTAATATGCTTTTATTACTTTTATAATAAAGAAAAAGAATCTCTATAGAGAAATGTATTTAAGGAAAAAATTATTTAAACATGGAAAGGGGTGTACGCAATCACGGTTTAATTTGGCTTCCTCGGAAAACCGCAGCAGGGAGTTCTCACTTCCTCAGGCCCCAGGGTGGGGATGTGACACGCATGGCCTGGTGTTTCGGCAGTGTGGTTTCAGTGTCAGGCAAACCTGGGTTCGAATCCCGGCTCTGCTGCAAATCTTCGCAAGACCATGGCCATGGTGTGATTTCACACAAGCTACTTCTCTTGAGCTAGTTTGTTTGTTTTTATGAAATAGAATAATGTACATCTCTAGTCTCTTCTTTCCAATTCCAAACCCTGAAAAACTCAAAACCTAGAGTCATTTCTTAAGGTGCCAGCAGATCCATTTGGCTGCAGAATATGACCAGAATTAACATACTCTTTGTCTCACTTAAGTGAATGTATCTTTGCAGTGGAAATATGAACTTGTCTAACCGTGGGATGCTGCCCCAGACCCGCTGGGCATGGTAGGCAACATACAGTGACGTGCAGGGCTTCCGAGAAGGGATCTGAAGTGTAAGACCCGCCTCGTGGGCATGCGGTAGAAATAAATCGGATTGTGAAATAGATCGGTTGCCCAATTCTTAGCACAGTGCCTGGCGTGGTGCAGATGCTCAGCGATGTGAGCTTCCATTGTTACTGATACTATAATTATTCTCGAGCCTTTGCGAAGTACAGAGTGCGTGACTTCTGCTTGCCCCGTCTTCCTTCCATTCCTTTCCTCATTGGGATTTTTAACAAGACTTTCAGGGGAACTTAGGTTGACATGTTTAGGACATAGGAGTGGAAAAGTGGGAGCTTCCTGCAGGGAAATCCTCCTGCCTCTTTCCTTCTTCTAGGTTTCTAGCCTCCTGAAGAAGGTCATAGGGAATAATGCATATTAACAAGGTACCCAGGCAGTTGAAGAGCTAATTAAAGAATAAATCTTATTCCCTTGGTGAAGACTTTAATCTCAAAGCATTTATGTTTACTGTGGAATCATAATGTATTCACAGCAGAGTTGCTCTGCGTTTAAAGATGTCCTTTGCTTTAAACTGAAACTAGTCAATATATAATTTTTTTAAATTCAAGAGTTATTATTTACTGCTTTCTGCAGGAATTTACAGTAAGATTGTTATTGCAAACCCTCCTAGTATTTTAAAACATAAATCAATTCACAAAAATTTGATTTGTACCCAACCTTTTCGCAAGCATAAGTAGCATACAAACTGAGATCACTACTTCTTCCTTTACTCGGGTGAGTCAGTGCTTCATAAATTTTGTTAGGGTGGCATTAGACAAACTCCATTATTAATATCAGCAAGGGGAAATAAAATGTATCATGTTATAGAATCAAAGTTCCACATTCTGAACCAAGGCCAGTTTGTCTCCAGACCCTTTCGTTTGATCAGTTAGCCCGCAGTCCCGTCCTTTCAGCCACGTGACTCACCCTTGGGGGCGGGGCGCGGTGGAGGTCGCTCCGCCCCACAGCTCCGCCCTGAAGACCCCGGTGGCCCTGCGGACCTCCCTATGGGGGACTGTTTTGCCTTCACAACATCCACCCTGAATTGCAGGGCCTTAGATCTGGAAGGGCCTTTCTTTGCAGTCCCGTCTGTAAAATCCAGTTAATCTGGTCATTTAGACTGCACGCCCAGCGACTTGCTACAGCATTCTCTCTCTCAACCTGAAACAGGCGGCTCCGACGCCTAGCGCATGGGTCCAGGGGCAGAAGAGCTGGTCTGCTGGCCAAAAGTGACCGCTTGTCGTGAGGTCTTCAACTTTTTCTGCTTCAATTCATCAGGCCCTTATTGGCCCCCCTACTGCGTGCCCAGCACAGTGTCAACACACATTCCTGCACATTCAAGGGTTTGCCCTTATCCTCCGTGTTAATCCATTCATTAGCACCAAATTGCAGGGCTTCTTGCCAAGCCCTTCAAGCATAATTGGAGCTTCTGAAGTCAGATTCCCCCAATTACATTAGTTCAGTTGTCTCATTAGCCACCATGCATCGTCTAAACACATCATCAAACATATTTTCCTTCACTATTGTCATCTTTATAATGCAGGTATTGTTGAGATTGTTTTTAACACACACTTTAGCTTACCCTGTTGTTTGATCTCCAGAATACAATAAATCTTTAGACTGAATGGAGCCATCACTGGGGGAGGACAAGAGTAGGGGAGGCTTACAAAGAAGTAGGTGCAGAACTTGGGCCAATGACAGGCCCCATCCACCTCCCTGGATGGAATGCTCTTGCAGCGGAGGTGGCCTAGGTTTGGAAATGATTCCCTTCGTATAAATTGGTGCATTCAAGAAATGGTGAGCCTGGGGGAAAGTACCGTCTGCATTTTATACTATTGGGGATCTCCCAGACTTCACAGATAGATGGGGGGGTCTCTGCTTCCTGAGAAGAGATCACAGGCAGGTAGTCTGGACTCTGGACTTAGGGCTTTGATAATAGAAAGAGGATTATCTCTTATGATGAATGTAGGATTGGGAGTCAGGTTTTAGCTTTACCTCAAACTGTGACCGCTGTGAGCCCATCATTCATGAACTTTATGCCCTAAATTTCTCAGCTTTAAAATAGCAGTACCCTGTCTTTATAATTTTCCTAACTCCATATCCACCAGAAAAGCTAGGGACAGGATAATTGAGTTTTAAATTGCAATCCTTGGCATATGGTTGGTGCTCAGTGTACCCTCCTTCCTTCCGTTAAGAACTGAGGGTTCTGCCGTGTCTGCAGATGTGTTTCTCTGCCTGAGACCCATGCGCCTGATTTGGAAGGCCTTGAGCCTTCTGTCTGGCCCCCGTTTTCCTCACTCGTTCCTGCCTGCACTTGTTAGGTTGAAAGGTTGCCTCATTTCCTGTTCCAAGGTGGCCTCTGTTGGCCCTGCAGAGCACCCACAGGGACCTGAAGCCTTTCAGTACAATGATGCTTTTGAGGAAGAGGAACTGTGTGCAGTTCTCCGGCTCCCTTGACCAATTTGAGGTCATCTTCAGCCCACCCAACTCAACCCCTCCAGTGCTGTGGAAACCCATCGAAACTGGTGTGAAGCTGTGCATTGCGGTTGTTTTCTTTTTTCCCCCCCAAGTGTCAAGCTCAGTGGCCAAAAGCTGTATCAGAGGGGGCAGGGTGCCTAGGGGAAGTGCATGGGGTAGGGGTCAGGCAAGGAGGGGTGGAAGGTCTGTTTGCAACCCCAAAAGGAACATTGGAAGTTACACTGGAAAAATCTCTTCAGCCTTTATTTACCATGGTGGGTAGCCACGGGGGAGCAGGGGAAGCTGGGTGGGGAAGGAAGACAATAGAATGCTGTGTTGCCCTGCTATAAAAGCACACACGCTAAGCAAATAATGTGGCCAGCTCGGTCAGAGCACTGCCCAATTAGCCCCAGTGCTTAAAGGAGGGTCCCCACAGCTGTCGTGGTGGCGGGTGGGCTGGAGCAGAAGGCAAGTGCTCTGGGCACTCACGGGGCAAACCTGCAGGAATCCTAACTGGGAACTGAGCTGGGGTGTGGGGAAAACACAAGGTGCTCCAACCTGAGCCCAACTCATGCTTCTTGAATAGAGGGCCTGAGAGGGGCTTGGTAGGCTCTTCTAGGGAGAGGCAGTATGGGGAGACCATGGAGGAGGTGACCAGGAAAGTGAGTGCAAACGTTTCATGCAGAGTGACCGACATATGGAACGTGTTATCCAGAAGGGTTACAGGCTGGAGGAGCTCCTAGAGTGTTTCAGGGGTGGGATGGGGGAGGGGGTAAGCTTAGAAACTCAAGGAGGTTTCTAAACAAAAGGAATTTGAGAAGGGTTGGAGAAATAATGAGAAATACAAACTTGACCCAGAATTTCTTTTTCTATCTCCCGGGCTTCTCCCCTGCCTGTCCTTACTTGTTTCCAATTCACAGGGACCTGAGAAGGCCACCAGAGCCCTGTGCCTTACTCTGTAAATTTGCAGAGTGGACAGGGTGTGTGTGTGTGCCGGGCGGGGGTGTAAGGGGGCCCCCAGAACCATCTCTCACTTCTCTGTGTCCAAGGGGACCAGAGGGAAAGCATCAAGCCCAGAGCTTATTCAGACCTCCTGTGGGCAGGCAGACAGCTAGCGCTGGAATGATCTTAGGATGATTTACTTTGACTCCCTCTCTTTGCAGAAGAGCACACTGGTGGTTGGGAGGAGGGAAGAATAGGCTTGTCCAAGGTCTCACAGTGGCTGAATGGGAAAGCCGAGGGGAGAGCACCTAGTTTTGAGATCCCTCTTTTTTTTTTTTTTTTAAGATTTTATTTATTCATTTTTAGAGAGAGGGGAAGGGCAGGAGAAAGAGAGGGAGAGAAACAGCAATGTATGGTTGCCTCTCACATGGCCCCCACTGGGGACCTGGCCTACAACCCAGGCATGTGCCCTGACTGGGAATCAAACCGCGACCCTTTGGTTCCCATCCCACGCTCAATCCACTGAGCTACACCAGCCAGGGCTTTTGGGATCCCTCTTAACCCTTGGGTTTTCTCCCCTTCTCACCTCCCTCTCCCAACAAACAACACAGATACACATACATGCACTCACACACACTCAAGGGCACCCATATAGATACACAGATGTACACACAGAGGTAAACACACATGCGCGCGCGCGCACACACACACTGCCCGGCCTGTTTCCCAGCAGCACCTGTATTGGTTAGAATTCCTCCTCTCACCCACTTTCAATGGCAGGGCTGCTGGGCATTGCCCCAGCCACCCTGGGGACAAGGTACACATGACCAGTACCATCATGGCCTGTTTCGTGGGCCCCTGCGTCGCTCAGGGAACTCTTTTTGAAATGGAGTGTCCATGCCTTTGTGCTTTCTCATAGCACGGGGTCCGCAGCTGCCTGCCATGTCTGCAGTGCCAGCTCGTTTGTTCCCCCGGTGGGTGGGAAGAAAATGTAACCTAATGAAAGGATTTAACTAGCTGTGGGATGGTGGCGGGCGGAGCAGTTTTCAACGTAAATCTAAGTGTAGACATCCCCTGGAGCTACAGTAGTAGTGGCTTGGTAGGGTGCATTCTCTCTCACTACCCCTGTTTTTCCCTAGCCAGGTAAAAAAGCCACCTGTCCAGGGGCCTTTACTCAGCTGAAACGCCTTATTCAAGAAACCCTTGTCTGCTTGTCTCTCTCTCCTTCCTCCTCCGTACCCCCACTCTCTCTGTCTCCCTTCTCTCTCTCTCTCTCTCTCTCTCTCTCAAACACACACACACACACATGCACACGCACACTCACCCTAAAGGAGGGTGGCTTCACATCTCTGGTTGCCACTTTGCAGTCAGACCCGTGGGGATGGCAGCTCCTAGCTAGAGCCCACGTTCAGTGACATTGCTGATCTTCAGGGTCCCAGCATCAGGTAGCCAGTGGGTCACAGTAGTTATCCTGGAGATCCACTTCATGTCCTTCATCCAGGAAGGAACCCAGACCCTTCTAAGCAAATTTAACGACGTGTAACTGAAAGACGTACTTCTGATGCTTTGTAGTTTTTGTAGCTCTGGGTGTCTGCTTATCTTTTGCTGTGGAACAAACCATCCCAAACTTAGTGCTGTAAAGCAACAACCATTTACATCATTTGTCATGATTTTGCACACCAGGGGTTTGGGCGGAGCTGGGCTGGGAGATTCTCCTGTGCTGCGTGGCATCGACAGAGGCAGCCTGGTGCTATTCAGTTGACTGATGGGCTGGTTCGGATCACCCAGGCCAGCTGCACTCGCAGGACTAGCGCTTCGGCAGGGCTGGCTGGAAGAGTGTCAGGGAGCCCTCCAGCATGGTGACCTGGGGACCGTCAGATGACTTGTGTGGCGGCTCAGGGCTCCAAGAACGGCCTGGCCCTCTTACTTCTACCACACTGTGGTCAGAACAGCCACAAGGCTCTAGACACAAGGAGAGGGCACATGGACTCCACTTCTAGATGGGAGGAAAGTCAAAATCAGCAGCTGTGTTTCAAATTAGCAACGTCCTTGTGCACAATATCTGTCCCTAGTGCATTTTCTGGCTAGACCCTGTTGTGGAATGATGGATTTACCCACCTCTGCTCTCTGATGTAGCAAGAGAGCCTCTGTTTGTGCTGAAGCCTCCTCTCTCAAGCTTCCAGACTTGTCTCCCTGGCCAGTGTCCCGTGCCTGCCCTGTAGCCCTCCCGCCTCCAGCTCCTTCTCCTGAGAGACTGTGCAGCCACACCCAGTGCTCCTTGTCCCTATAACCATAGTTGCAGCTGGCTCTTCAGAAACAGGAATGTTTCAAAGTTAATGGAGATAATGGAGTACACTGGTCTTGAGGATGTTACAGAACGAGGAGACCAAAGGGATGGAAAAGCCACCAGGTTGGAGGTACAGTCATCCAGAGTCATGGCAGGATGAGAGATGAAAAGGAAAATGCATAAAGTCCCAAAGCACCTGAGAAATGTGGATGTCACTAGGTGATGGCACTGATGCCACACAAATATTTGTAAGAGGAAGGGGGAAGCGTGCTGCCTTCATGGGCTACCTCTTGGGCTGGGCGAGGCTGCCAGAGCTCCAGCCCTCTCACAGTGTGGTGTTAAACACGCCATGTTGGTCAGGCTCACATGGGGCCCCTATCACTCCCTGAGAAAACCCTGATGGCAGTTGAGCCTTGTGGGAAGATTTCTATCCTTCTGTTCTTAAATATACTATTCTGTGTTGGTTCCAGATGAGTATCCCAGGGCTGGTCCTCTGGAGGACTGGCTTCTAGTTCTGGCTCTTCCACTAATTTATTGTTTCCTTTTGGGCAGGTCACTTTCTCACCAAATGTTTCCTATTATGTGAGAATCCTAGTAGATTAGGATAATATTGCCTGGCTCCATACCTTCAAAGGGACACAGAGAAACAGGGAGAACCAGGAAATGAGACCAGTGATAAGGATCGTGTGGTCTAGTGAAGAAATGACTTGGGGTTGGCAGTTGTGAAGCATCGAGTATTGTGGCCAGAAAGAACCTTTGAAACTTTTTAGTTCAAGAATTCTTCATCTAGGATCTGTGGTTCTCTGGGTTAAGCTTTAGGGAATCTATGAATTGCCTTGAAATTACTTTGCAATTTTTTCCCTTATATGCACATGGATTTTTTTTAAGGGTAAAGGTGTTTTAGCTTTTATTATATTCTAAAAAGGGTCAATGATCCAAAAATGGCTAAGAACAACTGCTTTAGTCCACTGGCATTATGTTCGGTGATTCTTAACCAGGAGAGGTAAGGCCACATCAGATGGTCTTGGAAAAGTATGAGTGCTTTTTTTTAAGCTGTCACCATAACTGGGGACATGATTGTTACTTAGGTGGGGGCCAGAGCTTCATGTGTGGGGGACAAAACCTGACAACGAAGAGCTGTCTTTCCCTAAATACCAGCAGCACCCCCAAGAAGAAACTGTGTTGGGGACTGAAACCCCAAGGCCGGCCACGGCTCTCCCACAGCCACAGAGCTGCTCAGGAGCAGAGCTGGTTTTCAGTCCTAGATCAGAGCGGGAGGTGTGCCCAGAGTCAGCGTTATTTTATTTCTCCTTGTCAACTGCAAGTATACTAAAACGGGGGGAAACCGAAGACTCAGAAATGTGTCTCACCTTCCAAATTCCAGCCATGTTCACGAAGAATCCCTCAGTTATTGATCTTCTTCCCCATCAAATAAGGAAATAGGGAAGGAATAGTTTCCAGTTGGGGAAACTGAAGCATAGGTAAATGAGCCCGTCAACCCCATGTTGTAGAAATAGGCTTTTAGCTGCTGTGACTTGGTGATGCCAGCCTCAGATGGTGAAATGCCCTCTGCATTTCAGAGGGCCTGTCTTGCATGTCTCTTTCTTAAAAAAGGGAAAGAACCATTAATATACCAGTGTGGTGCTCACTGCCTGATTCACTGCAGGCCAGTAGCAGGCGCCTTCGACTCTCTGGCGTGGATTGGGAGGTGTTACACACTATCAGTTACAAGTAAGCTTTGTGCGGTCGCACACACAGGGGTTGGCATCCTGGCTCTGCCTCTCAATTGACGTGTGATCTCAGACAAAAGGACTTAATCCCTCTGAGCCTCAGTTTCCTCAGCAGCAAAGTGGGGATAATAATCATATCTGTGAGGATTAATTGAGATAATCCACGTGAAGTGTCCTGCAAAGTCCCCAGCATATGGCGCGGCTCAGTGAATGCTAGCGATTATTATGACTGTGTGTGTGATTAAAGACAGCCTGGGGTTCGGGGTGTTGGTGCCAAAACTGCTTTCAGAGGACGAGCTTTGGGTTGGTTTTTAAGTCTCGCCCAGCTGCCCAGAAAGAGAGTCAGTAGACTCTTTGGGATCGGAGTCATAACATTTATGAAGTGCCTACCATTCACTCCAGTGTCTGCGGGAGATGGATTTTCTTTCCGTGTGCACATCCCAGCATCGCTTCGTAACTGGGCGAGAAGAGGCTCAGGAAGTCACTGCACAGCCACCTCTCTCGTCTCCGTTTCCTGGTCTGTCGGGGTGTTCCGGTGAACGATTGCAGCCGGGGTGAGCAGAGGGGAGACACCTGCAGCGCGGAAGGACTCCGTGCCCTTGTCGGTTTCCTGGAGAGAGGATTCAGACCACAGATAGGCACGGACCCGTTGCCAATCCCACGTCCTCCTGAAAGGAGGTTGGCTGTGGGGCCCGGAGGAGGTGTGAGGGGGAGACAGGCTATATTTGACACAGGCCTGAGCATCAAGACTGGAGGAGAAAGGCTGCCATCTGCCCGCACTTACTGCGGCCAAGTCCTCATGGGGCCAAACCGTTATGGTTTGGGTTGATCCCGGCCTTGCTGTTGCTGCTCTGGCTAAGGCACCATCAAAGGTTCGAGTGTTGCCAAGCCAGCTGTGGTCTTGGTTTGGAAGAGGCAGCCAGAGTGTGAAGGGAAGTCATGCTTTGGGATTTCCCTCAGCTTCCAGCTCTCAAGATGAAGCCACCTTCTTTATTCTGCCATTTTGAGACTCGGTCTTGGCTGGGTAGACAAGAATGATACTTTCTCAGCGTCATCATCATCATTATCATTATTTATTATAATCATTAAAAGATCAATTCTCAGAAGCCCGCCCCCCCCTTGTAATAATACTAACTTACAGCTATATAGCACGTTGCAGGTAATGCATCGGCTTGACGCATAAACCCACCTCAAACAGGAGGCAGAAGTTAAAAACGAAGAGGTTGACTCAGAGCAGTTATTCCCTGATGCTGAGAGTTTAACACTAGGTGTTCCCCGAAATGTCTATGTAATCGAGGCAACGACCTTCCCTGTGTATTTTCGCACTTGGAAAATGGAGTTAACCCAGATGCAGAAAATAAAACCGAAATCAAAATATGTGAGAATATCAAATGATATGCTAATTTGGGACTAGCCTAACTGTAACCCATCCTCATCCTTGGGAGCCATGCAATACACTGTGTGTGGTGTGCGCATGGTGTGGGTGCGTGTGAGCACACGCACAAGCCCGTGCATGCACACCTTTATGCCCAGTGGGGGGGTATGTATTAGTGCCAATCAGAACAAAGAAAACTGTTAACTAGATAAATGCCCGTATGGCCAGGAGCTAGATTGACACAAATTTTCTCTGCAGATCCTTCCTTGTCCACCCTCTGGCCATGAAATGAGCCTTTGTAGTGTGGAAAGGTTAAAGTAAATCTGGGTTTCCTGGGGCTTAGGCCAGCATACCAAGCTCCCTTCAGATCTCTTTGCCAAGATGGGACCACGCCAGAGGGTCCCTTAGCCTGGGGAATAACTGCGCTGCCTTCCTCCTGGCGCTGCTGGTGCATACTGTTTTGACATGCGCTGTACCTTCCATCTCTCCCTGCCTCGGGGCCAGAGGAGGGTGCGCTTTGAACAATGTCAAATCCCTCCCCGACAGCTGTGCAAAGAAGACTCACAGCTTCCACCTTCCATCTCAGGGCATCGGGCCCGTTTTTGGAATATAGGTTCCTTGTCCATTCAGGGGTCTTGATTCCTCCTTTATTGGCCTCTAAGACCAACTTAGAAATTCCTTACTGACAGAGACAAGTCAGCCTTCAGCGGTTCTCTTGTTTTGTTTCATTCTGGAGTATGCTTTTCCTGAAAACTGAGGAGCTTATCTTATTCCAGATCTTGGGCCAGGTATATCAGTCCATTTCAGAACCCTGAGTCAAGAGTTTTAACCGAGGAACTATGCAGAATGAGGGATTTTTAAAGAACAGGCTAGGACTTTGCCTCCGTGCCGCTGTTCTGTCCTGTATGGACTCCGTGTAGATGCAGACCTGCCCAGGGGCCAGGGGTTCTCAAGTGAGGTCTCCCCACAGCAGCACAGAGAGGGTGGCCCTTCCTTCTCTAGATCACCCAGTCCTCTTGGTTTGGGGACTTTAGAGCAAGCTCGTCACGTCAGCTGGTGCAGCGCTGACTTGCTCTCTGATGCTGGCTCCATTCTGTGCCTTCTCTAAAGCTCAGTTTATCTGTATATGTTTCGTGTTTCCTAAGACAGGGAATGTGACAGTTGCCACCACTCCAAAGGTGAGTAAGGAGCGAAGGAGGTGGGTTTTAGAAAAGAATGTCAAGCTGTAGCGGAAACCCACACGGCCCTGTTCGTGCGAGTTCATTTCCCACTCACTCCGTGCAACAATTCCAAGTCACTCCTTGCCTTCATCGTTTTCCGAGCCCTTCCCTCCTTGTTGGTTTTGGATTCATCTGGCCCCCAGTGAGTTAACCTGCATGTTTCCAGTTTGAATCTCATCCTGCTATTTCCGGGTTGCCAACCCCCACGGGTGCTGGGGGGTCATTGGTCTGTCCTCACCAGTGTTCCTAGCACCTTCCCTTTGAGCGTCATCTGTGCATTTTAATTAATCTGCCACTTTTTCCTCTCTCCTGCTTCGGATCATTAATAAAGAGATTAACCCAAACCAGACCAATCCCCAGCGGAGGCTCCACCAGGACCTGTCTCTCCCCCCTCCCCGCCTTCTCACGGGTCACGTGGCCCCACTGACTAATGTTTTCTCGACGTCTTCACGTGGCCCCACTGACTAATTTTTAGACCTCAGGAGCTGTGTTTGAACAAAGCCAATTTGAATTAATTTTGCAATTAAGATATGGGGAACAAGCTTAGCCAGTCTTTTATATGGCCTTAGTTTAATATTTCCACCACATTCCTTTCCTTTTTGTCATTCAACTTTAAAGTCTATCGTTTTCCCACCTCTCTCCTTTTCCATTCCCTGAACAAGATGTTAGGGTTATCTGGCAGGATGTGGTCTTTTGAGCCCTTAGCATTAGTCAGAGACCATGTCATAGCTGCAGAAATTCTCCAAAGAATCGGGCCCTTCTGGATACAGCTGGACGTTGTCCTTGTTAACCCCAGCCGGAGGATGCCTTTGCCTCCAGAGGATGTGGCTGTACCAGAAATCAAGCAGTCTCTTGAATTTGCATATTAAAAGCTCGGCAAATTTAAAAGTGTTTCCACATTTGATCTCCTGCCCGCTCCCTAAGGAAAGCGAGTCTTTCTGTCTCCTTTCTTTGTCACCCTGACTTTCAGCACTGGTGCCACACCCAGAGCTAGAGAAGGTGCAGCCAGTGCCCTGTCCACTCCAACACACGGCCTCCGCAGGGCCGGGCGACTTGCAGAGGGACTCACCTTGGACAGCATCAGGCAGGACTAACTGAAGTTTGTTCATTGATTTCATGACCAGTGTTTTCGTAGGGAGTGTGGGGAGTGGTGGCCTCAGATCCCTGGAAACTCTGCTTAGAGCTGAAGCTTCTTGGACAGACGCTCGACCTGCTGGTGGCAGCTGTCCTGGCTCCAGGCTTGGAACTTGAGCTTCCTCTGGAAATGAACTCTCTGGAATGTTTGGGAGCAGGGACAGACAGAGAGACAGTATAATCATTAAGAGCATCAACTCCAGAGCTAGACTGTGATCCGTCTGTGGCTCTCCTGCTTATTAGCTAGTTATTAAACCAACGCGTGCCTCAGTTTCCCCATCTGAAATCAGAAATGTAAGTACCTATCTCAGAGTAGTTGTTATCAAGGTTAAAGATTGGATGTATGTCAGCAAGTGGCACAGAGCATTTTTGTCCGTGGTGCTTCTGCTCTGGCCAGGCTAAAACTTTACTCCACACGTGTGCAGTAAGCGAGGCTTTTGGTGTGTGGTCAGAAGGAGCTGGGGAGTGTCGGGAAAGGGACATCGGAACTCAGCAGATGTAGGCCCCGACTCTGCGCCTGTGATCAGGGCAGACGCGGTGCCCGCTCCGGGCTCAGATCCCGTACCACTCTTCACCCCAGCTTCCTTTTCCACTTCATCTGCTTCTCAAATACCCCCGCCCTCTGTGTGTGTTGTAAACTGAGCCAAAAAGGAGGAATCAGAAATTGCTCTCTTTTGAGTATTTTGAGGGATGGTGAAACCTTGTAGGAATGTTGCTCCAGGGACTGAGAAAACACCATATGTGGGAAAGCATTTCTAAGTGAGGAAAACAGCATATGCAAGTTGGTCAGGATCTTGGAAAACTCCGAGCAGGGGAAACGGGCACTGGGGAGAGTGTAGGAAGGGGGTTTTACTGAGGTATTTAACAGGTCTTTTTCCAATTACAGCCAAGAAGAGCCTAGGGACCCTGGCCTACTTCAGAGCCAGGGCCTGTATTTTCTTTGGGAAAAGAAGGCAATGTTGATAGGCTTCCAAACCAGACTTGGCAGAAGTTTATACAGATCACGGGCCAGTAAGCAGCGTCTTGGGTAGATCTGGATCATAGTAGGCGCTCGTTCAATAAGCGAGACCAGCACTGTGCTGGGCATCAGGCTCGCGTGGGTGAACAAGACGTGGCTCCATCATCAAAGAGGAGGCATGCTGACCGTGATGCCACGGCAGGGTAGTTGTTTATAAACTATAGTGAACACCAGAGAAGGGGCACAGATGTCCCTCTAAGTCCAAAAATTCACTGGCATGCCGTGCCCGGGTCCCACTGGCACTGCCATCCCTTTTCCACAGCCCCTCTCCCGGGGAACAGGCCCCTGGTGCTTTGTGTGAGCGCATGGAAGGCAGGCACACAGCATCTCTGCCACCACAGACAATTCAGGTTTGTGTTCCACCAGTGTTTCCAGGCATCCCGCTGTGCCAAACACTGCAGAGTGCTTCCACGGAGATTTCGCCGTTCGCCCCTCACACTAACCTCCACCAGGCACCAACCTCGTGCTTCTTTGTTGAGCAGGAGAGCCGAGGGTCACCTATCACTGCTGTAGTTTCGCGGTCTGACCCTAGACGGCTCCATTCACCCCCATGCCAGCCCTGGGTTTCCTGGTCTGTAAAATGAGGTTATCGAGGGTGGCTTCCAACTTCCAATACTGTGTTTTGGTGAGTTCTCCTACCCACGTTCATGGGCTCGCTCTTTACAGGAAAATGCTGAAAGCAGATTACCGAGTGGAGTCCACAGGAAGCATGCTGGGTTTTAATGCAGCCTTGCAAACAGTGCAGCGACACGTACCAGTCTGCAGACGATTGCTCTCACTGCTGATTGTAGAGCATCAGGGCAAGGTTTGGGATTTGGTGGTAATAAACAGTGCAGATCCGGAAAGGGCGGGACCCGTTCTCAGGGGCATCGAGCAGCTTTTGACATTCTTAGCGTTTTTTTCCATTTGTCCCACCCCACACCCCCTCCCACCAGTGGTGGCCTGATTTCTTTGTGTTGAGTTTGCGTGTTGGGACTCTGGAAGGGGGCAGGGCCGTCTAAAAGAGTGAGAACACCTGCGTTCTAACCCACCAAATGCCTCGGGGCTCCAGAGGCTGTGTACACCGAGGTGGGGTGGTAGGAAGGTCCCCCAGGGTGCAAGCAGCAGTATTGTCTGTAGGGAATTTAGAAATAATAATAAAGTTGGGGTGGGGGGAGGTGAGGGGAGAGGATGCAGACAACTGTAACTGACAACAATGAAGTAATTTAAAAAAAAATAATAATAATAATAATAATAAAATCAACTAAAAGTCAGTCGGCTTTTTATGCTCACCGAACTTTGGCAATTTGTAGCCATATCAGTGATAAAACAGTTCTCCCTGACACCCCTGATCTCTCCCCCACTTCATGTAGTTCCCTCCATCCGTGGTCACCACTGCCCGGAGGGAGGAAGCGGGCGCCTGAAGGGCTTTGCGTTTTCCGCCACACCAGGCTCTCTCTGCCGGGTTACAGCCAAAGTCAGAGCCACTGTCCGCCGCTCTGAACCTGACACCCTGCCGTAGAGTACTCCCTGGGCTTTGCCCGTCTCTCTGGAACAAAAAGTGGATTTCTACTCCTACTTTCAAACAGTTTCACTGAGATTGAACGTCTTTGTTTCTGTAGCCAAGGCTGGCTTCATGGGTGCGCAGCCAGCACAGTGGCACAGGGTCCCACTCCCAGAAAGGGGACCCACTGAACTCAGGCTGCAGTGCTCCGTGGTTGCCGTCTTGGAATTCTTAAGAATTTGATCTCTGATTATGTGATTTGTAAGCGAAGTGCCATGGGACACGGAACGCGTGCCTGGAGATTCTGCATGTTGATTCAAACGCACTCACGCCTCCTGCAGCCACCCTGCACTCTAAATACCGTGTTTTGCCACGTGTCACGTGCACCCGTGTTTTTGTGCACATTATACACCCACTATCACACCCATGGTACGTAATCATTATACGCATGTGTAATTTACATCCTTATTTTTTCCCTCAAAAATTTGGGCAAAAAGGTGTTCACTATACACAACAAAATACAATGATTTTTATATGAGGCCCTGCCTATTGCGTCGCTGCACTGGTTCTGCCTTCAGCCGCCCTTGCTTCCGACTCAGACTCACTGCACCCAGGCCTCGGCCTCTGCCTTGTACGCTGTGTGGTGTGGACCCCAGAGAGCGGCACAGGCACAAACGGGAAGGAAGGGGCTCCTGGCCTCGGAGAAGAGAGAGTGTAGTGAGTAGACCATGTAAAACCATGAGGGTTGCCCTTCCTGCCACCTTCGCCATTTGGAGAACGTGCTGCAGGAAATGCAAAGGGAGCAGCGATTGCTGCTGCTGGGAGCCTTATAGAGAGGTTAGTTTTTGAACCAGGCAGTGAAGAATGGGTAAAATGTCAACAGGAGGGGCGATGAACATGTTCAAGGTGGAGGGACAATACGTGAACACAGGTTGGAAAGCATATTCAAGCATCTTTTGCATAGAGAATGAGGCTGGGGCATCAGGCGTATGAACCCAGTTGTAATATGATGGAAAGAGAGATTGCACCAGAGTTCAAAGTACCCCTCTCTCTTTCCCTAGTGTCTCCCCTCTCCTTTAAATTGTGGTTTAGGGTTTCCTCATCTATCAAATGAAGGAGTTGGAGTAAATGCTCTTCTCCTTCTGATACTCTTTGGTTCTTTAGGGAGGCCGCCAGCCATAAAGACACATCGCTAGTCCTTTAGCATCATTCAGCATTCTTTCTAGCAACCCACCTTTGTAATGGCCTTGCTAATCTGTACATTGACTCTTATTCTGCCTGGGACCGCCCCCCCTCCGCCCCCACTAACCATACTCGATCTCTTTCCTTATGAGCAGATACTCCGTGTATTCAAGTTTATAGTGGCTGGGTTTCGGGGGGATTTAAAAATGTGGTTTTTGATAGACATTCAGTCTCAAATTATTTTATTGCAACTGTATTCTGTTCGGGAGTGGGGAGGTGGGCGAAGGGGGATAGTTCTAGTGATATGTATGCCATCTTTGTGTTTTTCAACTTTAATTTTGTTGGTGCTGCACGACTGAAGGACATACCACTTACGTGCGGAGTGAGACAGAGCTGAGTTATCCTGTGGGAACAGTTTCCTTAGGACAGCACGGTTCCTAGGACAAACTCTAGGGTTGGGAAGCAGAGCTAGACTCCTTTGCTCAGCTTCGATCTTGAGCGAGCCCGTTGTCCAGAAAGTGGTTCCCATGGAAAAAGGATGGTCCTCTTATCAGAGAGACAGGCCGGGAGCCAGGAGGCGGAAACTGGAACAAAGCGCCTGCAACGTTGCTGGCCTTTGGGGACAAGAGAAAAGTTTTTCAGATGAGATGGGAGCAGAGGCTACGCCTTGGAGTCCCGGGAACCAGTCGGCATGGGCGGGCTCAGATGCAGGTCCTGGGTACGCAGGTCAGCTTTTCTGTTTCTCTTGACGCCTTTGTTTATTTCCCTTCTGTTTCCCCCCCAGATTTAGTCAAGTCTTCCTGAAAATACCAAAGGTGAACCTAGGGAAGGGTTTTGATCTCCCACGCTTAGAGCTTTAAAGAGGAAACAGAGTATACCCCTGGGGGCCGGCGAGGTGGTAGTGGTGGAAATTAAAGATTGGATACCTTTGGGCGAATGGGTGCTGTGAGTCACAGGGTCCAGGTCAGGATGACTTGTGCAGCCACCCTGACAGTCTCCTTCCAGGGCCAAGCTTTGGAAATCCGGGCTTTGCTCTAGTGAGAGATGAGCAAGGAAGGTGTCTTGAGATCTGCCCACTGATTCTGTAAGGACTCGGTGGAAACCCCATGCTGAGGTTCTTCTAGGGCAAGAGAATGAGAGTGTTGATGAGTTAAAATGCCATTAAGCAAGGAGATAGCAGAATTAGAAATCTAACCACTACAAGAAATGTTTTGTAATGTAAATATTTATAAGCCAAACAAACAAACAAAAAAATCTACAAGGGATCTTGCTGTTCAGGGCAAGTCTGGCTCATTAATTTCAGCTGGTTGCTGCTGCTGCTGCTGCATCTTCTGCCACCTGCGTGTGAAGATGGTCTCCAGGCAGTGGTTGGGTACCCTGGAGCAACATGTTCACCGAGGGGCCTGGCAGAGCACCCTGAAACTCGGGCCCTCTCACAGAGTGGGCAGTAGCCCCGCATGTTCATTTCCAAGGGTCGGAGAACAGATCCACCAGGCTCGGCCCAGCCAGGGATGAGTCCATCTCGGATGTCGCAATACGGAAGCAACCAACCCAACCCCCAGCCTCAGGGTATTCCTTTGAGAGCCCAAGGGCTGCAGCTGGGGATGGTAGAGCTCTGTTTCTGGAGACACTTGCAAGGCTGCTGCTGCCGATAAAAGGCTATAAAGATGCATTTATAATTTTCAGGTTCAACTTCTTCATGCTTTGCCGAGGGGGCGTGGGCTATGGTCTCTTCAGGCTCTGGTGATGTTTAAAGAAGTGGCAGGACATGGTCCACTCCCACAGAAGGCTGCAGATAGAGAAGACGTCAGGTGCAAGTGCAGTGGGTGCCGCCTGTCTGGGAAGCAGCAGAGGCCGAGGGCTGTAGCGCGGTCCCCACCCTGCCTCCGCCTTTGTGACCTGGGTCCTAGGAAGAGACCTTACCCTTTTAAACTGTAATTCTCTCCACCAGTGCTTTTGGTTCATTTTGTTTAAAAAAATATGCTTTGCCCTCTCCCTTATGCTCATACAACATGTGTGTGTGCACACGCACAGCACACATCTCTTTCCCTATCGCACAGCCGCGGTGTAAAAGGCGCTTGGCAGTCTAGGAGAGAAGGGCGCTCAGACATTCAGGAGAGTGGCGTGAAGGCAGCAGTTCCCAGGGCTGGGGACAGAGGTGGACAAGCTCTGTCTCTGGGCGTCAGAGAGTTCTGTTTGCTCACCTAGAGTGGCGACGCCCTGCTCTCTCTTACCCGCACAGGGACACTTGACCTCGGGTAGCTGGTCCCAGAACGGCATCAGCTACCACAGCCTGCTAGTAACACCTGTGTTTCCTTTTCAGATCTTACAGGTGAACAAGGTGATGTCCATCTTGTTTTATGTGATATTTCTCGCTTATCTCCGTGGCATCCAAGGTAACAGCATGGATCAAAGGAGTTTGCCAGAAGACTCGCTAAATTCCCTGATTATTAAGCTGATCCAGGCAGATATTTTGAAAAACAAGTTTTCCAAGCAGATGGTGGACGTTAAGGAAAACTACCAGAGCACCCTGCCCAAAGCAGAGGCCCCCCGAGAGCCGGAGCAGGGCGAGCCCGCCAAGTCGGAATTCCAGCCGATGATTGCAATGGACACAGAACTGCTGCGGCAACAGAGACGCTACAACTCCCCCCGGGTCCTGTTGAGTGACAGCACCCCCTTGGAGCCCCCGCCCTTGTATCTCATGGAGGATTACGTGGGCAACCCTGTGGTGGCGAACAGAACATCGCGGCGGAAGAGGTACGCGGAGCACAAGAGTCACCGAGGGGAGTACTCCGTGTGTGACAGCGAGAGCCTGTGGGTGACGGACAAGTCATCGGCCATCGACATTCGGGGACACCAGGTCACGGTGCTGGGGGAGATCAAAACCGGCAACTCTCCCGTCAAACAATACTTTTATGAGACGAGATGTAAAGAAGCCAGGCCTGTCAAAAACGGGTGTAGGGGGATTGACGATAAACACTGGAACTCTCAGTGCAAAACGTCCCAAACCTACGTGCGAGCACTGACGTCAGAAAACAACAAACTCGTGGGCTGGCGGTGGATACGGATAGACACCTCCTGCGTGTGTGCCTTGTCGCGGAAAATCGGAAGAACATGAATTGGCATCTCTCCCCATATATAAATTATTACTTTAAATTATATGATATGCATGTAGCATATAAATGTTTATATTGTTTTTATATATTATAAGTTGACCTTTATTTATTAAACTTCAGCAACCCTACAGTATATAAGCTTTTTTCTCAATAAAATCAGTGTGCTTGCCTTCCCTCAGGCCTCTCCCATCTGTTAAACCTGACTCTGTGACCCAGCTCTCAGGAGCCGCTCTGTAAAATCTGTGTGCACCAGTATTTGGCATTCAGTATTGTCAAGGCCATGACTGTCGTTTTAGTAAACTTGTTAAAATCAGATGATGTCAGAGTTGTGTGTAGACACAGCAATATCCACCCCCACCCCCCGTATCCTTCATGTTTGATTAATTTAAAACACTTATCACCTCCGTAGCTTTGAGCCCTACTCTCAATTCTGGCCTCAAGTTCACTGTCAAGAACTTGCTCTTCCTTTCTCGGCTGTCAGCTTGGCCAATCAGAGTGATGATTCGCCCCAGTGGTATGTCCTGGCACAATTACAGCGAACCTGGCAATTTTAGTTTTGGAAGTTTCTTTTCAGCACATTTGTTGTTTGGGGTTGTTGAAGGGTTGGATTTTTTTCTTCTTTTTTTGGTTTTGGTGTTTGTTTTGTTTTTGTAAGTGGTTTTCATCCTTTAGATACATAGGAAAAAAATTTTAACTGTTTGTAACAGAATAATTGTATGGTTACGCAGAAGCAGGCTGAAATAGCTTGTGAATCGTCTACACACAGGAGAGGATTTACTGCTCAGGGCTCCTTGGGCGCCTCCTCTGGTGGCGCCTCCTAGAGCTGCGGAGGAATTAGAAACAGCTCCTGCTTTGCCCTCAGGCCTGGGTTCGTATTCCAGCTCCTCTGCTGTGACTTGAAGCACTGCTTGGAAGCCTCCCTGAGCCCGTGTTGCCCGGGGTCAGAAAGACAAATGGGATTCTGCCTACCTCCCAGGGCTGTCCTGGAGATTCGGCTGAATAACCCCTGTAGACTTCCGGCATAGGGTTCGTCCCTTCCCCCTCCTCTTCTTTCGCAGCTATTGTGTCTCTGTATTGTTTTGGGGTTTTTTTTTTATATTTTTTATCAAACAACTATTCAGCACAAAAGTTTTAAGCAAGTTAACCTGCAATGCAGATAAATTCAGGAAGATAATTTATGCCAATGTTGAGAGCATCAGGTTTGGAATTCTTTGATAATCCTGTACAAGGTTCTTGGCAGTCTGGCTCCACCCTCTTTCGCATTTCATCTCTGGCCATTCTCTGACAAGTGTTCCGTGGTGTGCTGGGCGACCTGCTGTCTGTCAGCAAACTTCTTTCCATGAAAGCTTTTCTCCTTTCTCAGCTGTTGTGTGTCTCTGTCGTTTTTGATTGATTCATCACTTTGCAGTGTAAAAGCTCAAATGGAAGGAATCTCCCTAGCGCCTGCTGGGTCTCAGAAGGAGTCACAGCAGCCAAGGGGTCCCTGTGGGGATGGCCGCACCTGTCCTGCCACGGCAGGCCTGAGGAGCACACTCATGGTCCCCCAAGCTCCTGAGGTTGGAACCTAAGGACTCTCATCTCCCATCTTGTCATAGGTGCAGGGTGCCCCCATCCCACGGCAGAAACCGCCGTCCCTGCCCTGCCACCCTGTCCCGGGCCTTCCCTGGACTGCCCTGCCTTCAAGGCCCAGGAGTGCTCTCTCCGTTGAGGTAAGCCTGTGCCCCGGGACCTCTCTGACACGCGCCCGATGGGAGGCGTGTCCTCTGTGTGCCGGGAGTCTTTGAAACAGGCTCAGCGAATAGCAGTGACTGGTGAAGAACATCGTTCCACTGCACTTGATTCCAGGGGCCTAGAGGAGGGTAGGAAATGAGGAATTTACCCCTTGCCATCTGTGCGCTAGGCACCTTCAAATACGTCCACCATCAGCACTCACAGGTCCTTTGAGGGAGTCACGGTCATGGGTCATGTCCAGTTAACAGGTGGAGAAACTGGGGCTTGGGACTCTAACTCGCCCGTGACTGCCAAGCAGGTAAGTAGCAAGCGAAGATTTAAATCCCTGTCTGAATGATGACACAGTCTCGTTTCTCCCTCAGTAGCCTCTCCCTATCCCTGCTCTGCGTGGCATGTTGCATTCCGAATGCACATTAAAATCCTAGAGAAATGAAAAGCATAGTTCTCTGCGTGGGACCCTTTCATGAGCTTACAGAAAATCCACTGGTAGGATAGCGGAAGGCTTGTGCTTCACCCAACCCAGACGTCAGGCTGGAACTTCTACTCCTCTTCTGGAACTTCTATCTCAATGAGTAGAGGGCTGGTCTAGAGCGTCTGGCTGCCTGGGGAGATGGGCTTGGGCAACAGAGGCCCCAGACCCCAGCCTGGAAAGCCACAGTCCTTAAACAGCAGGCTGAGCCCCGGGCCCTGCCTTGAATGGAAGGCGTTTGCCTCTGTGTCCAGAGTGGGTCTGGAGCAGCATGCTTCAAGGGCAGGTGCGGCTCCCAGGAGAAAATGAACGTGGGGAGGAGGGAAAACCTTTCTGAAAGGATCTGCAGGCTTCAGGCCACATGACAACTCTGCCTCTCCCATGCTGGGCTGCAGAGCAATGAAGCGTTATCCAGCTCCACTTCAGTTACTTCGTCAGCATTAGAAGGCATTCACATACAGCCAAAGCCAACACCTTAGGCTTATGGGCCCAGGACAGAGCCTTCTTGAAGGTTCACAGCAGGCTGTTATCCAGTGTGTACATTTTCCATTGCGATAGGTTGAAAATCAAACTCATGTTTGACATAGGAGGGCCTTGGACGGCTGGTGTCTGGCTCCTGGAAACCCCACACTCTCCTCCATCTTCCCTTACTGCTTGGGTGTCCCTGGACAACTCACCTGTCCTGACGGGAGCTCTCGGCATCATGAGATTCCACTGCAGACTGGGCAGTCCCCACTTCCTTAGTGAATGCCGTGCTCTGTCTGCCGCTGGTGGAGGCTTCTCTCTGCCCTCTTATCCACCTCTAAGGTTCCCCTATTTGGGGGCTGTGTGGACACGAGCAAATTACTTAACCTCTCTGAGCTACTGCCTCCTTGTCTATAAAATGAAGATGGTGTTTACTTCCTAAGACCGTTCTGCAGTATAATGAAAACATAGGAAACCCCTGAGTGTGACATGATGACAAT
This sequence comes from Micronycteris hirsuta, assembly GCA_004026765.1. Taxonomy (NCBI): domain Eukaryota; kingdom Metazoa; phylum Chordata; class Mammalia; order Chiroptera; family Phyllostomidae; genus Micronycteris; species Micronycteris hirsuta. The sequence goes on from PVJI01000747.1 coordinate 170,109, forward strand.
GACAATGACTAGCTTTTGTGGGGTTTTCAGCAGCCCTCATTCTGGAATTCTGGTAGGAATTTCTCAACTCCACAGTGGAAGGGTAGCCAGCATCTGCCCCATGGGAGGCAGCCTCCAGGGTAGCATTTTCTCAGTGCCAGTGGCCTAGTCTCACTGCCGGGCCTTGAATCCTCAGTTTACGCCCAAGGGGAGGGTTGCTAACTGTTCAGCAAAACTACTAGCAACCTGCCTGATCTGAAAAGAGGGAGTATGTGTGTGTTTTGTTCCTCCTTGCAAATTTACGAGACAGCTTTGTTCTTGTTCTCATCTTCCCTCCCTCCCTGCCTCCCTCCCACCTGCGTCCAACAGTGCTTCCTCCAGGCTGGTGGTTCAGGGTTTGGCATTTTTGAGGATTTCTTTGCTGGGTCTCTTTCCCGGGCGTGTGTGTTTATATGAGCTTTTTACTTCATTTACTTGATGTGAAAACCCTCCATTTAGGCTTGGAGAAACCATCTGCATGTGTATTCGATCACCTTGGAACATGTGTTTGAGCATGAAATCTGTGTAGTCCACTAATGGCTACCTGGAGACTTGTCTGGCTTCTCCAGGAACATGCATCCTCCAGGCTTCAAGGTCTCACGGCCCTGGGTGAGCAAAGCCAATGCCAGGTCACCGGCGAGGCCCAGCGTCGCCTCACAGAGCCCCAGCTCGCTCAGCCTCAGAGAGCATACTCTGAAACCTGGAGAACAAACAACTGTCTACCCGCCCTCGCCCCTAATAACCCTGGCCAGAGGGCCCTAAACATGCTCAGTTCCACAGGCCCAGGAATTGCCACAGCCACCGAAGACTGATTCTCTCACTGGAACCTTCTTCAGCCTGACCCTCTTCCTCAAAGTCCCCTCCTCCAAATCTAAGGAGATCAAAGTCCTTACACATGCCTTCTCAGGTTTCAGCGGGCGAGTGGACTTCTCAAAAGGCACAGGTGTTTCACAGTGAGCTGAATGCAAGTGCCTCTGTGGTGACTGCAGACCCGGGGCTTATGGCCGGTTCCAGATGGGGTCAGCCCAGCTTGGAAGAGAAGAACCACAGAGCAGGTCGAAGCTCTCTGAAGGACCGTCGATTTGTTGCCTTCAGCCCTTGGCCTGTGTTTGGTTACAGCACGTGGAAGGCCAATGAAACCAGCACAGATGTGCCTGCAGTAGGGAGGAGTAAGGAGGCAGAGGAGGCAATGGCCCAAAGGTATCAAGTCTTTTCTAGAAGCGGATGAGTTTGGCTGAGTTGATTTGTTGCAGAGTTCAGCAATGGCATTGCCTGTTCAATTACAGATGTCTCTAGGCAAGAAAACATAAAAGTTTATTGGAAAATTGTGAAACAGCCTAATGAGTTAGATGGCTTTGCACATGGAGGTGTATGGAGGTGGGTGGGCATGTGTGTGTTTGCACACGTGTATGTGTGTGTCCTTTGCATGCACGTGTGTCCATGTATGTGTATAGTTGCTTTGATATCCTAACCATTAAGTCATTGAAGTTTTTAAAGGAAAGGTAATGCTTGAAAAGAATGTTCCGGAATACAAGTTTAACCCTTAGGAGACAGAGCGGGTAGCCAGCTGGGGAGCAGATGGAAAATGAACATTCTTGGGGCTAGAAAACAGGCTGGTCTGAGCTGAGGATCTGCAGACAGAAAAGGTATCAGGCCAACTCCACCAGCCCAAGCACACAGGAGATTACAGTGCCCATGCAGCAGGATTCCCAGTAAGTGTCCCCATGAGAGAGGTCCCAGACTCATCCGTACAGCAGCTTACTGCCACAGGGGTTCTCAGAGGTTGGGGAGATAGACTAGGCCTCCCACCCAAACCCTCCATCCCCGACCCAGCAGCCTCACGATCACTCTCCTGGGGGAGGGTGGCTGTAGCTTCTCCTTATACATTGACGATCGGCACTGCTGTCATAAACCTTGGGACCCTTCTAAGACAGGAACTTCAAATTTGGACAGGACCTTTTATCCTTTCTTACAAGGCAGAAATCTTTTATTCATTCAATACATTTTTAAAAAATTGTTAAATGCCTGCTAGACATCAGACACCCTGCTCCATTGTATGGCCTCAACGTGGGAGATGTTAACCCTCTGGGAAGGGCAGTGAATAGAAAAGATGGAGGAACTACTGTAAAGGACACATAGACCAAACCAAGGGGGAGGGTGGAAGCAAGGGAGGGCGGTGGGTTTGGATGGGATGGGAAGGAGGGGAGGGGAGAAAATGCAGACAACTGTAAATGAACAACAATAAATTAATTAATAAAAATTTTTTTAAAAAACAAAAGACGGGACCTTGAGATATAGCTTCTTAGAGTAGCCTTGACAATTTCCATACCCTCTCTGTAAGCACCTTCTCACAAGAAGCTGGCTCTATGTTAACACAGCTCTAATTAATTTACAGAAGTCCATTAACTACATTAAAGCCAAATATACAGATTCTGCAGCCATAACTAGATTGCCAACAGAAGGGCTGCAGGAATTCCAGAAAAAGAGCAATAAAATGTTGCTTTGCACAATCATGGAAGGCTTCATTGAGGAGGTGACCTCCAAGATGATTCTTAAGGATGTGTAACAGTTTGAAAGGGAAGAATGAGGAGAAGGATATTTCAGATGGAAGAACAGTCTACAAAAATGCATAAAGGTGAAGGGTCTGACATGGAGGAACGTAAAAGTTTGGGGGTAACAAGAGTTTTGTGAATGTAGGAAACTAGAGAGAGAAGTTGGGACCAAATAATTCAAGGCCATGTGTGAAAGGCTACAAAATTCACATTTGATTACTTGGGTACCCTCAACTTTAGCATAAGGATCACCTGACTGCTGGGCGCCATCATCCCAGTTTCTGACTCATTAGGTCTCAGAGGAGCCCGAGGATCCGCATTTCTAACTGGTTCCCAGGTGCTGCTGCTGCTGCTGCTGCACAGTTTGAGAATCTCTGGTTTGTTAAGCAATGAGAAGCCAATTAGGGTTTGTTTGTTTTTCTAGTTATTATTTTAAAGAAGATAATTTTGGTGGCAATATAACTGATGAATGGACTGGAGACAGACTGGTGGGACGCCAGCTGGAAGAGCAGAGTTCAGTAACACCATGGAGGGCCGAGACTAAGGAGAAGGATGGGGAAGAAGGGAGAAATGTCGGATTAGAGAAGCATTGTTTGAGATGGAATCAATAAGACTTGGTAAAAAAAGTGAATGTGGAAGGTGAGAGAGGGAAGAGAGGGAGGCATTAAGGAAGTTGACCACAACCTTCTTAAGGCATCATTGTTCTAAATCATATTTGACAGAACAGCAAGGCAAGTGGGTCTGAAGGCAGGAATGATAGAAAATGAGTTTGAGGTGTCCATGGGACATCAAGGTAGAGATATCCAATAGACAGTTAATGATTGAGATAGATGTATGCTTGACATGATGAATGAACAGCTCTTAATTATTTACAAATAATCCAGCATAGATAAGCCTCTTTGTTTACAAATATGTCTCATTGAAGCCACAATGGGTGAAAGTTCATGAGCAGATCGGGGGTAGAATCTGGACTCCCCTGCAGGGGGATCTGCGGTCAGGCTTCCATTGCAGAAGACGTATTCCGCCAAGCACTCCACCGCTGTGGACACTGGGCAGAGCACTTGGAGATGAACCAAGAGAAGGAAGAGTGTACGCCGAGGCCCAGGCTTCTTTAGACCTGTGTCACTCCAGGGAGGCGTGCCTCAGCGGTCAGATGCTATCAGAAACAGTTCAGGTTCCATTTTAAGGGAAAATGTCAAATGTTGGGAAGCTGAAATCGAAAGATTCTGGTCAAAAAAGGATTTATCGTGATTCTATTTTCTGGATACATGAGGCCCTTTCCCAGTTGTTAACTTCACTCTTTGAAAGCCTCTAGGTCAATCAGGAAAATAAAAGATTCCTTTCTTAGGAAAATTCTGGAAGGACCCAAACCCCCTTCTGCCCCAGAGGTTTAGACATGTCACTCCCTCTGCCTCAACTGCTCTTCCTTTATCCTTGAGCTGCTTTCTTCACACTCACTCTTGCTCAGTCTTCAGATCCCGATTTGTCAATTCCTTTGCCTTGGAGAGAACTTTCCTGACACCTCCTTCTGAGTTCGTTAGGGTCTAAGCTTCCCACCATTGTAAATTCTCGTAACACCGGTCATTTTATTTCTTATCACATAACACAACTGCAATGGTAGCTGTATGAGTAATAACTTGTTGGCTTTGTCCTTCTATTTGGCTGTGATCTCCTTGAGTAGCTATAATGTTGGTTTAGTCCAAACCGTATGTCTATCCTCAGTTAAGGGAATATGTTTTGGAGGCAAGAAGCTCCACAGTATAGAAAAATAATGTCCTTTTCAGTCCAAAGATTTGAGACTCCGTTATTCCCCTGGTGAATTATTGGGAAGAGGACTCGAAATGGAAGAAAACAACTTTTAAATGTAAGCAAATGGAAATGAAACACAAAGCCATGAACCAGGGCTATGTTTACCCTTCTCAGATAAAGAACATCAGGATTGGCTGAGCAGGCATCCGTCCATCCAAACGTGCATTCACTCCACAGATTCTTACAGAGCCCCACTGTGTGCCAGCTCTCCTAGGCATCGATTAGTATAATGACCAGTGGGCAAGTGAGCCTCATACTTTAATGGAGATTCCCATCTAGAGGGTGTGACAGAAAATTAAATAAATAAGAAAATACATCTTTAAGATAATTTCAGGTAGTGGTAACCACTAAAAAGAAATACAAAACCGTAAAAGGATAGAGAATGAAAAGGGAGCAGCTGGGCAGGGTGAGGGTGGTGTTATTTACTATGTATTTCCAGTGATTAAAATGCTTGCTGCCATGGAATTCAAGACATGAAACGTCAGTATGCCCAAGGGAAGCCACACACTTTTTCATATATCTGAGCATACAATGGCCCTAATTAAAGCGTAGGATCTTTAACCAAATATCAAACACCAAGCTTTGGCAGTAGAAGTGCAAATAGGACCCAGTTTATGAGTCATCTCATCATCCTTCAGCTCGGGGTGAAGCATCACATCAGAGACCAGACACCCCATTTTCCCTGTAACAGAGGCAAGCGTTATGCATAGTGCTGCTTTTCCCCACAGGGTTTTCTTCAATCCGTCCTCCATCTGAGGAACTTTTACCCTGTCAGACCCGTTCCACTGCAGAGCAACAAGACTCAGTCACTCCCTCCTGCTGTCGGGGTAAGCCCTCTGGTCCCCCTCCAGATGCAGAAAGGCCTGGCCTGGGGGGCGGGCAGTGGGCAGGGCACTCCCTCTAATTCCTGAACCTCTGGCTCCTGCTGGCAGGTCTCCACCCAGGGTTGGCTGGCGGGTAGGTAGCTACATTTCTGATTTTGGCACCCAAACGAATTACAATCTAAGGGATGCTTCAACAAGACTTCTCCTGGGGCCCCATCACCGTAATTTTTCTTGGGACGGTAGTCATTTGTACTCCACAGCCCTCAGTTTTCCTTCCTGAAAAGCAGATATGAAAATATCCCTACCTTAAGAACGAATGGCAGGGGTGCGAACTTTGAGAGGATACAGGAAAGGCAACCTGCATGGCCTCTGAGAAGCCCCAGAAAGGCTGTTAGAACTGCTTCCAACCCCAACCCAGTAAGCCAGTCAAGGTCGTACAGCCTTGACCTTGCAGGGCACAGCTGGGACTGCCTTAACAGGCACCTTCTTGATCAAACTACAGGATTGTAAGACTTGAGAGGTTTAGACACTTCAACTGGGCCAGCTGCTATCAGCCCAGCATCTGCCCTGCCAACAAGTGCTTCTGCTGTCTCAGAGACCTGGAATTCTCCACTTGGGATGTTAAATATGCAGTCGTCAGGCCCTCCAGGGACTGTCCCTCTGGTTGGTGACCCAAGTCCAGGAGACCTAGGCTGGACCCCTAATCTCACCATTCATAATCGTGTGACCTTGGGCAATTTCCATGGTTTCATTCAGTCTCAAGTTTCCTATAGAATGGAGATGATAAGAAGACCTACTTCTCAGGTGATAGTGAAATGTTCTGTAGCTGGCACAGGCCGCACTGTGGATCAGTAGGCTAGAGCAGGGTGCTGGGGCCGCCCCTGGGCCTTCTTTGCATGTTGGAGAACAGGGAATTCCTGCAGACCCCAGGGAAAGGCAAGGGCAGTGGGAGATCCCTTGGGGGCCTTGGAACAGCAGTTATTACCAACTGGTACTGTAGTCGTTTGCTATTTTAACAGCAGGTCCAGCTGTACCTTCTTCCAGCCTGCTGTCCACTCTGCCTACCTCACAGGGATGTCGTCTGGTGGGAGGGCAAACCCAGAAGCCATCTGACAGCATGCTTGGCCTCCAGGAACCTCTCAGTAACAGTGGCTCACTAACTTGAGAGATGGGACCGGTGCCTGCAGGCCCCCAAGAAGGAAGCCTACCTGCTCAGCAGGCCACCCTGCACAGACACACAGTATTCTGCTGCTCATCGCCACCCTCATGTACAGGGAAGTGCTTCTTTTTCTTGCCCAAATGCCTCACCCTGTAGGCCAGTTTGTCTAGTGCTTTTAATTTTTAAGTCCAAACCTGGAAGCTTTCTAACACTTTTATAAAAATACCCTAGGCTCCAAAAGAACATTGCTATTTGGACAGGACCAGCAGTCAGGAAGCAGAGCATTCCTAAGTCCCGTGGGTTTCGTTGTAACATCTACCCTTCCTCTTCCTCATGCTCTAGCAGAGAGTGGCTTCCCCAGGACTCAGGCCTGCCTCTACTCCTGGGTGGGGCGCCACCCCATCCTGGTCCTTCTGATTGAGCAAGAGGTAAGAGAGATGCAGCGTGGATGACCAAGAGCCTGGTGGGCCATCAAGAGCAACGGATGTGAACCCTAGGACTCCGGTCCCACTGCATGACTCAGATGAGTCAAGGGTCTCTGGGCCACATCCACTCCCGCCTCCCTCTGCACTGGCTCTGTGTCAGACCACAGACCACAGCATAATCTCCTATAGAGATAGACCCAGACAACTGTGACAAAGTGTGGGTCTGTCTCTCCAGACAACTGTAATGCTTTGTTCAATGTTCCAAGAGCTTTCATGATAGCCTGTTAGTAGGACACAAGAAAGGGACTCTTTGCCTGCAGCCAACACTTAGGTTTATGATATTGGGACATAAGAGTGAGGTCAGCAAGGGCCAGGTCATGAAGGCCCATTGTGCCTCCATGACTTGGACCTTGGAGCTTGGACTTCGTCCTGCAGAAAAGGGGGAGCCTGTGTCCTATGGGAGTTAACTAGGAGATGCCCTGCTAGGTCACCCAAGTGTCTTATCTGTTAAGAAGGGCTCTGAGCTTCACCTTCTAGACTGCTTGCTCTTCCTGCTCCATTGTATCTATGCAGTCCTGGGCCTGCCCGGAGTCAGACGAGTGGAGGTGGCCAGCCATGTGTCGGCCCCTGAGGAGATCCCAGCATGGTCTATTGCATTCTCTCTGGAGGATGGATGTGCTCAAAGTCATGTTGAAGGGAAAGCCCTGGGGGTGGGGGCATCCTGGCAGATTGCGAGCCAGGTTTGGAGAAGGTAGACGCGAGAGTCAGGCTGTGCTGGGGCCACTTCATCTCCTCATCTGAGTTGGACCCACCACTCAGCCTCACCTGTGCATTCCCTGGGCCCCTGGACTTGATGGGAGGGTCAGCTCTGGTCACTGCCCCTCTTGGCCTCCTACAGCTGGAAGGCTAGATAGTGGGTCTCAGTCCTGGGATAATTGAACTGTCCACATTGCTCCTCTTCCTCTTATCCTGTCAAACTTCCTCCTGAACTTTTGACACAAGCCCTGCTTCATGTTGGTGTGACTGTCAGCCCATTGGAGCCGGCCTCCTCAGGGTGGGCGTTGCAGCCAAGCTCAGCCTCTGGAACTCACAGGCCCTCTTCCAGGCCACTGACCCACATGTCCCTTTCCACCCCAGGGGCAGCAAGGCTACAATTCCTCAGGGGGCTAGGAAGACAGAGAGCACAGCTCTGGTGGCTCTAGCAGCACAGGCTTCTTGCAGCCCCATTGATTCCCTTGTGTTGCTGAACTAACAAGGCAGGGACCCCCTCATCCTGCAGAATCCCTGCAGTGGACTCAGCTCTTCCTTTCCCAATCTGGAATTTGGGAGGAGCTGAATGAGGATATTCCCAGACAGGAATTTCCATCAAATACCACTTTCATCAGGCCCCATCCAAATGCTTTTGGGGGTCTCCACTGACTAGAGTCCACGCTTCCTGGCTGGGCATTTGGGGTTGCTGGCGGTGCAGGCCCAGCTGCTTTCCTCGCCATTCTCTTCTCTCACTAACACTGAGAATGTCCCCACTGATCAGCTCCCCATTTCTCAGGCCTGCCTCGCAGAGGCCCACCTCCAAGCCTTAGAGTAGGGGGTTCCCCATCCCCACCCTTCCACCTCCTCCCCTGACCACAGCCTTCAGCACACGCAACAGTCTCTCCTGCTCTGACTTGGAAGTGGTGCCAGAAGAGAAGTGGCCCATGAATAAAGTCTCGACTCTTTGACAGATGGGGATGCTAAAGCCCAGGGACAGTCAGTAACTCACCCGTAGTCACGGCTGGTGGACAGAGTGCTGGCGCTCAGACCCATGCACTCCAGCTTCAGAAATCAAGCCTCAGAATGTTCTCCCTGTGGAAGGTGTGTCATGTGGAGGGACAGAGCTCTGGGTTACACACTCAGTGCTCCCTGACTCTTGTCCACATGTCTTGCCACATGAGACACGTTCCTTCCTGGAGCATTTGTCCTCCACTTTTCCTGAAAGGAAAACCCTAGCCAGCCGTTAGTGTTACCTCGACCATAACCAGAAGCTGCATCTCTATTTCCCTCCTCAGGACTGGCTACAGAATGTTGGGGTTCTGGTGCAAAAGGAAAACACAGGTCTCTTGTTCATAAGTAATGAAGAATTTCAAAATGGCGACAGCAAAACATGTCACCCCAAGCACAGAGCCCTACCCTCAGGCCCCATGTGACTGCCAAACCCACTCACCCATGGAGCCACCTCGCATCTGTGTGGGGCTCCAGAGGACTACGGCTTCCCCTCCTAGCCCTCCCCTTCTCCCTTCCCGGGCAGCGGAGAAGTGCCTGTGGCCACCCTTGCTGAAGCCCCAGTGCGAGCAGTGCCTGGCACACAGTAATTACTCAATAATGCTTATTGAGTTGGAAAGACATCCTGTATGCCACAGGTTATAAACTTCAGAAGAAGTGATTCTAAAGAACAGAAGCGATGATTCTAAAGAACAGAAGAGATACCCATACATCTAGGTCCAGATTTTTGGTGCTTAAAATTAAAAAAAAAAAACAACAACCTGAAACCCTCTTTAAAAACACAATACAAGAGTGGGTACCATTATGGGTTGAATTGTGCCCCCCGCATTCAAGTGTCGAAGTCCTAATGCCCCATGCCTCGGGATGTGACTGTATTTGGAGACGGGGTCATTAAAGAGGTGATTAGGTGACAATGAGGTCTTTACAGTGGTTCTGAATTCAATCTGACTGGTGTCCTTATAAGAAGACGAGATTCAGACACAGACACATAGAGGGACATCGGAAGACCAACTGTGGGAAGGCACAGGGAGGAGACAGCCACCTACAAGCCACGCACAGAAGCCTGGAGCAGGCTTTTTCCTCGGAGCCCTCCGGAGAAACCAGCACGGCCAACACCCTGATCTCAGACTTCCAGCCCCCAGACCGGAGACGGCGCATCCTGTTGCTGAAGCCGCCAGTCTGCAGCCCTTCCTGGGGAGGCCCTAGCAAACTCAACACAGGTACGTAAGGAAAATAAGTCACAGCAAATGATAAATGTTAAAAGCTGACAGGTACCATAAACAACCAGAAAATGTACAGACCCTAATACTAATAGTTTAATTAACTGCCTGGCACACCTTTACGATACTTTATTTCCCATATTTTTTGTCTGCATAGGCTTCATATCTGATGATAGGATTAGATTTTTTCTATAGAGAGAATAAGAAGATAATTTAGTTTCTCTTGTAACATAATGAATCAAGTTGTGTTTTTTAATATTGATGTTTCGGTAAAGTTTTTTCAGTTCACAACTTAAGCTTGGTAATGTCAAGTATGTTTTCAAAATTGTTATCAAATTTAGGAAAACCTGTAGGAAAGTTCTTTCAAATATCAGCTGAAAAATGTCAGGATATTTCCATCTGTTTTAATGCAGTGATTAATCTTAAATGCTCTTTGAATTGCCAGCTCTCATTAACTAATCTGTCATCATCATTCACACTTGTAGGGTTATGTTATCTTTATCCATTATATCAGTTTATGTTGAATCAGCAAAAAAAGGGACATTATTTTTCCAATGTGAACATGTAATTCATCCCTTTACTTTAATTGGATTATATAACAATCCAAGAGCCTACTCATTACTTCTATTGGAAATGTATCATTTCTATTGGAAATTTACCTCCCTCTCCTGATGAATTAATACGTTAGTGTGATCTGAGATTTTTTTGTTACAATTTATTTTTTGATATCAAAATAACTTTAAATCTTACTTTCATAAAAATTTAAAAAACATATAACGTGACTACATTGCTAGGGCCCTCACAGCCTGCGGAAGGGGCCGGAGCATTGAGGGGAGCCGGAGCTGCAGCTGCGTTAGCTACCCAGGGAGTCTCGGCCCGGTCAGTGGAGGTGGAGGCTCAGCAGCGACTGCACACACTCCTCCAGCCTCCGCCCCGGCCACGGCGCCCACCCTCGGACCCGCAGTCGCAGGCTGCAGCATATTCTGTGTGATGTTCGGAGAATATTACGCACATTTTCTGTGTTTGTGTGTCAAGAAAGAGAAACAATTTTCTGAACCCAAAGTAAGTTTGCCTTTGAGGGCATTGCCTACCCTAGTCATCCTGTCTACCCAAATAAGATTTGTTCTGGTTTCGTGCGTAAAGTTTATGTTTTTCTGCTTCAGCAGTCTTAAAGTGTTGTTTTTTGTTATCCATTCCACACTGAACCTCTGCATTCCTTTGGGGTCAGAGAACTGTCAGAGGTGAGTGAGGGGACTCCCAAGGTCCCAGGGTGGCCTGTCTCCTGTGTGGCCCTCACCGTGGATCAGAACGTGGGGTCTGCAGCCAGGCAGCGGGGCCCCAACATTATACTAGTGTACTAACCATACCTGGGCAAACCCACCCCCCGCCCCCCGATCCTGCCTTTTCTCATGGAAGGAAACGCACCTCCTAACACAGGACAGATGTGACAGTGAGCAGTGAGTCAGCGCACAGGTAAAGCACGTAGCGCAGGACTGAGCATGTCACCTGTGCTCACTGCAGGACAGTAATGCTATAAGGGGATGATCCGGGGCTTCGGGGAAACTGCTAGTGCGCACAGGCCCCGTCCTTGCTCTGGGCTTCATTGGGCTTCATCCCCTTCCCTCAAGGCTTCATTGGAATTGGAAGCTGTACCCTCTGCTCCTCTGGCCTGAGGGGCAGCCATGTGTCTTGTCTCTCATTTTCTATTAGATGGGGGCAGTGAGGGGGTCCTGCTGGGGAGACTTGGGCTTCAGCTCCTTCCAGGCTGAGGGCACAAGGTGGCTGTTTCTGCTGCAAAAGCCAACCAGCAAGCACCTGGTGAGGCTCCCGGCAGGTTCAGGCTGCAGCTCCCGGGCCAGACTCTTTGACAAAGACCTGCTGTAAAACCTGACCTAGTGTGTGCCGAACACCAACCATGAGAAGTGCAGGTCATGCTGCTTCTTCCCATGGCCTTTCCCGACTTCGCTTTCCTGTCTTGAACTCTGCCCATAACCTGAATCTGCTCTAACTCTGGGATCAGCTTGTTCAAGAGCCAGCCCCTTCTGTCTGTCATGTATAGTATGTTTCCAAAGTTGTGCTGTAAAATAAAATGTTCAAAAGCATAATCATAGGCTTACATGGCATAGGGCTGTTTTCCCAGGGATCTAAAAGAAATAGCAATACCATAATTGCTATTTCTCACCTTTTTGGAGCAATTTTTGCCACGTACTACCCCTATTTTGAACATATTTCTTAATTTATTCATTTTTTTTTTTTACAATTCAACATTAATTGATGGTTATATTAATGTTTGAAAAACAAAATGGTATCCTTCCTGCCAGACGCCAGTCTAGGCGTTTGGTTACATCTATCATGGAGTTGATGGTCTAACAGCGGCAGGAGATAGACAATAAAAGTACGCAAGGCAGTCTGTTCAGTGGTGATGAGTGCTACAGGGGGTGGGGGAGACAAAGCAGAACAGAGCAAAGAGGACCCAGGATGCAGGTGAAGGGTGGAGTGGGGGTTGCATTTGAAAACAGGAGCATCAGGGGAGCCCCGCCGCTGTGCTGAGCTTTGAGCCGTGGCTTAGAAAGTTGGTGAGGGAGTGAGCCGCGTGGCAGTCCAGGGAAAGCATTCTGGGTAGAGGACCAAGGGCGGAAATGTGTCTGGTCTCCGTTGCAGCCCTCAATGCGCTGAATCCCGGTGAGCGTCTGCTGGTGGTGCCCTTGCTCTCTCTGGGCACGCCTCATGACACCGACCTCATCTGTATTATGTTTATGTTTATGAGGCTCATGCTTTCTAGTCCTGCTTCCCACTGCTTTCTTTGTAAAATGCCATAAAGACAAAACTCAATGAAATGTGTAAAATAACTGCCCAAACTCTGTGCCTGAGGCAGAGGGGGACAAGCTGACACCGAACTGTCAGCCGGCATGCTGCGCCCCACGTGGAAGCTTGGAAGGTTTGGCCCCCTGGGCATGGAAGTTCCAGTCTGGCACTTGGGAGGAAATCCTGGGGCTCAGCGCACAGTGTCCCAACCTGCACACTGAGCACAAGGGAAATTTATGCAAGTCAAAGACTTCTTGCTCCATTAAAGAAGAGCCCAGGGCAGAAACAGGGAGTTGGGGAGGGGTGCTGGAGGAATGTGGGCCACACCCGCTTTCCTCTCAGAGCCAGGGAGGGCTTTCCTGTCCTGGAGCAGACAGTCTCCCCGAGCAGCTGTGTGCGTGCGGTGGGTGGCGGGTTTCTGGGAGAAGGTGCGGTGACAGGGAGGGTGCCCTGGTGGTTGACCCAGGACAGGCAAGTGCATTTCATACTTCTTGGCGAAGGTCCTTCTGTTCACTGGATACATGTGTCTTTCCCACCCCCTCCCCAGCGTCCTCTGGGCCAGGGCCTCTGAGGCACCCATGCTGCTGTTCCCAGAGGCTTAAGGACAAGCTGTGGGACATGTGAGCGTCTGGGCTGGTGAGCCTGGGAATCGGGGAGGGGCCGTCTGTGCAGGGAAGCTAGCCCACCCCAGTCATAAATGCCATCCTCTTAGGGAAACGCAGGAGTATTTTATTGTTTCATTGAAAACTGAGCCCCCAGTGCAGCTGTTCTGCCCAAGAATTCCAGGAGGCAGGACCGGTGCGGGAAGCGGGGAGAGGGCCGGCTTGTCAAGCATCTGAGATCTTGTTACTGGGGTTGGGGGGAAATCGGATGCGGTTCCAGGGCTCAAATCATTCTTGCCCCACACACCAGGGCGCTGGCTCCACTACAGGCCATCAAGACACGGGTTGTGTGTTTATTCCCCTGTCAGCCGAGCAAATGGTTTCTGACCTAACCCTAGCAGAGACTGAGCAAATAGGAAAACTTTTTTTTAAAATTCTGTTTGGAGAGCAAAACCTGCTTTGTGTTAGAGGTGACAGGTTAGGCTATGCGGCAGGCAGGACCTTCCCCTCCTGTGTTTCCTTACGGAGGTTTCTGTGCTGGCTGCCTGTCCGCCTGGAATGCTCCTTCCTCCGATTTCTGCTTGGCCATCTCCTTCTTGTCTTTCGGATGGCAACTTTAGAGGCCACTTCCCTGAGGATGCCTTCCCTGGCCACCCTGGGCCCTCCGTCCCTCCCCATCCTGCTACAACCTAATGAGTTTGACTTCCTCCCTCACTTGGGAAGAGGTTATGATTTTACATTTTAAAAGTCAAAAAGAAAAACACTCTTTGTTCCTCCAAACATCTCTAGATTCTCCTGCAGCTAGCAGTAGCTGTTGGACCTTGATCAAGTCACTTCCCTTCTCTGGGCCTCCGTTTTCTGTAAAGAGAGGAGATGCTGCTGGTTGAGGTCCAGGGTTCGTCTAGAAAGCTGTGAGCTCCTGAAGCCCACACACAGGGAGCATCCACAAAGGGGACGCCCCTGCAACAAGCAGCCTCGTGACCCGGTAATTACAGGAAACAGGGCCTCCTTCCTAGACCCCGGACCCCTGCCTGCTTGCCCCCGGGGCTGTCCTTCTCTTGTCATATGCCACCACAACATGTCATAGGGACCCACTGGACAGGAAAGGAAAAGCTGAGTTGCTCCCCAGGGTAGACTGAGTGCACAAACAGTTCTCGTCCTCGGCTTGCTCTGAATCAGAGTCCTTTGCAATGTGAGTTCACACTCCTCTCTCATTAAGAGGTAGAGCTTATCTCCCGACTCCCTAAATTTAGACTGACTTCATGGCCGTTTTGGTCAAAAGAATGCATAGAATTATCAATGTGTAAATTTGGAGCCCAGGTTTCAAAAGGCCTTGCACCATCCCTTTCTCCTTCTTGAAGCCCTGTAGTTGCCATAAAGGTAGGTCTAGGCTAGCCTGGTGGAGGATGAGACACATGGCACAGTGCCAGCCTGCCCAGCCGCAGCCATTCTAGACTAACAAACAGCCAACCACGCAACAGACACGCAAGCAAGCCCCAGCTGAGACCAGAAGAACTGAGCAGCTAACATCCGTCAAGCTTGGCTCAGATCGGCAGAGCTATGCAACTGACCCACGTGGGCAATGATAAATGGCTGTGTTAGGGCGGCTTGTTCTGTAGCATTGACTGGTTGATGACACTCTCTGGATCTCCCTACTACCACCCCCGTGGCATCTCAGCTCCCCCTTATTTTGTGCTCTGGAGCAGCCTTGCATGTGGTCTGCACTTTCTGCCTCCACACTGCCTAATTTAATTCTAAAAAATACAGCTTCCCCTCTGTAAGTATGCATCAAGGCATCCGGGTAACTGCCTACGGGATGTAATTATATTTTTTCAGGGTCCCTTAAACACCAGGTGGCATAAAGCACAGTTACTTGGGCCAGCCGTGGTATCTGACATTGTGATCCCCAAGATCAGTCCTTTGAACAACAGAACAGATTACACTTGTCGTGTAGATGAGCACACACACCACCTGCAGCTCGGTGGCATGAGCTATCCAGTGAAGTGGAAATCCAGTGCAGGTACCATCGCTTTCGTGGTTGGGAAGGGATCCCTGCAGGGATGCAGATTCAGTGGATGCTGCAGTAGGGCCTCCATGGTGTCACTGGGACTCCACAGGCCAAGGAAGCAGGAACTCTAAGGCAAGTCCATACCCATCGCTTTGCTGAGAACTGACTGCTTTCTTGTGCAAGCATTCCATTTCCCTATGTGTTCCATTAACATTTGCCAGAAGTCTGTAGTCAAGTAGGCAGGCACTGGGCAAACCCAGGAGGTGACAGAGCTAAGTAAGGCAGAGCCCCTGCCCTCAGGGAATTTACGAGCTCATAGTCCCAAAGAGGCAGAAAAACACTAGGAGCATATGCCAATGTATGATTGGGTTCAGGCTCAGTTATTTCTTCTCAACGGCTGGAGATAAAGCCAGAATAATCAATGATCAATACATAGAAAGATATGTGTATTACTTATGAGTTTATATTTTTTTTAAATTTCACTCAAAGTGCATTTTTCTTTGCAAGTACTATGAGTATTCAAAGGCAAACCCTATCTCCAGCCCTCTTTCCACGCCCATCTCCCACAGCTTTGTCCTCCACTGCAGATGACCTCTGTTGACCTCATTGCTCAGGCCAAAAATAAGGAGGGGGCACCAGTTAAAAACAAAACAAAACTCTCTATATAGAAAACCTATTATTTTTAACTATATCTTGTCCTTTGCAATTTCTCCAACTCTATCCTCCAAATCCAAGCGATTCTTACAACCTCCACCGCTCATCCTAGCACTAGTGATCAACACTGTCCTCCGGCCTTCTGCAGAAATCTCATGACTGCTCTTCCTGCTTCCATCCTTCTCCCCTATATTTTTTTCTAACCAGTGGGCAGAAATATCCTGTTCAAACCTGAGTTGGGTTAGATTACTCCTCAGCTCACTGCCCTCTAGAGGCTTTCTGTCACACTCACACTGAAACCCAAACTTCTCATTACAGCCCGCCAGGTCTCCAGTGACCTGGCCCTTACCACCTCTCGAATCACATCTCCCAGCAGTTCCTCCCTCACTAACGCTGCTCCAGTTATATGGGTGGTATTGCTCTTCCTCAAATCCTCCGAACGCTCCTACCCCAGCGCCTTTGCACTTGCTGTTCCCTCTGCCTGTGACCCTTCTGACCTGGATCTTCTCCTGGATCATTTTCTCGTGACATTTCAATCTCTACTCAAATTCTATCTCTTCAAAAAGAACTTCCTTGACCACCAGAGCTAAAATACCCACCATCACCACTACTCCACACCTCCTCTGCAATGCCCTTCACTCTCTATCCTTTCGCCCTGCTCACCGCCAGCCATCCTATATTTGTTATGTATGTTGCTGAATGTGAGTGGCTGAGTACTGAGGTCTCAGCTGTCTTGTGTGCCACCATATACCTGGCACTTTGAACGGTCCCTTGCTCTTCCCAATGGCCTAATAAATGTTTGTAGAACAAATGGCTGTGTTCACATTAATTATCCTAATATTTCTAAATGTTTCACTTTGTAAAGAAATCATTAAGTGAACATGCAAGTTTATAGTATAGCTCAGGCATGACTCTTAGAATTTAGAAAGTGTGAATTAAATCCCATTGCTTCTCTATTAAAACAACACAAAACAAACAGGCATTTGTTTTTCCTTCTTCAAATCATGCCTTCCCCCCTCCCAACCTAAGAGGTACTATAGTTATTTCCGTTTTACCAATGAGGAAATGAAGGCACAGAGGAGGGAAGTCAGCCTCAGTCTTTGCTGTTTCACCAAGAGGTCCAATGTCTAGGAAGCACATTCTCTCCAGGAATTGTGGCCAGAGAGTGATCTGTGTCTTTTTTTTTTTTTTTTAAGATTTTATTTATTTATTTTTAGACAGAAGGGAAGGGAGGGAGAAAGAGAAGGAGAGAAACATCAGTGTGTGATTTCCTCTCACGTGGCCCCCACCGGGGACCTGGCCTGCAACCCAGGCATGTACCCTGACTGGGAATCGAACCAGCAGCCCACGCTCAATCCACTGAGCCACACCAGCCACGGTCTGATCTGTGTCTTTTGAGGCAAAACCTCTGCATTTTGTGTTCTCAATTCCAGTAACAAGGGAACAAAATGCCCCTTCCCAGGCCCCGCCCCTGTCCCACAGGTCCCTCCCCTCCAGAGCAGGCTGGGACTTGCCTCTGTCTATGAACAGGCGCTGTGTATGTGGGTCTCTGGTTACTAGGAACACTGCCAGCCTCCAGGAGCCCAAGGCTGCACTCTCCAGCACCTTCTTGTCAGGCGCAAATAAACAGTTGTTAATGTCTTCCTGGGCGTATGTGCTTGATGTCATCACAACAAGGATCGCTGCACTTGGCACAGGCCCGGGTGTAGACACCCAAAGCCTCCAGGCTGACAGCTGCATGGGGTCACTTTCAATTAGAGGATGTCTTGGGAAAAAAAATCCAGCATTGCAGCCTCTCCTGAAGCCTGCTTGCCCAAGGCCTGGGGACTCCCAGGTGCAGCCGCCCGCCACTCCTCTGCTTGCAGGGAGAACAGTCAGCAGTGTGCTCAGCTGGGGGCAGCTTGTAGAATCTTGTCCTGCACAGGCTGCATTTCCAGACAGGAGGAGAAAGCACAGGGGCCTCAGTAGGCTGGTGGCCTCCTGGAGAGTCTCATTTTTTACAAGTTCTTGTTATCATGAGGGACAGAGAGAGGCCACACAGCACAGGGGAGTGGGTAAGAACTCTGGAGTCATACAGAATTGGACCTGAGCCCAGGTTTTGCTGCCTGCTAGCTGTGTGACCTTGGGCAAATTCTTTGACCTTGTTGTATTAGTGAGGACTCCAGCAGGAAGCAGAGGTGGAGTCAGATTGGGTCATTTGAGGGGAGGTGTATGAAGGGACTATTTACAAAGGTGTGGGCACCAGGGGTCTTGTCGCACCTGGGACTAGGAACAGCAGGGCTCCGTGACCCAGGGACGGCTATGATGGGAATGAACAAAATGGGAGATGCTACAAAACTCAGCAATCCAGATCAAGAATATTTTTTAAAATATTTCTAAAATTAATGTAAAAGAGCCATGGTGAATAAGATATCAAAATTATAAAAAAAACAAAGCCATGTCCAGCCATGTTGGAGCTTGAGGCAAAAGGGAATTTGGGCTTTCCTATGCATATTACATGTGTATTTTTAACAGTTAATTTTTTCCCAGAACACTCAAGGAGTTTTTTATTTTTTATTATTTTTATTATATTTTATTGTTTATGCTATTACAGTTGTCCCCACTTTTTCCCCCTTTGTCCACCTCTACCCAGCACCCCCTCCCTCAGGCAATCTCCACGCCATTGTCAAGGAGTTTTTAAATATTGAAAATTGAAAGTAAGTATATAGAATTCACATTATTTTAAGTATTTTATTCATATCAGAACCAGAGTGTATTATAATGTTAATTTTCTGGCTTAAAATGGAAGTGAACTCATCAATAATGTTTTTAGAATCCGCTTGTCGATATATGTCATTTTCAATGAAGAGAATTGCTGTGTTTGACAGTATCTTTTGACCAAGTGGCTGTCTTAAATAATTTTTAATTCACTTCAGCTCACTGAAACTTCTTTCACAGAACAACTTTAACAAGTATTGTTAAAAAAAAAAAAATCCTCAAGGCCACCTTTAAATTTGGGAAGAATTAAACTAAGCAAAATGTGTGAATCAGTTTTAGAAGATCCAAGTACAATATTATTTTACATTATAAATGATTGATATTGCACAGTTACAACTATTTCAGATGAAATTTCTGTAGTGCTCAAATTGTCAGTATATTTAAGAGCTAAGTTAATGACTTTTTTGTGTAAGTCAGATCTATTCATGGAAAATAGCTTTTCCAGCTAAAAATTCAAAATCCAAAATTTGTTTAATTTTCTTATCTCCATTTTAAATGTGAAATTAGGACTCTGAAACCCTTAATTTCTCTTTGATATGTATTAGTGTCTCCCTAATTCATACTTATTCATAATTCATGCCTTTCCAACTTTCTTACTTGTTCTTTCATTTCCTTCTAAATTCAGAAAGAATATTCATTTCTCTTGATAAAGTTTTACATTCGTCAAATATTTTCAAAGTTATTTCCTATTATTTGTTGTAGCTCACCACTTTCAATAGAAAATAAGTGAAGAAATAGATTTTGAAAATATTCATGATGATTTTGCTTCCATTAAAGCCAGGAAAGTAAAATTTTACTACCTTCAGTTTAGAGTACACATAAAACTTATAAACCTAAAATATGATGTTGTGAGTTTTAATACACCTCCTTTTCCATTTTTTAGTATTTTTTCAACTAATGTTCTGGAAAAATAACCATTAAAAATAATATATTACAGCATGTAAGAAAGGGGGGCACTCAGTTATTGTGTTGCCTCAGGCTCCAGTGTGGCTCTGTAGGACATAACCATGACCCCCCGTTCTTGGCCTGCAGGGGAAGGCGAAGAGGTGCATACAGACAGACAGAGAGAGGAATGCAGAGAGGGCCGATCGACAGGAGCTGAGACATCTGCAGGGAGCAGCCAAGAGAGCATTCTGACCGCCCTCCCCCCCTCTCACATCTCCTGCCAGTGTTCCTGGGCTGGACCCAACCACCTGCCAGCAGGCACGGGAGCCCATTGGTGAGGTCCATGAAGGTCCACGTGAGTCACTGTAGCACAGAGCGGGGTGGAGAAGGGCAGACAACAGATCCGGAGAAACAAGTGGAAAATCTGCAGGACATTGTCTGTCTCAGTGTATATACTCAAAAATGGAAGATAACTTCCTTGCAAGGTTTTCATATGGGAAAATAGGGCATTGCATGTAAAATGCCCAAGATACAACAGACACCCTCAAAACTTGAGCCAATATTACCATTAAGTTGAAATGAAAGTAACCAGGAGCAGAGAGAGAACAGGGGACTTACTGGGCAGGGAGGGGGCACGCAGGGTCCTGTGGCCATTTGTGACCACAGTGGCAAACTGACCCCAGCAGCAGCTCTGCCTTTGGAGAAACAGTGGAAGGATAGAAAGAGCTTTAACTCCCCAGCCTCAGCTTCCTTGTCTGCACAGAGTCTGACGGTGATAGAACAATGCCTGCCTCACAGGATGCTGAGGACTGAGAGATAATGCATGTGAAAGTATTTTGTGAACTGTGAAACATGTTCATTTTTTACTTGGGGTAGGAGGGCTGGTGCTTGTTTCATCCTCAAAACCGAAAACCACATAAAAGCTGCAGGGACATATTGTCTCTTTACTATGAAATCAGATGTGGAAAATATTTTCCGTACTTTAGGAGGCCCTGTAAATTGTCCTTGTTTGACAGACTAGTACCCTGCAGAAGTAAGGAAGAGAGGGAGCCCAATACCAACTTCCTCCCATTTTGCTGAGATCCTTTACATCCATGTCTTCCCATTATTTCTCAGTGTCCTCCCATTGGTTCTCAGTGTCCCTGATTCGAAACATGGGCAATGATAGTCAGTGAAGGGCTCTATGCTTTGGAGAAGAGAAAGGAGTTACTAACAATTCAAGGTTTTGTCAGCCTGAACAACCTGTCCCAAGAGACAGGTTTTCTACAGGAGAATTTGGAAATGTAGGAGAATGTAGACATATCTCAAAGGTTCCAAAAATTTGAAAGACTCAGAGAATTCTTTTCAGTGGCTTGTTTTCCTGGAAGAAAAATTAGTTGGAAAGATGCCAGAACTGGATCTCAGGGGCAAAGCTCAGCCCCAGGCACCCCGGGCAGACCCAGAGGAAAGTGGAAACTATGGCTTCCCCAGTGCATGGATGAAAAGGGGGACTTACAGCTGGGACATGACCTCAGAGCCCAGCACTGGTGGCCAGAGGCATGCCTGTCATACCCGGAAGCTGAGAAGTGACTAGCTGCAGTGCAACAGGGATCATGTGTCAGTCAGGGGACCCCGCTGAGGGTCTGTTCAGTACTGCTATGCCTGGCTTTGACCCTGAGCTAGCCACATCACCCCTTGGCCCTCACTCCTCACCTGGTGACGAGGTGATTAGGCTGGTCCGCAGGTTCCACAGTCTGGGTGTACAGGCAAATGATCTGGGGGTTTAAAAAATCTACTTCCCTGGGCTTTTACCCCTAGAGGTTCTGAGTCTGGACTTGGAGCACCACCCCAGAATCTGTATTTTTTCTGGACACCTGTGGTGATTTTGCGGCGTGGCCGGACTTGGGAGCCCCAGCCTAGGTGGTCTCTTGGGTCTCCAGCACCCTCTTCCTCCGTGGGGAGGGGCCCCAGAGAGGGCGGGTTTGGAGCAGAACTCTGCGGAAGGACAGGGATGACAGTTCCTTCAGCTCAGGGGCTGTGGTGGGCAAAGGCCTGGACTTTTTTTTTTTTTTTCCAGCTTATTCTGAGTCCTGGTTGGTTTTTATTGCTTTCATCATGTGAGATTGTTACACTGTGCTGACTATTTCCATGCCTCATTAAGCCCAGTATAATCCAACCTTAGCTGATCAAAAGAGGCTGTAATAATATCAACACCCAAAATACTGTGTGTCCCCTCTCAATCTGCTGACAATTTCTCTGTGGCCTGAAAACAATTTGCAAGGTGCTTGCATCCAGCTACAGGCTGCTCCTCAGATCGGCTGCTTTGCAGACAAGCAGGTGACTCCAGAGGCTGTGTCTTCACACAGGAGTGGCCAGCTGGCCAAAGGGAGACTGTAAGAGCTGAGGGGAGAAAGAGCCGATAGGAGATGCGGCAAAGTGGCAAGCGTGACAGGAAAAGCAGAGGCCCAGAGCATGGATCTGGGTGCTGGGGGTGTGGTGCAACCCCACCAAGTAGGTCAGGTCACAGACCTGATCCAGGCTGAGACTGGATGCTGCAGAGGCTGGCTCTGCGGAGGCATTAGGGTGACGTAGACATGAGGCCGAGGCACACGTTAGCTGGGCTCCACCTTGGAGGGAGGGCGGTGGACAGGGCTCCAAGCAGCAGGCAATGCCGGGGGTCAGCAGTCCCATGACTTCTACTCAGAGCCTCAGGAACGGCTGGACACCAGGGCCCAGCCTCAGGTTACAAGGACTGGTGCACCTCAGATGCTAGCTCTGGGGCAGGGAGGTCGGGGGAGACCAGGGAGAGGAGCTTCTCATAGCCATCCTGTCTTATGCCAGCTACTGCGCTGTGCTCCTCATTCCATGTGACACTCTGAAGTCATAGGGGAGGAAGCAGAGGCTTAGAGAGGTACAAGGATATGGCTGTTGGGTGGCAGAGCTGGCATTTAAACCCGAGCATGTGTGACTACCAAGCCTATATTCCTTGCCAGGGGGCAAATCAGAAGCCAGGAGTGGGAAGCCGAGCAGAAAGCAGTACCTGGAATGTGTCCCAAGACTGGAGTTGGTGTGGGAGGTGAGGACCACATGGGCGTTCACTGGATCCCGTCACCTTCCAAACCCTAGGTGGTGTTGGTTACAGAGAAAGCCATGAGCTTGGGAGAGGGGGCAGGGGCTGATGCTGGCTCTCTAGACTCTCCCCATCAGGTCTGGCGGGTAGGCCCGGGAGGGGCAGTAGCGAGGACAGCAGGACAGTAGATTTGTCCGACCCCAAAGGTCTGCCGATTAAAAAACAAAGCCCCAAGACCTGCCCAGGTCTCCACCTGGCATCAGTCCACATGAACCCCATGTCTGCATGGAATTTTACCATAAAGACAAGTGCAGTCTGGATTAAACCCAGCTACCAGGAGACTGCTGGGAAAGAGCGATCGTGACGATGTTGCTGAGGGGTGATCAAGGCTGGGAAGGTGCAGAAGGACGCGCCCGGCAAAGAGACCAGGGGAGACGTTTCGGATTGGGGCAGGAAAGGAGTGTGGGATGGCTCAGAGATGGAGGCAAGTGAGAGGCAGGTGCTGGAGTCGGGCCAGATCAGGTTCACATCCCAGGTGCCCCTTGATGACCTGGGTGGTCGTGGGCCAATCCATGACTTAGCTGAGTCTCTATTGTTTTTTCACCTATGAAAAAGGGAGGAAAGACACAAACCTCTTAGGGCCGTGTTGTGAGGAATAAGTTAGGTCACCCGTGTCAGCGTTTGGCACAGCGCTCAGCGTGCGCTAGGTCTCTGGAACACAGCTAGGATCGCGTAATTGCCGATGGTGCCGAGGTTCCTGGTGGCCAAGAGGGAGGGGAGACAAGGTGCAAGGATGCTGAGGGGGAGTTGATGAAAGGTCCCCTCACAGAGCAGGAGACCATAAATGACATCACAAACGAGGCACTTGGGGGCTGCCTACCCGAGCAGGGAGAACAGAGCACAGGGCTTGCAGCCAGCCTTACAGAGGTGGGCTTTTAATCCAGAGCACAGGCTGACGGTGCTGCCTGGGCTTATGGCTGCTCCGCTCTGAGGGACTTGGCTACCTACCTGCCTAGGCTCCCTGAACCATCTCCAGAATGCCAGGTAGCCAGTCGTGAGGTCACGTATTTACTATAGGGACCCGTGCAGCTGGCGGTGAGTGGGGGGGTGGGCAGGCAGGGAGACAGGGCCTGCCCTGTTCTCAGTGTTCCTGTTGAGACCCAGGCTGCTCAGAGGGACTTGGTCAGATGCCCTCAAGCAAAGTGTGCGTTAGATGCAGGGGTGAGAAGAAAGGGTCTTGCATCTCTGCCTTCCTCTCCCCCTGTTTCCTTCTCACAGTCCTGAGCCAGGTGGCCCCTCCTAAACGGAGCTCCTGAGCTTGGTGGCAGGGGTTGGCATAGACACAGCTGACAGACCTGACAGGCACCATGTGAGAGCCCAGTCTGCTCAAGTTGCCTTTCAGTCACTACTCCAGCACCTCGGGCCATCGAAACTCCCCAAGAAATAGCCCAGGGGTGGGGGCAGGGAGCGAAGGAAGCTGTGTCCCCCACCTGCAGACATGGCCTCCAGGGCCTAGAGGGGAGGCAGATCTGTCTGCCTGAAACGGGCAGGAGACCAGAGACAGGCTGCCACAGGTGATTAAGTCAAGGCATCGGAAGGGTTTCAGAAGCCATCCAACCCAGCCCACACCCTTCCCCAGTGGGGAAACTGAGGCCCAAGAGGGGAAGTAAAATTCTCAACATGAGGAATGAATAGCTGTAGAAGGCCAAAAAATGGTGCCAAAAGATATCTACACCCTAATATCTGGAACCTGTGACTGTTATCTCACATGAGGGGGCAGGGGAGTCTTTGCAGATATGATCGAATTAAGGGTTTTGAGATCAGGACATTACTCTGGGTTATGGGTATAGGTGCTAAGTGCAATCCCATGTATAAGAGGGAGGCAGGGCAAGACTTGACACACGGAAGAGAAGGTCGTGTGAAGATGAGCAGACAGGGATCTGAAGGTGCTGACCTTGAAGGTTGGAGTGATGCAACCAGGCCCTGGAATCCCCAGGCCCTAGAAGAGGCAAGAACAGATTCTGGAGGGAGTGTGGTCCTGCCAAACCTTGATTTTGCTCCCGTGGCACAGCTTTCAGACTTCTGGCCCCTAAAACTGTGAGAGAATAAATTTCTGTCATTTCAAGCAACCAAGGTTGTGGTGATTTGTTATAGCAGCTGCAGGAAGCTAATACAGTGCTTTATGAGGACCAGAACCTCCCCCCAAACCTGGGAGCCATGCTTTTCTTATCATTACCACCTGCACTAATAGGAGGGAGCACTGATGGGAGCCAGGAAAGCAAGAATCCCACCTTTCATTATCTGTTCTTTCCACCAGCCCTGCAATGTCCCAAGGGATAAGGACAGAGATGAACTATTTGAGGGAAGGGGGCGGGTCCATGAGGGAGGAGCCGCAGGAAATGGACGGCAAACATGTATTCATTCTGTCCTGTGTGTGCAAGGAGAGGGCCAGCAAGACCAGACTGGAGGCAGGGCCCTGGACCCGCATCCTGCTGCTCACCAAACTTTAATGTTGTCTAAACACAATTTGGGGTATTTACAGTTGAAGTTGCTACTGTGTGGCACGAACGTTTTGGGTGGCTCAGCCAGCATCTCCCTGCAGGCCCAGGGGGAGTTCCTGGTGTTGATTAGGAGAAAAGCCATTTGGGGAAAAAAATAGCCGGAGCTGTTTAGCATTTCCTCCCTCTCTGCTGAAGAGGCTGTGAAGGAGCCCTGCTCCTGCTGAGCAGGAGAAGCTGGAAGCCCAGGCCCATACTCCAAGGCACAGGCAAGGTTTGTTCCCCTCACGAGCAAAAGGCAGAGCGAGGCCAGCCTAGGCTTATCTGGAGGCGGATACAAAGACAGGAAATCCAACCTGCCCCAGCCCCCACGGCTGTTTGGCTCTGGGTGAGGGGCTGGGCCTCCTCAAGGTATAATGGTAAAATGGGCAAGTGTGTGCGAAAGGGGTTTTGTAAGCTGTGCAGGGCCAAACTTTTGGGGCTGCTATTTCTATGCCATTAGCTTTGTTGGTTTTCCTCATAAGTTCCTATTACACTGTGGTCAAGTAGGTTAGATGGGAGGGTGGGCAGGCTGCGATGCCAAGGCATATGCCCAACTCAGGGCCAATCCGTCCCCCTAGCAAAAAATTGCAGAACAAATTATCCTAGGGTGCATACACACACATCTCCAAGGGATTAGGGGGTGGGACAGCCTTTTCCCTTGAGAGCTATCAGTCTAGCAGGAGGCACTGAATGCGTGCATGGGAAATGACCTCATTAGAAAGCAACAGATCTAAAAGCGCCAATGACACAGGCCAGGCAGACATGGAAATGCTGAAAGGCCACACAGAAAGGCCAAGGGCAAGGCTAGATTATGCCAGAGTACTCTGCACTCTCCTGAAGTCTGACACCGAGAACGGTGAGGCCCCAGGCCATGTGCGTATGCCAGGGATGGGAGTGGGCGTTGGGCTATCTGGGAGGAGTGTCACTCATCAGCCTCAGGACACGGAGCAGAAATGTCATCTCCTGAGCTATGACCAGGGTGGCCAAGGTAAAGGGAGGTGCTGGGTCCAGAGCACCGTGGTCCCCTGAGCAGTAATAGGGGCAGGCATTCTGGTGGGAGGGCCTTGCCGAACTTAGCACTGGGTGGGCCTTAGTGAGGAGGAGACTTGTGCCCGGAAGCACCATGCTGGCTGGGACAGAGCTCATGTCAGTGCCAGCCACCGAGTGTCAGGTGTCCAGCCTCAGGCAGGCGGCCTTGGATGTGACCAAAGTTCAAGGAATTCTATGGCAGAGAGAAGCCATGGTCTCCCAGAGCAAGTCCGAGTTCTGGCCACAGTAACCAGGAAGAAGTCACAGGACTGGCTCTTTAGGGGCAGGTCGCATTTAAAGAGTGGGACTTCTCTTCCAAGGCATGGGCAGCAGAATGTTAGTTAATAGGGGAGGTAGAGGTATCGCCCTCTTCAGACCATGACAAACTGGCCATGCAAAAACTTTTATTGCTTTTGATTCATTAATCTTGTTCTTCTTCATCCTTGATCCCCAGTCCTCTTATCCACACCTAATGCTTTTGGCAAGCCTTGACTAGAAATGTACTTCCTACAATAATTTTAAATACATTGTGTATGCTATGTGCTTCATTTATTTCATAAATGGCATTGTGCTATGGCCCTTTCTATTTCTTCTTCTTCTTGTTTTAAGTTAAAGTTATGTTTTTAATATCTACCCATGATGCTGTGTGTGCCTCTAAGTCTTGGTTTTGATGGCCATCACCTGGTGATCCAGGGTGTACCCACCCCCGCTTTCCTTCCCCGGGCCCCTGTGGATGTGCGCCTCTCTATGTCCAACTCCACTCATGTCCCCTTGTGACCAGGGCTGGACTGTGCTCACTATTCCCAGACTTCTCTCCCAAGCTCTGCCCCAGTCCCTCTCCCTGACAGCAGTGCACGAAGCCTTCTGTTTTCCCCGTCCTTACCAGCATCCTTGATAATCTAATCAAAGTAAAGTTGGGGTTTTGTGGTAGTTAAGAGTATGGGTTCAAGTCTTCACTCCATCACTTACTAGCTATGTGACCTTAGGTAAGCCACTTCTCTGTGCCTGTGTTTTTGCTATAAAATGGGAATAATAATATAGTTATCTCATGGGCTTATTATTACAATGAAAAGTGTGGTTCATGTTTAAGCACTTAATAATTACAACTACAACTAGTATTACTTGCTACTGCTGCTGCTGCTGCTGCTGCTGGTATGAACGCTTCTAGTGAGGCTTAGCCACTCTTCCTAAACGTGGCCATTTGGGTTTTCCCCTGTGGTGGATTCCTTATTCATATCTTTCCCCATTATTCCATTGGGTACCTGTGTTGTTGTTGCTGATTTGTGTTTGTTAAACACACTAATCCTATGTTTATTTTTTATTGGGCAAGTATGTTCTCTCAATCTGTTACTAGTTTGTTATCTTTGACAGTGATGTCTTTTGTTAAAAAAATTCTGAAAGTGTCAAATCTATCTTTATTTTAATTTCCTTGTGATTTGTGTTTTGGAGTGTTATTTAATAAATCCTTCTCCACCCCAAATTACAAATATGTTATCTATTTCTTTCATGGTGTTACAATTTTACTCTTCATTTATAGATCATTAATCTTTCAGAAGTTCACATGATTTCTGGTGAGGTAGGCATACAATTTTATTTTTCTTTAATATAATTCTTTTCTTCATGATTTTGTGGTGACATACATATGTATTTAGGAAAGGATATGTAATGTTAATATAATCAGGCTCTCTTTCAGCACTGAATTCCATGTCCTCTTTGCGTGTTCCTGCATCAAAACCACATGGCTTCTACTGCTACATTACTCTGGGTTTGTAGTATTTTCCAATTTTTCTATTGAGTAAGATGAGTATCCTGACTTATTTTTCTTTTAAAAATTTAATTAGCTATTTATTAACCTATATTGTTTGATATACATTTAGAGTAAGTTTATGTCCCTCAAAAATCATTAAGAGATCTAAATTGGAATTGCAATAAATTTACAGATTACTTTGGAGAAAATTGACATATTTACAATGCTAGGTTGACCATTCATCAATAAAATATATTTCTTCATTTATTTCAGTATTTCTTACTTACTCTAATTGAGTTTTTAACTTATTTTCATGAAGATCTTATACATTTTTTATAAAGCTAATTCTAGTTTTTTTGCTATTTTATAAGGCCTTGATTTATTTTTATATTTCTAATATATAAAACTGTATGTAACATAAAAGCATTTTTGCAAAAATAAAGTAATGGTACTAATTTTTATAAACTGACCTTACATCTGTCAGTGTAGGTGAATTCATGTTAGTTCTGATAGATTGGCCGATGGTTCTATTGGTATTTCTATGTGGATAGTTCTACCATCTGCAAATAATTTAGTTTTTTTTCCTTCCCTTTCTATCATTATTTCTGATGTTTTTCTTGCCTCATTGCATTGGCCATTCTTTCAGCTAAAGAGTAGTGGTCATGCCCTGGTCAGTGTGGCTTAGTGTGATTGGAATGTTGTTTCATAGACCAGAGGGTCATGGGTTTGATTCCTGGTCATGGCACATGCCTAGGTTGTGGATTTGGTCCTGGTTGGGGCATGTGCGAGAGGCAGCGAATCGATGTTTCTCCCCCTTTCTCTCTCCCTCCCTTCCCTCCTCTCTAAAATCAGTAAGCATGTCTTCAGGCGAGGATAAAAAGAAGAGTAGAGGTCATAATGAGCGTTCCTTGTACTGAGCCCCGACTTAAACAGAACATGTCTAAAATTTCTCTCTTGAGAATAATGTTCACTGTGGGATCTTGATATATATTCTTAGTCAAGAAAAAGACTTATTTTCCTGGTTTTGCAAGAATTATTACTATTTTTGCTATTTTTCTTAAAAGGCATTGAGATTTATTTAATGCCTTTCTACATCTATCAAGATAAATTATATCATATTATTCTTCTGTGATCCATTATTTTAGTGAATTGCTTTGAGAGACATTTTTATATTTTTACTTCTTCCTAAAAATATTCACTTTAATTATAATGCATTATTTTAAATATACAGTTGGATTCATTTAACAAATAATTTTTATTTGGTTGATCATATATATATATTTAAAATGAAATAAATCTTTTGAATTGTCATTTGTTGGCTTTGGAATTAAGGTTATAATAGCCTTATTAAAAAAATGGACGGCTTTCCTCTCTCTCTGTCCTGGAAAAATTTGCATAAGGCACATTATTTATATATAGCTTGAAAGCTTAATAGCACTCTCCTATAAAATTTTATATGTTTGGGGATTTGTTGGCACATGTGTGAATTTGGAGAGAACATTTAGTGTTTAAATTTTTTAAAGAATGATTGCTTATTCAATTTTTCTCATTTTTTTCTTCTGCTACTTTTACTTTTTCAGAATTGTATTCATTATACCCAAGTTGTTAAATATTCTTCTAAAACAGTTCATAGTAGTTCTTTTGTTGTTTAAAATTCTCTGTTGTATCTATAGTAATTTTTTATTCATCCTATATTTTTAAATTTGTGCCTTGCATCCTTTCTTAAAATGTTAATGTCTTGACAGAGATTTATCATAAATACAAACTTTCTCACAAAACCAGACTTCAGTCTTGTTAATTTTTCTTCTTTTTTGAGTTCATCATTTTGTTGATTTCTGCCCTCATTTTTATTTTCTATTCCTTCTTAGTTCTTTGGATTTATTCAATTGCTCTTTTTCTAACTTTTTGAGTTGAAAGCTTAGCTCATTTGTTTTTGTTCTTTCTTGCTTTGTGATAAATGTATTTAAAGCTGTAAATTTTTCTCAAAGAAGTGATTTGGTTGTATCCCACATATTTTGACATATGGTGTTTTCATTTTGTTCAGTTTTACAGATTTCACACTTTTCTCTATAATTTCCTCTCTAACCAAAGGGTTATTCAGTAGTATGCTTTCTAGTTCCTAGACACGTGGAATTTTTAAAAACTCTTTTTGTTACCAAGTCCTGATTTTATAGCATTATGGTCAGAGTGTAGCCTGGGCAATGTTGGTCCTACGGAACGACTGAGGCTTCCTTTGTCACCCAGCTTTAGCATTGACTTTTGTGAATGTTCCACATGATCTTGAAGGGAATATGAATTTTGTATTTATTAGGTATAAAGTATATATGTATTAGTGAAGTCTTATTAGTGAATAGTTGTATAACTCAAATTTCCCATCTCTTCCCTCCATTTTTTTGGATTGGTTTGATTGATTGGATTCATGGAAGAATGTGTTAAAATTACTAATTACAACAAATTATTTATCTATTTATTTCAATAGTTCCAGTTTTTTAATTTATACATCTCAGGGGTTTATCATTAGGTACATATTTGTTAGTGATTATTGTATTTTTCTATTTTTCATTTTATTGATGAACATAGTATCTCTTTTTGTTTCTTTGGATGAAGTTTACCTCAAAATCCATTGTGCCTGATAAAACTGACACTCTGGCTAGGTTTGGGTACATATTTGTTTGATACATATTTTCCATACCTTCATTTTTACATACTGATATACTGAAAATGATATTTATAACACAAAAAGAAGAGTGTAGAAATCAATAAAATATACTCATAAAGCCACTACAGAGCTCACAGTAGACCATTAACCCCTTGCGTGCTTCTTCTATGTCTCATCATGCTCCCTTAACCTCAAATGTAACCTACATTTTTTTTAATCATTTCTTCATTTTTCTTTATATTTTTCACATACTCATGTATCCCTACATAGTAAATGCTTTTTCAGAAGCTCCATTTGATTCATTTTTACATCCAGTTGGCTTATTTTATAGTCTTTGGTTCTTACTAATTTCTTCAAACCTTGATTTATCTCTTTAAGCATAGCAAATAGTTCATATTCTATATCTGATGATCCTAAGCAGGGATGTCCAAACTTTTGGCATCTCTGGACCACACTCTAAGAAGAAGAATTATCTTGGGCCACACATTAAATATATTGTGACATGAAATCACACAAAAAAATCTCATGTATTAAGTAAAATTATGATTTTGTGTTGGGCCACATTCATAGACATCCTGGGTCACATGTGGCCCACTGGCCCCAGGTTGGACACCCCTAAAGCATTTGCAGGTGTAACTCTGATTTGTTTTTTTCTGGGGCTAGAGATTAATAAAGGAAGAGGTTGCTCTGTGAGATTACTTCAGAGGAAGAGGCCTCCTCCTGGAATTGGATTCATGCTACGGATCTGGAGGGGTTAATCCCAGGAGCTAGGCTTAAACAGAGGTTCCCAGGCCCCAAGGCAGGGCTTCCTATCCATCTCTCTTCCTATCTAACCCCCTCTACAATCTGCATTGAAAAGCACAAAATGAACAGGCCATGACTCTGTGATCCTCTGAAGGAAAACCCAGGAAGAAATGAGAACACTACAGTGTAGGATTACTATCCTTTTCTTCCCTGACTGGGGTGGCTCAGTTGGTTGGACATCATCCTGCAAAGCAAAAGATTACAGGTTCAATACCAAGCCAGGGCACATGCCTATGCTGTGGATTCAGTCCCTGGTGGAGGCAACTGATCGGTGTTTCTCTCACATCGATGTTTCTCTCCCTCTTTCTCCTTTCCCTTCCCTCTAAAAAGAAATAAATAAATTTAAAAGATACATTTGATTGATTAAGGTATTACAGTTGTCCCAGTTGTTCCTTTGCCCCCCTCCACCTGGGGCCCCCATTCCCTCCAGCAGTCCCTACTCCTCTAGTTCACGTCCATGGGCTACTGCATTACTATACTCTGTACTAACTTTGTACCTACCCATTTGTACTTCCTAATCTCTGCACTTTTCCCCCCACTTTCCCCCTTCCCCCACTCAACTGAAAACCCTCCAAATACTCTCCGTATCTATGATTCTGTTACTGTTCTGCTTGTTTGCTTAGTCTGTTATTTGAATTCAATTACTGATAGTTGTGAATTTGTTTCCATTTTAATGTTCATCATTTTGATCATATTCTTTTTCCCTCCTTTAGGTGATTTGCTCCTCACCCAACTCCATGTGATTCTGATGGGGCTGACAATCAAGGGACACCACTGGAGGGGTAAACATGTGACCCATTCTGGCCAATAAGACAGTGTTCTTACTCTGTCCAATTTGTTTTAGGATAAGTATGTGACCCAAGTATGGCCAGTCAGAATCCTTTTCAGGACAGAATTGTTACATGATAGGAGGGGTGGAGTAAACATTTTCCTTCACCACAGGACGGTAGGAAAGACCTAGGGTTCTTTACATGGTGAAGTCTTTCCCTTCATTTTGACCTGATTTTAAATGTCACCTTCTCAAAATAGTCATGGGAATGCAAAGGACAGCATAGGGAATATAGTCAGTAATATTCTAATAACTGTGTATGGTGCCAAGTGGGTTGTAGACTTATTGGGGGGATCACTTCCTAAATTATGTAAATACCTAACCATTATGCTATACACCTGAAGCTAATATAAAATACTATTGATTGTCAACTGTAACTGAAATAATTAAATAAATATCTTCTCTGGAAAGTTGAGCTAAAGTAGCCCACCAAACACTGTGTTTCCTCATATTGCTTAATTTTCTTTATGATACTTACTATAATCCAACCTTTTTGCTTATTTATTTATTACTCTCTTTTTATACCCTTTACACCCCCCACTATCATCAAGAATTTGGTAACTCCAAGAAAACATGTTTGTATTGTTCACTACTGTATCTTCACTGCCTGGCACAGAATAGATACTCAATAAAAGTAAATTATGTTAGATAGTTATAGTGTTGAAAATATTTGCTGGCCTTTGGACTGGGCCTTCTTCTACAGGTTCCTCCTTGAGGCTCTTTCTTATAGGAGAAGTGTATGTCCCCCCATCAACGATACCAGCCAGATGTGACCATGTGACTATTTTGACCAAGAGAAGCCACTGTGAGCATTTGATCAATGCAAGCTGAAGTGATATATGCTGCTACTGAACAGAAGTTTGAAGAACTAATGAATGCATGGCTTCTAGGATGCTTTTTAGCTCTTTCACAAGAGCAAGAGGCTACTTTCTCAATCTGGCCCAATAATAAAGACTGATACAGAGCAGGGTTGCAGGTTTCTTACCCTATGAAGGACATATGACATGGGTAAGAAATAAACCTTTGTACATGTAAGACACTGAGATTTTGGGTATGGTTGTTACTGCAGCAAAGTCTAGACAAAGTTGATTAAACATTGGTTAAGTCCATTGATAAGCCAGCAAATCATTTTTTCCTTGAACTAGTTTGACCTGGATTCCTGCCATTTGCAACTAAAAGGCTGTCATTATTGTATTATCTTATGTTGTTCTCTTTTCACTTGTTTATATTTCATCTTCCACTCCAGAGTGTGAGGAAAGACATCATCTTACTCACCATCGTATCCCCAGGGCCAAAGATAGTATTTGCTCGTTCCATGTCTGTATTTGGATTACTTGATCTCTGTCTCTGAAGTTAAGCCATGCAAGACAGAGCCTGGGGAGGGGACTTTCTGGCCCTCAGTCATTCCAAATTAAGGGTATTCCTGGTCATCTTTCTCTCTTATCTCCTATCCTATTAAAGTGAAGAAATAGCAAAAGTGGCTGGTCAGGTAGTTTTAGGCTGAGGAGTCCCGCCAATGAAACCAGAGAAGTAGGTGTGAAGAGAAATGACCTGGAGCAAAGGTGTGGGCTCTTCTGAAGCTCCCATCCATCTTTTTATATGGGGACCTGACAATTTACTAATGTTCAGCCGAGGGTACCATATTTTGTTTTTATAAGTAGAATAAAGTTTTTGGATCTAAAAAGAAGCTCAAACCTTCTGTGAATAACAGATGGGGATAGATGAGAAAGCTCATGAGGATAGTCAGTGCCAGTGTAGCCCTGGGTGGGTGACTGGTGACAAGGGTAGGAAAACAGGCCCAGGAGTAAGAAGTCCACTGACCCAGCCAGTCACCTCTGGGAGGAGATGGCTCCCGGTGACTTCACTGTGGTGTGGAGAAAACTAGTACATGATCGGTAACTATCTTCCAAGCCTGCTGACACCAGGCAACCTGGTTTGGGGACAGGAAGAAAGTATCAAGGTTTTACCTGAAGGATAGTATTGATGAAATTGATTGATGGTTTACTTCTGTGTCAGGAACACAAAGACATCTACATGTGTGTCTGGTACATGCATGCACATGTAGATACACACAAGGTACAACACGACAGACATCTGTCTCCTCCAGATGGTTCAGAGAGTGCCGGGGTCCAGCCCCAGCCAGGTCAGGGGTCCCACAGGTGAGCGATGCGGGGGGGGAAACGGAGTCCGCGGATGAAGAAACGACACCAGAGGTGCAGCTCCTGACTCGTCGGCCAGATGCTTCTGCTCTCTGGCTTCAGAGTCCTTTATTTATATAATTTTTTTGCAAGCTCAAGTGGTGCGGGGGGGTTACATGTAGCTTGGTTTCTACATAGTACATTTATTTAGCACAAGTTCCGGAAAAGCATGACTTATACATAATATATAGCAAATGAGTGTCGCAATTAAGCTTTGTTCTGCAAGCTCCAGCTCTAATCTTGCTGCTGGATCAGCAAAGCGTCTGACCGCAGGCCTGGTACGAGGACTGTCGTGAGGCTGCTAGACTTTTGTGGTTATGTGGTTAACGGCTGTCTCTCACTGCTCAGGATGTTTTCTGTTTAATAATTTTTATTATCTTTAGTCTACTGTGCCGAAAACTCCTTTCTATTAATCGACCTAGTACCCTCTAATATTAACCTATCTGGATTCTTTATGATAAATGCCTGTGTAGGGTAATGGGGGGTCTGTAGGTCTAGGGGTAGTAGTGAAGGGAAAACGATAGAGAGCTGACTAAGCTAACCTTTCAAATCTATTTCTAGTCCCTGAGACTTGGATTCTGCCTAACGTGGTGAAAGCAGAAGAGGGTGTGGGTGTTAGGTCAAGGAACCTTTTCTATTCCTATTTCTGATGACTCTTATACCAATTAGGGGGGCATTCGGGAGTGAGGGTACTTTCTACTTGACTAGCATCTTCTCTGTAATTTTCCAGAAACTCTATCTTTTAGTGGAATTGCCATCCATCCTATTCCCACATACACTCATACCCACCCCAAGCAAAGGAAGCGATAGGATGATTGAACAGAGGACAGCACGGTGCCTTCTCCTGCCGAGTCCACTGTGCAGGCCTGCGGCCCCCCTTCTGCGGCTGTGTCAAATGGAGGGGTGGATTCGGCTCCCGGCAAGAGAGGATTTGCGTGAGATGGTTTAAAGAAGGGTTTTAAGCCATAGCTCATTTTGACAGTCTGATGAATCCTGTAGACACTGTTACCAGACTAAAGGGTTTTGTTTGCCTATGTGCATCAAAACCCAGTAAGACACCAACAGCAGTTTGCAGCAAAGAAAGTAAGGGTTTATTTTAGGAAGTGGCCCATGCCCAGAGACACAGGTGAGCTAATGCTCAAAGACTTGGCTCCCTGGTGGCTTCCAGGGGATAGATTATGTAGGGGAAAAGGGCCATGGTCAAGGTTGTGGTCTCTGCTGAGTGGTCAGCACTAGAGTAGGGTAGCTGATCCATCTTTTTATATGGAGACCTGACAATTTACTACTGTCCAGCCGAGGGTCCTGAACATTAGTGTCTGGCCCTGATGTCAGCCGTGGCATTGCTTCAGCTGGTTTCACTGCTTTTCTGTGTCTGGAGCCGAAACACAGCTGAGGCCTAGATGTTCTCTCTAGTTTGACCCGAAACTCTGTCTCTGTGGTCAACAGACTAGAGGGTTTCTTCCTAAGATTATTTGATGCTGACCAGAACCTCACTGTCCTGAAAGCTCAATGATTAAGGGAGTGGTTGTGCAAGGGAGAAGAAGACGGATAAGTCGGGGTACTGGGTAAAGCCAGTATGAATCAAAAGGAAAGAAAGAACAGGTCCTGTTAAAAAATGAAGTTTCTGTGCAGTTACAATGCTTCTCAGAATGATGTTTTTTAAGATCCACATAACATAAGGAAACATAGAGGATTACCAAAAACCCCAATAATATTAAATGCAGTTATCAAAATATAATGACAAAATATGATTAAAAGCATCATTAGTAATGTATTAAATAATAAGATAGTGTAAAAATTCTAAAAACTGCCATATTTCAAAGTGGTGATGAATATAAATGATATTCTGTGACATCTGAAACAACAGGAATGTGATATGAAAATATCTGTGAATTTCATTGGTGACACTGTCCTCGCTACCACCAATAGCATTGCGATTTGGTGCTTATACTCAAAATAGAACGACATGCTATGCTTGTTAGTGGTTAATTGTATTTTTTTCCATCCAAGGACTTGGAGAGATTCTATCCAGACACACCTTGGGAGTCATGGAATCTTGGGTAAGAACTCTTCATTTAGAGATAGTTCACTTGAATTCAAAGAAAAAGATATCGCATTTTCTTGGGACTCCATCCTGCCCTATCAATTCAGACCTAAACGACCCCGTTAGTGTGTGACTCAAGGAGGCAGGCTGTTGCATGCTTTGTTGTTCGGGCCCATTGTGCCAGGGAGCCAGACTGGGCTTTGAATATGTATGATCTGGGTTAGAGCTTGTCACTCCTCCCAGAGCATCACAGAAGGCCTGGTGGCACAGATGGGGCCTGCTCTGTGCCCTCCAACTCAGCAGGCCTGGGAGCCATCCCAGCAGGAGCCGTGGCTCCAAGCCCTGTCCCCACCCCCATCTTCAGCCCCTGCCTGAATCTATGTTCCCACCCGCTCTTACGTTCTTGAAGCTCTATGTCCATCTGGGACACCACATCCCCTTAGGGATAAGAGAAAGAAGGGGAAGGGAACCCACGCTAACTGTGTACCAGGTATGTGTGGAGCACTATGATCAACCCTTCGCGTGCACTATCACCACACCCCTGTGACACAAGTGACATTATCCCATCCTACAGATGAGGACACAGAGGCCCTGAGCAGTTAATTGAGCTGCATCAGTTGAAGCTCAGGTTGATAGAGCCCATATTTTGCAATGTAATGCACAGATTCCCAAAATTGAGAGTACGCCATCTCTTGGAAACAGCTCGTTCAACCTGGGTGTAGTTCTAACTCTCAAAAAGTTCTTCCTTATTCTGAGCATTACCCTAGCAAGAGGGCTGGTTGGTACTAATCGTTAATTTTATGTAATAATAGAGTGTTCATTTATTCACTCACTCACTCAATAATTTCATTGAGCACCTACTAAGTGCAGAGTAAAAAAAGCAAAACGCCTTCCCTCTTGTGGAGAAGATAGACAATAAAAAACAAACAAGTAAAATATAGAGCATGTCACACAGTTTAGAGAACTCTGGAGAACAATACCAACAAGGGAGATACAGGTGTTGGGGATGCTCTTGTGGTCAGGATGGGCTTCTCTGAGAAGGTGGAATTGAAGCAGAGTTCCGGAGGAGTGAGAGGCTGGGCGTGGGGAGAAGAGCACCCACCCACACAGAGGAAACAGGGATGCTTCCCATGTGGCAGTGAGGAGGCCCGGGTGGCAGGAGCAGAGGAAACGGGAGGAAACAGTAGAACGAAGACTGATGTTCAGCCAGTATGCACCTGTATCGGAATACTGATCGTGAAAATACTGAAAACCTTCCAAGCCGGTTGGTAAACAGGCACAGGGTCAAGCTCTCAAGTGCCACCCACCGCACCCTGGCCACACCAGCCTTCATCTTGGACCTCCTCATATCCAGCAACTCCAGGGGCAATGCCAAGCACAGTGGGACACCGTCACGACTCTCCTCCGGCCCTAAAGTGGGCACCCGTTCTGATGGTCTGCGCCATGCTGTTCCTTTTGTGCCATTTAACATTTTGAATATCACTTTGTGTAACAGAGGACATCAAAGAGCGAGCAGGGATCCAGAGCAGGTGGTAAAGAATGAGGGGTTTTTATGGTTTTTTTTTAAAGATTTTTTTTTATTTTTTAAAGATTTTTTATTTATTTTTAGAGAGAGGGGAAGGGAGGGAGACAGAGTGGGAGAGAAACATCAATGTGTGTTGCCTCTCACATGGCCCCACTGGGACCTGGCCCACAACCCAGGCATGTGCCCTGACTGGGAATCGAACCGGGGACCCTTTGGTTCCCAGCCTGCTCTCAATCCACTGAGCTACACCAGCCAGGGCAATGGTTTTGTTTGCTTGTTTGTTTGTTTGTTTTAATGAGAAAGGAAGTCCTTTGCTGGTTCTGAGTGGAGCAAAGGCACGGGCAGCTTCCAGGTCTAAATGGCCAATCTGGCTGTGATGTGGAGAAGGTTGAAAGAAAAGCCGTGAGGAAGCAAAGCCTGAAGCAAGGAGCCCGGCAGGCTATTGCCATAATCCTGCGGAGGTTGCAGTGGTTCGGCAGCAGCAAAGCTGGTGAGAAGTAGTCAGATTTTGGATATATTTTGAAAGTAAAGCGGACAGTATTTGCTGATGGTGAAACTGTGGGTCATGAAAAAGAGTGAGGAGGCATGGATGATGCCAAAGTTTTTGATCTGAGCCACTGGAGAGATGGAGTTTCCATCCACAGAGGTGAGAAAGACTGTGGGAGGCAGCCGGGCTGCCGTGGGGATGGAAGACCAACTCTGGGCTGAGCAAGGCGCTGGAAGGGTGAGACAATGGAAGGTTCTCGGTGGCCAAGCGACTGGAAAGCATAGCCACTATTATTCTGTGTTGGAAACCCTGCAGGAGGGATTCGGTTTGGGAGATATTAAAGCTGAGATAAAAGTAGGTACCCACGGAGTGTACAATAGGCAGTTAGAGAGAAAAGCCTGGAGTTTGCACCTAAAGCCCGGCTACTGGAGTCAGGGCAGGGAGAGAAAAGATCCAAGGAATAAGCCGTGGGGCAGATGTAAAAAAAAAAAAAAAAAAAAAAAAAAAAAAAAAAAAAAAAAAAAAAAAAAAAAAAAAAAAAAAAAAAAAAAAAAAAAAAAAAAAAAAAAGACAACAAAACCAAAAAAAACAGCATAGAAGGCAGAGCAAGAACAAACAGTGAAGAAGGAGGAAGATCAAGGAGAAGACTGTGTATCAAGGAGGAGGGGCCGCAACCCACTGTAGCAACTGTTAAATCAAGTAAGATACAGATTGAGACCCTTATAGATGGAGCAGCACGGAGGTAACCCTGCAAAGTAGCGAGGACAAAAGCCAGATGGTGAGGGTTCAAGAAAGAATAGGAGACAATTCTTCCCAGTGGATACAGTGAACACTTAGAACTCTTTTAAGGAAATGTGCTGTAAAGGAGAACACATAAATGAGGCTATCGTAATCTAAATCTCAGTGCCTTCAGGCTTCTGAATCTCTGTTAACACTTTGCTCCAAACCAGGCCAAGAGAAAATGCTCGGGGCAGACTTGACAACTAATGGGTTAGCAAGATTTGATACTGACACAGAAAAATAACCACTGGAACCAACCTATCTTCTGCACCCACCTCCTACCCGCCCCCTGGCACCAGCACGTAACTCAATCAAAGTGGAACTTTTCTGACACATTCAGGCAGCACAGACAACGAGATTAGAATGTAGTTTTGCTTCCACCGCGCTCGCCTTATCTCTCCCTTGTCATCACATGTGAAACTCACAAAAGAACATCTGAGCAGAGGGAAAATTTGGAAGGAGGGATTAGATGACTCCGCAGCAGGAGCTACAATGCGTGTGGGGAGGGGGGGGAGCATGGAGGCCTGGAGAGAGGGCGCTCATTCTACACTCACTCTGATGAGTGTCAGATGAAATCAGCTGGCTCCAGGATCAGAGGTTGGGAAGAGGGCAGAGAGCACGCCAGACCTGAGCCACCTCTCCAGGGATCTTCTTATCTAGGCAGCCCCAGCCCTCCGCTGGGTGCTGCAGCCACCTGGCTAAGAGCATGAGCCAGGGTGCCGTAGGGGGCGAACACTGGATGTGTGGTCTGGCAGGCAAGCTCCTTGCTTACACCTCATCTGTAAAACAGAGACGATAACTGTCTGCTATCATCGCATCTAGAGAGGCGTGGAGGGACAGCTCCCCGGATCTGGTGATCAGTCCTGGCAACTAGGAACTTTGTACTAAGTCTGTTCCAAGCAAGAGCACAGAAATGATTGTCATCAGCTCTCCCAAGACTTCAGCATCCTGAAGCCACCCATTGTGAATGTCAGAAAGACCTGAACATTTCATCTAGACCCACCCTCTCGTTTTGTAGAGACGCATTTCATTTCTGAGCACCCAGGTCATGTGCTGGGGTTCCAGAGGGCCCTGCTTCATCTCTGCCTGGGGAACTCCGGGCCATCAGGAAAGATCATGAGGAACCAAGCTTCCACGAGGACTCTCAGACCACCTGGGAGAAATGGCAAAGGTTGGGAACCACATGCCAGACTCCTGCAGGCCAAGCTGAACCCCTCTGTCACCAGACCTGGCTAACATGGTAAATGATGCCCGTGACCACTGCTCATGGCCCAGAGAAAGGCTTGTCATGCCATCAGAGTTTTTCCCTGGTCTTTTAGGAGTAGATGCAAAAGGATGACTCCCACTTCCTTCTGCAGCTTCACAGTGGCTACCCTGAACCATACACTCCTGACCTCACGCCGCGGAGATGGTAGAATCGAAGAGAGGGGAGAGGAAGGGGAGGAGAGGGGGAAGGGGAAAGACGGTTAAGTCTTGGTTCATGGCTCCTCAGCTCAACTTTATTCTTGAACTTCCCAGTTATACAAGTGAAGTTTCTACCCCTTGCAATTTTGAGTAAAATATACTTGAATACGATTTTATATTTAGTGAAGCCCTGGTAAACTCGATTCTTGATTGTCTGGTCTTAGTCAGAGAATTAAAGGATGGGTCTCTGTCTGTGCAATGATAGCTGCAGCTCAAGGTGAAGGTGAGAGGTGACCTGCCAAACAGTAGAATCACTGCAGGAGCCACGCTGCTGGCTAAGGAACTTGTCACAGCTGAGACACCTGGATGCTAGAAGCCACGAGTCCTTGGGGGATTATCAGAGACTCTTGGGAAAAGAGAACCCTGTATGATGGAATGGGAGCCTGATCTAGACAATGAAGTTTCAAGTGCCTGTAGGGTGCAGAAGTCTGGAGTCAAGCTGATTCCTTCCCTCCCTCCCTCCTTCCTTTCCTCCCCTTCTGTCCTCACTGTCTCCCCTACAGAAGTAGCTGTCTTTCACGGGGTGAGGTCAGGAGGGGTATGGCTGGCTGAAGACCTGGTGACAGCAGAGGGAAGGTGGAGTCACTGTCCTGGTATCTGTGCACATTTACTGAGTCCACACCACTTTATTGCATTTCTTTGCTTGCTGGATCTTAGAAACCACCACCATGGGGTGAAGGTGGGGGATGTGGGGGTGTTGCCTGAAGTTTGTAATATAATGTCACCATATCAAGCCCTTGGAAGTGCT
The DNA here is from genome assembly GCA_004026765.1 of Micronycteris hirsuta. Lineage (NCBI taxonomy): Eukaryota > Metazoa > Chordata > Mammalia > Chiroptera > Phyllostomidae > Micronycteris > Micronycteris hirsuta. The sequence goes on from PVJI01000747.1 coordinate 211,488, forward strand.
CAAGTGACCAGGCTACCCAGACTTCACTGGGGGCAGGGAGCGGAGCCTTCCTGTCCTCTCCACATCATCAACATTAGCACTCTTTCTGGCGGGACTACAGCATCGGACTGGGCTGGAGGATGGAGACAGCCTCCAACCCTGACATCTGCGCTTCAGAGACTGCTGTTGGTAGAAGGAACGAGAGGGCTGCTGTAAGGAACTCAGAAAAGGGAGGGACCTTTCTGGGGAAAGGAACAGGAGGAGGGGGGAGGGGTGAAAGCCCAGGGTGAGGACTGAGGGATCAAGGAGACTGAGCTGCAGAGCCCGGAGGCTGGTGCAGGCGGATGAGAGGGTGAGCTTTTAGAATCAAATACAGATAGGGAGAAAGCCAGGCTTCACTGCTTATGGTCTTGGACAAGACACATGTGCAGCCTCAAGCTCTTCATCTGTAAAATGGCCACTGTAAAATCCACCTCATGGCACTGTTATCGGGATCAAATGTAATTATGGCTTTAAAAGCACTGGATTTTGTGCCTAGTGAGCTCGCACACTGGAAACCATCTCCACCTGAGGCTCCATGAGCCACACCTGGAGTCTCTCCATGACTCTTCGTCTGGCATTCAAGGCCGGCTACGCTCTGGCTAATCTTCCCTAATGCTTCCCTAATGCTTCTGTGTCATTCACTCTGAACTTCAAGCTGGACCTTCTTTCTTCCTCATTTTAATGTCCAGGAGGAACATTCAGAAGGATGAGTGCAGAATAATAACTGCCTATGCAAATCTGTTTTCCTCTTTTTCCTCACCAATAGAACCCTGACTTTGTTACGAGATGGGGCAATGTGCCCGGCAAAGAAAACTGCATTTCCCAGGCTCCCTTTCTGACAGGGTGGACATGTGATGAGTCCTGGCCAATAGTATGTAAGCAGAAGTAATGGAGTGGGGCTTCCAGAAAGCTCCTTAGGAAAGAAGTAAAGCTCCTTAACTGGCAGTCTTTTTTTAAACCTTCCCCTTTTCTCTTTCTTTTGCCCTAGAATAAAGTGGTGGCTGGAGCAGACAGAGGCCATCTTGTGACTCTGAGGTGGCCTTGAAGAGCTCAGCAACACCAACCCTCTTGATTCTGAGGGTGAGTCTTACTCCCTGTGTCTCCCAGCCATGCCCCTTCCCATTCAGTGAGGAGTACTCCCTTCCAGACTGCTTTGCAGATAAGCAGGAACCCAGAATTTTCTGACTAAAGGGCCCCAAGCTATTCCTGGGGCTGTCTGCCTTCTTCTCTGTGTCTGTCTCCCCAAGAGTGGTCCATGTCACCAGTGGGTACTAAGTGCAGGCGTGGTCAGGGAAAGCCTCTCTGAGGAAGTCACAGCTGAGCAGAGACCTGAATGAAGTTGGGGTTAGGGTTAGGGTCAGGCAACGGAACCTCAAGCCCAGAGGCCTTAGGCGAGAAAAGACTGGTGTGTTTCTGGAAGCTGCGGGGCCGCCCTCCATCCCACCCTGGGACGTTGGCACAACAGCACTGATCTCAGAACCCGCTCCTCCCGGTGCCTGGCACAGCCACCCCCTGCCACTGGGGCATACTTCCTGCTGGCTATGGAATTCCATTTCCAAAAAAACCAACTTGAATCAGATAAGTTCTGATTTTAAGTTGTACATAACCAGCTTTCGGCCCCCTCTCAAATGTTCTCTACACCATCCTCGCCCTTACCAAGGCTATAACAATACTGGCCTTGTGGCCATGGGCAATATGGTGTCTGAAGGCTGGTCTGTATTATCTGTTCCAGTTGCCATTCTCTCTTTTCTGGAACATGGTTTCTTTTCATCTTGCGCTAATTTATTCCAGGCCCTGGGCTCATTTGCCCATTTGGTCTTTGGCATATGAGTCTGGGATGAGTTTGACATGGTTCCTGGCCTGGGGACTGGGGGATGAGTGAGGTGACCTGCAGAGGAATCCACAAACCACAGGAATTATCAGTGTGTCTGAGTCATGTCACCACCAACCAGGCCAGAGTTGGGCATATTTTAGCATCTCGGAGTTCTTTCTTGGCAGGAGAGAGAGGGGATAGAAATGAATTAAGTGTAGGCAGGCAAAGTAGTTTGAGTGCTGTCTTCTCTCTCCTGGAAAAGATTTATTACATGCAAAAGATAGCAGGTGTTCATTAAAATAGGCTTCTTGGTATTTAAATCCATTACATAGTGTTGAGAAAAGATAAGTTGCCTTGAGTGCAAATGCATCCCAGTCACATCGTTGTCCTTGGACAGGACCCCAATTGGCTCAGAATGTATTCACTACAACGTAATAAGGGCAGCAGATCTCCAGGGCTTTGGGCATGTGGTGAAGGGTTGGCTGTGATTAATTCATTTCATTGGGATCAGATTAGAAACGATAATTACTCCTTCCTTTAGGAAGTGACTGGGATTTGGGGAGGTCGGGGAAGGGAAGAGGGGGCACATGAGAAACCAGACACATACAACCTTTGCCTTCGCTCTAGTCTTGTCAGGAAATCCGGAAGGTCCAAAAGTTTTCGATAAGATTCCCATAGAGAAGCCAACTTGACACATGCCAAAGGTGTTCCCACCTTGGATCTCACTTGTGTTCTGGAATCAAGGCAAAAGTAGGCAGCTACTCTGCTTGGCTTGTTTCTTTTGGAATGAACTCAGGCAAATTCCTCCCGGGTTTATTTATATTGGCCACCTGCAGTGACTTAAGAGCCTTGAGACAAGAGGGAACAACCTCTACCCAGAAGTTCTGAGCAAATTCTGATGATTTAAAGCTACTGAAGGGGAGTTTCTGAGTGGGGAAGGTAGAGGGCAAATGGGAATTGATGAATCCCAAGATTAGGCATCTAGGTATTTAAACGAGTTGCACTTGGTACAACCTGGACACCTACTGATTTCAGGGTTTTGAGGTCTTGTGCTGTGACAAGCAATACTCCTTTATTACTTCCAGGGTCACAGGAAGGACTAAGGAGCCTCCAGAGTGTAGCTGGGGTGGCCTGGGAGTATACTTGGGGAACTTAGTGGTGGTGCAGAGGCTTCACAATCTAATACAAAGTTATTTCAATATTTTAGTCCTTGGTATGCCTCTGCTGGTGTGGCAGTGAAATATCAGCTCTGATTCTTTATAATATAGCTGTGGAGAGTGAGGCAGTAAGGTATGGAAAGGGGAGGGCATTGGCTGGTCATTGTTGCTTTCCAAAAGAAGTCTTATTACTGGCCCACCTCCTAAATACTGCAGTGGGGACTCCAGCCCACATTGCTTCTTACCTCCCTTCCTTAGTTCCTGCCTTCCTTCCTTCCTTCCTTGCAGATATCCGTCTTTATTGAGTGCAGACTCTGTTCCAAGGACTGTACTAGGCTTTGGGTCCTAAAGATAATTAACAGGAGTCCTTTTTCCTTATGGAAAGTCAAGCCCATGAGTGAGCCATATGTACCTTTGCTCAGGCTGAGTGCTCTAACATGAAGCCGGTAGACTCACAGGCATGGTTGCAGTTTGGGGATAGCAGAGTGAGGAGCTGAGGCAGGAGAGAGGATTGGCTCTGTGAAATTCAGTAGAAAGAGTAGGCTGGCCGTTTGAGTACAAAGACTAGGCCTTGGTGGGAACCAAGGGTCCGGTGTTAAGACCATGGGTTACCTGGCAGCAAACCAGAAATGAGCATTCCGGTTGCAGCAAAAGCCCAGGAAAGGAAGACAGGAATATGTAAGAGATGCCAACAGATGGGTCTGGTCAAAGTTGAGAGTTTATATAACTAAGTTGTTGCCGGGAAAGGGGAGGTGGGGAATGATGGCAAGCTGGCATAAAGAAAATAGCGCAGCCTCTGAGCCAGACCTAGATTTCACTTCTGGCTCGTGAACGTATTAGTTAGGTGGCCAGGTTTTCATTCATAAAATGGGGTTTTTGTAATGGGTCATGTAAGGATTAGAGGTAATGACTATGATGCTCCTAGTTCAAAACGAACCCCAATGAGCGGTTTTATATCCGTCCATGCCCATCCCCCTCACTGTCCCTACACACCTTCCAATCCCAGACCCATGCTTTGTATGTAGTTCTGGAAGTAACCGGGAGAGCATTTATGAAGGGAGTTGGTGGAACTCCAAGCCTGAGCCCAGTGGGCATGACCACAGTGGACCAGGAGTCTCCCTACCTGCCCTAAGAAGGGCAGGCTCAGGCGCAGGAGAGAGGCCGACGTAAGCTTGCGGGAGGAGCTCCGGGCATGCGGATGAAGGATAGGCCCGAGTCTCAGCCAAGCGGGGATGGCACAGGCAAAGACAGGGGCCGGCTAGGGCTTGGCATCACTTGAAACATGAGCAGTGGAAAAGGTCAGGCAGCCGGGAGCCACGGACAACCTGGAGCCGTTCTCCTGCTCCAACAGCCGGAGTTGGGTAACGCAAAGGGTCACGGTAGCTAGTCAGTGAAGCTCTGCAGCCTTTGCTGTTTTAATAATGTAATGAACTGATAATCCTTTAGTTGTCCATTACCTGACACACTTTGCATGTAACTTCTTCATCTCTGTCCCCCTCTTGAACAGTTGAACTACCTTGTGTGTTACAATAGCATTTTCCAATCTCCTTTGAAAGTGGGTGATAAAGAAACAGAAATATCGTCTGTTTCTAAAAAATCTTTATGAGTGAGGCATGCTTTTATCTGACCCCTTGCTTTTCAAACCACATCCTACTGCCCACATTCGCCGCCAGTAAGGAGCAGATAAATGCCTACATAATATCTTTCCAATATAAATTCTCATCTGAGTTGGTGCTTTTCAGTCTGCATCTGGTTCTTCATTTCTGTCCTTACTGGAAATAGATTTGAGATGGCAAATTGTCACCAATAGATGGAAGACACCTTTCAGAAAGGCAATTCTTGGTCGCCAGCTCTGAAAGGTGCTTTAACATTTTCTGGCTTAATGATCCTGGAACATAATTGTCTCCATGTGGCATCCCGAACTGGCGGTAGTTTACCCAGAGCCGCCATGTTGGATCCCAGAGGAGCTGTGACGCTGTGAAGTAATCATCCAGGATCAGTAGAAAAGCCAGTTTTGTTCTGAGGAAATTTCAGTCTTGATGATGAAGCATTTCAGTCTGAAGTCTCCTCTGCTCCCACAATAAATTCTCTTTTCTTTGGTAGACATTTATAAGGAACCACTCAAGGAAACCACAATAACCATGAAAAATTAGTTTAGATTAATGCATTTTCTGAAAATCATGGTCTAGAGACGGAAACTTATACTTGGGCATCACTTGATATGGTTTTGATGGAGTTGGTGCAATGTTTTTAAAAAACCACGACATACTTACTCGACGTCAAAGCAAGGAAGGCATTTGTTTTAAAAGCCAAGGCATGTTAGCAGAAGCAGGGGAGGGGGAGAAGGCAGTAATTCTTTAGTGAATCCTGGGCAGTGACATCTCATTTGAGGTCCTCCTCCATAGTTTACTCCTCTGGGAGTGCAGCCCCAAATGGAATTTAGCAAACGTGCTGATGTCGAGAACACTAACCAGGCAGTGCCGGGTACCGTGCTAGCCCTCCGTTTCCAGGTGTCCGGGAACTGCCCCACCTGGACTCTGGGTTTACTATGGGCCGCAGCTGTCTCTACCAATAGAGCTCATACTGGACCTACCTTTCTCTTAGCCATCGACGATAATGTCCATCTTCTTAGAAACGTATGTGTTCATTACATCATCCCTTCCTCATGTCGCCCTTGTGCTCTGGGGCTCACCAAGGACAACACAAGGAAAGCAGGGCAGAGGGGCATCATTTCTTTGTTGCAGATGGAGAAAGTGGCTCCGAGAAGCCATGGGGCTTGCCCCACTGGGAGAGTGGGCACTGGGGAGTCTGGCTGCAAAACGGAGTGCATTTTCCATTAGAGTAAGTTCCCCCGGCACCACATGAAAGACCCTGTCTCCACACTTTACGTGAACATGGGCTTTCCATGAGAAATGCACCTCTCCCTTTTCTCCAATGAGCGGTGAGGAGCCTGGGCCCTGGGGACAGGCTGACTACAGTCTCACTCCAGCTCGGCGACGTCCTCACCTTGGACTCTCGAGCAGAAGTCCCAAGTGCTTTCTGTGTGTGTGACAGTGTGAACGTCCTTTGCCATCGCTCCACACACCATCTCTGCCAGGTCAAATGAAAGCCCCCTGATTCAGGGATGGCTGACACAGAGGTTCCCTTTCATGTAATAAAGGATCGCATCACTCAGGGCAGAGAGAGAATGGACACCTTTGATTCAGCTTGGTTTGGAGGGTAGAAAATAAACATTCTTCTCGACTCTCTGACACTCTCCACTCATAGTCCAAAGTAGGCATTTATCAGAGCAGATCTGTGGCAGGAAATCCCGCCAGGGCCCCAGAGAGGATGTCCCTGTGTGGAAGGGGGATCTAGGCTGGTGAAACTGGCTTGGTCCAAATATCTTGGAGTTCCTGGGTAAGGGCTGGATTTGGCACATATGTGGTGAGGCTGGAGGAGTTTGGAGACCTTTGGGGACCCAGCCCCTGCAGCGTGATGAGGAAATAAAACAGTGGGCAATAAATCTGGGCAAGGAAAAAAGAATCAAAGGAAACAGGTGGAGTACAGTGAAGTTAAGGGTTGGCAGTTAAGAAAACCAAGTTCGAAGTTGATGAGGCCGACAGAGAAAAATTCCTGAGAATGTAGTAAGAATGCGGTCCATGGAAAAGGGTTGAAGAGGCCTATTTTAGAGGCCTCACCTGTTTCTCAGCTAGCGGCCTCTCTCAGACCAAGCAGATGTGGTTCTTGATAGAAGTTGACATGTACTTTCTGAAGAATTATAGGCAGGCCAACCAGAGTCCATCACACTGGGAGAAAACTAGGCGCAGGTTATGATGCGGGATCCATGTCAAACACCTGCCTCTGTTCCTTGGGGCATGGGGCTTCACTTTCTTAACTGAGGATGACATCCTGGCTTGGAAGCCTCAGTCCTCTGCTTGCTCTGTTAGGAAGCGAGCAAAAGGTGGGGCAATAAAACACGAAGTCTCCCGAACTCATACAGAGAGGTGTATTTTTAAGTTCCCATCAGACTTTGCCCTGAACTTTCTTTCTGCAGGCAAAGCTACATGAGACATGGGGAGGTCAGAAGAATGGGTCCCACTGTGACTGCACGAGAGTCCTGGTGAGAACGTGTCTAAAGGGATAGGGTTCTGGGGCCACTGCCGTCCTGCAGTGCAGGGGAACAGGGAAGAAGGGGAAGGAGGCCGGGAGGCCAACCCGATATGCAAATAGGCACTCTGGGGAACCGTCTGTTTTGTTTTCCACGAGGTGTGGCTAAGCCTTGAAGGGGTGGGGGTGGGGGGCTTCTGCTCTCTGGCACCCTCTGCTGCGGCTGAGCAGACCAGATACCACCGGGCCTGGGGCCGATGTGGTAAAATGCTTATGTGGACAGAATGGAGCTAGAACACCCAAGGCACAGATGCTCAGGGCCTGGGTTTTGAAAGATTAGAATGGTAACGTGAAAGATAATACTGAGCCATCAACACGCACCCATTCTCTTCATTTTTGCCATGCTGTGGAGAACCTGTTAGAACTGCACATGTCAGGGCAGGAATGGAAGTTAGCGCCTGCCAAGTTCAACCTCTTCATTTACTAGCAAGGAATGTTTGTGCGAAAATACATACTTCAGGTAAAGGTAAGGCCAGCAAGTGGCACGGGGAGTTCAGAAGAATAGGGTTCTGAGGGGTTAGGGGAAATCACCTCTCTTCCAGGTTATCCACGAAGAATTCATACAAGTGAGAGCTTAGAGGCTGCTGGTATAAAATATTGGAGATTATACAGTACGCTTTCACTGCGGTAGTTCTTGAATATTGTGAATTTAAGTGAAATGACATACATATAATGAAACCAGTTTTACCATACGTTAATTGATATAAATAAGAGTTAAGTTCCTTTGGAACATTTCTAGTCAAAAAAAAATCACCAAACTTCTAAAAAAGACTCAAGTATTTTTAATATTAAACATTTGAAGTACAAGTGAGCTATATATACATTTAAGAAAGATTAATTAAAAACAAGTAAGATCATTCTTTTCCAAACCATTGATCCAGTTCAGGGTCACAGGTGGCCGGAGCATATTTCAGCTGCTCAGGGCACAAGGCGGGCACGCACCCTGGACAGGACACCCTTCCATTGTGGGGTCACTCACACACATACCCAGACTCACTCAAACTGGGACAATTTAGACACGCCCACTAACCTAACATGCACATCTTTGGAATGTGGGAGGAAAACAGCCCCTGGAGAAAACCCGCGCAGACAGGGGTGCACCATATAAACTCCGCAGGACAGTGGCCCCAGGTGGGAATCCATTTTTTTCTCTCATCAGCATAACAAAGTGACATTGAATGAAATGATGGTATTTGAGGGCCTGTTGTAGAGGGATCGACTCTGGTGGGAGGGGTATTTTGGAATGAACATGGTCCTGAAAGATAGAAATAAAATGTTGAAAAGAAGAGGTGGACATGAAGATTTCAAAAACCGGAAAACCAATCTAAAACTTGTGGTTTCTTAAAGTAACCAGAACAGTTGAAATGGTCACACTGGAATCTACTCTTGTACTGGAAGAACACTTTTCTGAAGTGAATATGCAGACTGTATGTCATCACCCCATTTCAGGCATATTAAATAAAAAACACTCTTATCAAGACATATTCCAGTGAAATTTTTGAGTTACAAGAATGAATTTCAAACTCCTATTAGCATCAAGTCAGGAGAAAGAAAAAGGCAGGGTGGGAACGTGAACCAGACATGGGCAACCAGTGGGCTTGGGTGTGGTTCATTCACTGCAAAGTGGGTACCCGGGTGGTGAAGGCACCTCCTGACTGTGGACCATTGCTGGTTCCTGGAAATATCAATCCTGCCCATGCTGGTAGAAGTCACCGGGGGTAGGGGTGATATCCTCCTTTTTATGGGCCTGGAATGTCCAGGCCATGAATGCCCCTTGAAGTGAAACTTTCCTCCCTCCTGCTGCCGCTTCACTCCCCGCAGGTTAATAGAAGCCTGCTGTAAGGTGATGCAATGTTTTTATACTACTGTTGTTTGACTGTGGGCTCAAATGGCCAGTTTGAACATTAAAGTGTGATGTAATTAAAATTTATTATGGGACTTCTTGTGTACGAGGGGCTGGGGACATGAGTGCCTGTTGCTCTTACTAACAGCTGTATCTGTGCCCTGGTCCCTTTAAAAGAAGGGCCCACTTTCCAGAGCAAGGGTTGGTGGCAGTGCAATCCTGAATGTGGCCGAGGGGAACAGGAAGCCATGGGAAGCAGCAACAATGACCAGCTTACACAACCATGGGCCCTTGTATCACAGGTAGTACTGAAATAGCAGGACAATGCTCATTTCTCCTCTGGAGCACGGGCCTCTTTGCAGCTGCCATTCAGGCATCGAGTTAAGACTCTAGTCAGACTGGCCTGCAAAACTGGGGCCAGGTCCAGAGGATGAGGGGTGCGCAGCTGGCTTCTGGGCAGTAGGCGGAGTTGAGGTGTGTGAAAGGCAATGATGAATTATGTTTGGCCCTTGGTTTTAACTACACTTGAAAGTCTTCTCACTACAGAGCTCTGGGAGGCTGGTACCAACCAATGATGTTAGCATTGCAAGATATAAGCACTTAATCATCTTGGGTTTGAAATGAATTATTATATAATATGTTAAGACTCTCACCTCCGGTGATATCCTCACACTTCCTGTATTTCTTATCCCTGTCGTTTCTCCATAGCTCTTGTTACTGTACATTTATCAGCTTATTGTCTGTCTCTCCCCAGGACATAAACTCCATGAGACAGGGATTTTTGTCTCATGAATCTCTTGTCTGAGAACAATGACTGGCACATGGTAGGTGCTCAGTAAATATTGTTTGTGGGGCGGAGAGAATGGGGAGAGAGAGCGCGAACCAAAGACAAGGAGAAGCATCTTTATAAAGAATGGTTTGATTTATTGTATTATTTTAAATGTGAATCTGCATAAAATGACGGTTAGTTGTGTTTAGCTCAAAGCATCCCTGTGATTTAAACTGAAGATAAGCCCAGGTTTGAAACTCTGCAGCTCACCATCAGATCCAGTGGCCACAGTAATCAGCCCTGGATCTTAATTTGCATCCACTGAAGCTCTGACAGCCCCAGCTGCAAGTGACTCAGGATTTTCTTGGGGTGATGGTGGGGGAGGTGATGATGATCACTCATGATGGGTGGTAGGGTCCTGACTGTGCTTCCGTCATAGTCTGCAGCCATCTGACAGGGGAGGGCTCCTGAGATAACACAGGGATGGCTCATGGTGATGTACCAGAAATCCAGCGTTTTTCCCTGAGTCTGCCTGACTGCGTGTACTGTCCCAAAGAAATGCGTGAACAGAAATCTGCAGTATAGAAAGAAGAAAATGGTTTCATATTGAATTGGCCAAACTCCAATATTGAATTGGAGGTGGGAAGCTTAGGCTCTAAAAAAAAACAACTCTCTGATAGAGTAGAGGTTACAGATTATCTAGGGCAAAATCACCAGACACCGTGGGCAGGGGTTTCAGGCTCATGCTGGGAGCTGATTGGCCGGTGAGGTAAGGATAATAAATCATTTCTTCAAGTCTTAAAGATAGTTCTGAGTTCTTTTTCTGGTGTCCCTCCGTCCATTCTCATGGGAGGGTAGCCAGTGGGTCATTCCATGTTAGGGCTCAGAAACTGAAACATAACTTAGGTCAAGACGTTATGTTTAGCCTGCCAGAGATCCAGACCTTGTGATCATGAGTCAGGTTCCCGCCAATGTCTTCTGCTGCCTTGGGGGTTGCTGATCATGGGGGAGGAGGAGCGGAGCTAGGTCTCTGAGAGTACGTATATATAGAGAGAGGGATATGATTTCTAGAGTTAGGATTGGAAGCTAAATTTAATCAAAGTCATAAGATCCTTGGTTTCAGCGCCTGGGAATCCTGGGATAGAGGCTCAATTCTTTCACTGGTAAACTCAAAACAGTACCAATCCCCTGAAAGCCTACAGCTCAAAAGAGGGCCTAAAAGAAACGTAAGCTTGAAGCTTCTAAGAAGCAGCGTCATTTCTCTTCTTCCCTGAGCTCATTCATTCTCTCTTCACACACACAACCAACCCCTTTTCAAGACACCTTGTGCCACATCCGGGCGGATGGCAGACGCCGCACCGCGCAGAGGCAGACGTGCTGGTGCGCGGTCTCCAGCCGCCCGGCGCCCCTCGGCTAAGGCTGCGGCTGCAGGCTGGCTCGCTCACACGTTGGTGTGCTGGGACCCCGAGGACGCGACGCTGCTGGCCGCCCGGCTCCGCCTGCTGTGATGCCCCCCTCCCTGGCTGCTGGGGGCTGGCTCATCCATCAGCTTGAGCTTCTCATGCTCCTCTTTCAGGAAGAAGTCCACCAACAAGCCCTTCTCTTTTTTGATCTGGTCGCTGATGTCTGTGGGGATATCTGGGATCATCCAGTCCACGAGGACACTCAGGAACATCACAAGGTTCTGTTGAAAGCAAGGGACGGGGGTTGAGAGGGGAGGCTTGGCCTGGGAGCATGAGTGTGTACCACCGTCCACCCTGGCCCGTGAGTGTCCGTCTCAGCAGCGGGGCTGGCGGTAGCGTGCAGCAGTGAAGGGCACAGACCCGGGACTAGACACCTCTGTGTTGTTCTGGCTCCGCTACTCACTAGCGGGTGACCTTAGCTATGGAGCACAACGGCCCCTTGGTGTCCCCTCGTAGAAAGTGGAATAGTAACAGTACCTGCCTCCTGGAGTTGTCTGAAGATTAAATGAGTCAATACCTCACACGCAGTGGGCTCCCTAAGTGCCAGCCATTGCTTCTTCCCCTCCCCCAGCCCATCTCATGGTCCTGCTCTGGCTTCTTGGCCTCGAAGCCTCCAGGCACCCTGCTCCAGAGCTCCCAGGAAGTGGCCACGAGGCCAGGTGGTCTCTCCGGGGCCTTCCTTGGGCCAGTTTCTTCTCTTTCCTGCATCTGACCCTCTGTCTTCCAGACCAGAGATGGACCTTTGGTTCCTGCACCGAAGGCTGGCCTCGGCCAACCCCACCCACTACTCACATTTAGTCATTCTGTTCTCCATTTTGTTCCGGCCACTCTAGTCACACTGGTCTGCCTGGGACCCCCTGCCTCTTATTTATTTATTTATTTATTTATTTAATCACCACGGACCCCTTCCCTCTTTTGTGCCCACTTGTAATTGCCTTCATCCTTCTGTCTGCTGAGCCACCCACCCCCCTCCCGCATTGTAAATACAGGTAGGATAAGACTGTGTTTCCCTGGGAGTATTTTCTGTTCAGATGGGTGAATATATTATAACAGTGCCTTCATGTCCCCATAAGTGTTCACTACTTTGATAATCTTGTTCCCATCCATTTCCTAAGCCACCTTCAACTATGCCCTGCCCCCTACAATTGTCCCTATTCCAATTGTTGGGTTCTGTGCCTGACAATTATATGCTAATGTGTCTTCTCCTCTCTGAGATCCGGAAGACAGTGATGATGCCCAGAACGAGGTCACAGCACTGCTGTCTCCCACACTCTGAGCCTATTCCCAGCTTGACCTTGAACCCTGTATGTTCCTAGGAGCCCAGGGGAAGACTTTGGGAACCAACGGCTGCTTCCAGAGACACCTGGCTGCCTTAGGTAACCTAGAGTTGCTTCAAGTCATACACTCTATTCTTTTACACCACCTTGCAGCATGAGTGAGTGTCACATGCGACACATGGTGAAGTGAGGTGGCTACTGCAGGTGGGGCAGCAGGGGGGTGTCTGAGCAATTTCTCAAATCTATCGCCCCATCTCTCCAGAGGAAGAATAGCTGTCTTCTTTCGGTGAAAGACCAGCCAGTGGGCTTCTCCACTTCCTGGGCTGGGGTCGGGGGCAGGATATTTTAGAGCCCTCCAGAGATCTGCCTTCAGGGAATACAAAAGCCTGAGGGAGCAGAGGAGAAAAGGATCTGAGCTTGCACTCCAGCCTTGCTTGAAGGCCGGTGGGACCCCAAATGGGAAGGGGGGCCTCGTGCTTGGAGAACCTCCACGGTGCAACTGGAGCTGCTGCTATTGTCAGAGACGGGAATCCCTGGGTTCAAGCTTGCTATTCATTCAGGGAGGGCGGCAGGGCTCTGGCGGCCCCTCCCACCAGATGCCTCAGGGGCTGAAACAGCCCCAACAAAGGAGGGAGCCAGCCCAGAAGGCCATCAGGGGGTTCAGGTGGGGCTGTCAGTCGGCAGGAGAGTTGGGACTCTGGTTTCCCCTGCTCTTCCCCCTTCCTTTCGTTGTCTCACGTTGAAACAGGAATCTGTCTCTAGCCTGCAACTTACTCCACATCTGTCTTGTAACCTTACTCTGTGTTTTCGTCTCTTTCTGCAAATCCATCAGTTCATGGAAGCCCAGGGCAGGGAGTGCTCACTGCCTGCCGCTGCACAGGCCCCTCGTGTCACACTGTGCCACGCAGACCTGGAGATGAGGGGCGGGCAAGGAGACGTGGCTGTCCTTACTCTTGAAGTTTGAATCCTAATTGGCAATTCCTTCTTTGAATAACTCACCTGGAAGATTATGACAAAAGCCAGACGGGCAGACAGAACAGACCAGTACTGTTTGGAAAACTCATATGGGTTCGGGGCCCACGGTGGCTCTCGGTAATCCTTAAACCTGTCCGAAGAGAAATGTGGTGTTAAGATAGAGAAGAGATGGAGGAAGAGGGACACGGCTCTAAGGAAACTTCAGGGTCAAAGCAGCAGGCGAGCCCTTGGCTCTCCAACTTGGGCAATAGGCGGTAGAGAGAGAAATCTATTGCCCAACCAACAATGTCCATGGAATAAAAAGACCAATGTCTGAAAAGCCAATGTCAGAACTAGAAATCTTTTTCCTACTCTCCCTATGACACTCCCAAAAGCTTCCTCTGGTGTCTGGATTCTTCTTCCAGAGGAGCCCAGGAATTATGAGAGGGCCCCCGAACAGTGAATCTACCTTGGTTTCCACTAGCTTATGGGATCTGGAGGGAAAGGGAGACCCCTGCACCCAACCGTCATACAGTTCTTTGCAGCCTGTGGACTCAGTGAAGATACAGGTACCAGTGGACAATCCCAGGCTTCATGCCCAGGTGTTTGCTCTGGAACTATGATCCTGAGAGGGACTGGCCTCACTTGATGACTGCATTCTTGAACCCAAAGGAAATCGATTGTGACCAAGCCAAAGGCTGAGTGAAGCCAGTGAGGGAGGGCTGATGTTAATAGTCACGGTTGGTCAGTACCGTCCACTAGCTATCATTAGAAGTTGTCTACATGGTTTAAGAAACAAAATGTCAGTAGCCTGACATGAACTCGTGCCTCTTTCTCAGCCCCAAGGGAAAGTCCAGGGCTTCTTCTCACTGTTGCCTTTTCTGTCTGGGATGACTAGTGTTAAAAATGGCTCATTTTTTTCAGACTCACTTTTTTCCAAGCCTGGAAAAATGACAAAAGCTGGTACCAGAAGACTTATGAATCTTTATGAAATGGTTTCCTCCGTGGAATTCAACAAAGCGTTGACGCTCAGTAAAATCAAAGCAAGCCCTGGGCTGGAGGGAGAGGCAGATGGCATCGGGCCACAGTGCCGCGTGCATGGCTGGGGACTGCACCTGCCTGAGGAGGGGCCAGGAAGGGAAACAGGTCGTTTGTGTCCATCCTTGAGCAGGGAACTTTTCTGGAAGTTTTCTCATTTAACCTTCATGACTGCCTTCTCAGGCAGGCATTGATATCCCCAAGTAACACAGGAAGGAACTGAGGCTCAGAGAAGTTCAAGTACTTGGCCAAGGTCTCGCAGCCAACAAGAGGTGGAGGAGTCGAGGCAAGAATCTAAGTCTGGCTGAATTCAGGCTTTTCTCCTATCTCCACAGAGCACCTTACCGTTGGCAGCAGGTTGCAGGTGGGGGATTCAGAAGTGGGTGCTCTCTGTGGCTTCCCCTACCCTAAATGCACCAGCTGTTCTGAAAGATTCATGTCAAACTATGGTGACTTCTAATTGCCCAAGGAGAGATGAAGGAAGAAGAGAAAAAAAAAAAAACCTGAAAAGAGATGCACATGAAAAGATAGGGGTGGGGGGAAGCCTAGTGACAGAGTCAGCAACGGAAAGAGACAAACCAAGAGGTAGACACTAAGCATTCGACTAGGGCTGGGCACAGGGCCAGGAGCTGCCCCCTCCACACTCAACTCCCCTTTTTCCAACAGCTGATCACAGCTGTTGCAGGCTTCATTTGACATTCGGATGAAAAGCAAAGCTAACTGCAGCCCAGCAAAACACCACAGCATTCATCACATCCATCCATGGCTGAGGACAGAAACACGGCCAGCTCCAATTATGCTTGCTAATGGGAGAGAGTGAGAGCGTGGCTAAAGGAATAAGGACATCTTGGGATGGGAAAAAACTCGGGCTCCCCACCCTTCTGCTGCCTCCCTCCCCCTCCCCGCCAAAGGACCCCATGGCAGAAGGGAACTGATCCTGCTTTCTTCTCAAAGCCCCTGAGGAGGGGTGTTACATACACACACCCACTCCTTACCACAGGGAAAGCCTTCCCCAGGTCTAGCCTGATCCCTGCTTGTTCTCTAGCTCCATCTATGAAGGAACAGATGTTCACTGACCTCAGTATGAGAGCCATTGCTCACCCTGCTTTTTTCCAGTCTGGACGGAATCCATAAATAATCAAATTCTGGTCCCACCTCTGCTACTAACTCACTGCAGCTTTTGAAAATGTCACTTTGCCCTCCCTGAGTGTCCATAACATGTTTTGAATCTAATAGGCACATCCATCTAATCAATGATCTGGGGAAATATTAGCGTATAGATATGTCCAGGAAGCTCTACTTGAAATATGCCCAGGCCAATGGGCTAATGGTGCTCTGAGGAGCTACAGGACAAGCAATCCGTAGAAAAAAACAGTATGCGATGTAATGAATTATACATCTGTTCACATTTCTCTTTACAAAGCTAACTTTTTAAAAACTGTAACCTACAGTAGTACAAAATACATTTTAAATTAATGCACACATAAATATATGTCACTGAAATGAAAATTACACAAAAGATGCTTACTCTTGCTGTGTGCAATGCACTGATATTTTTCTATTCTATTCTATTCTATTCTATTCCATCCTATCTTATTCTATTCCATTGTTTAAAATGCTGATCATGACTCACTAGATTGATTTCATAACCTACTAATGAACCATGACTCATAGTTTGCAAAACACTGATTGTGGGAAGCCTCTGCTACCAGGTAAATGATTGGTTGTTTACATTGCAATATAAATTCAGATATCATAATTAAAAAACAAACTTCACCCTAAGAAGTTAAGCTTGTCAAATATTTTCAGTGAGTAACTAGATGACACTGATTAAACAAGAGATAATTAGTTTTAAGACTAGAAATGTCCATAAAAGACAAAATGGTTAACAGATTTAATTATGTCCACCGTGGTGACAGTTGTCTGCTTTGTCTCTTTTATTTCTAAGCCCAAGGCACAGACTTGGCAAAAAGCACAGGCTTTGGAGTCGGGTATCTTGATGCCACCTCCACTACTTCATGCCCTCTACAAAGCGGCCCAACGCTCTGATGGCCAAGGCCATCGCCTATGAAATGGGCCTCAACTCTCTCCATCCCACAGAGGTGTAACGAAGATGAAATGCCAGGGAAGGGCATTCAGCACACTGCCTGATCTATCAGACATATATACCCAGTAAACAGTAGCTGTTCTTCCTCCTTTGACTGAAGGTGACATATGAACCCCACCCCTTCCATCAAGCACATGCACCCTTGTCCCCCCAGCTCCTCCTGACTTTCCAGGAGGATTTCTGAGCCCTCAAACACAGAGGCTCCAAGTTTCCCGTGATGCTGATATGGATCAAAAAGAGCCAATGCCACAATGGCAAGGGGCTTGTCTCAGGAGCTCTGTCCATGGAAATGCAGGCAGGCCTCAGGCTGGTGGGGATTAACTTCTGCTCCATTCCCATCAGCTCAAGTGCTTTCTGAAACCAGACCCTTTCCCCTGGTTTAAGGAGCTTGGTTCTCCCGCAGTCGAACTAAGCAGCCAAGCACCGGGGACCCCATATCTGGTCGCTTCCTGCATCTGCTGACTGGGATTTAAGCTCAGGGATATAATCTTAGGAACCATTCCTAGATCTCACCCTCACCCCTCCAGTCCTTTATTTTCTTTGAGATTTAATGTTAATTTTGAGAGTTCTCTTTAGGCTTCTAATAAGGAGACTCTTTCATAATGAAACAACTAGAGTGTCTAAGAAGCAAGTGAGCACTTGGAGGAACGATGCCACTTACTAGCGTGAGACCCCGAGGAAGTGATTTCACATCTCTGAGCCTCAGCACTCTACTCCGAAAGAGGAGTGAACAGAACGTGTCCC